>CM033620.1:47320593-47880593 GCA_019453435.1 Rhinogobius similis
CAAATGGGGCTGTGGGAGGTAACACATGATTGATTAATGACTAACTTCTCCATCTAAAAGGCCACAGCAGCTACTTTTGCTTGGCTCTCCGTCATTTAACTTTAATTTATGGGGGGAGGCGAAGGTAAGGCAGGATCCGCGGAGAAGGCTGGTGCCAGGAGAGACGGGTGTGCTGCGAACGTGTCGTCATAAATAATGCGCACGGCTAAAAAGGGACGAGGAGTCGCCAATTAATGCGCAGACAAGTGGAGGGAAAAAGTGTGTGCGAGAAACAGAGAAAGAGAGAGAGCGAGCGAGACAACTTTTGGCCCGAGTGTTTTTTGTCCCTTCCCGCCCCCCGTAGTGCAAAAGTACTCGGCGTCACCTCGAGGAAGGCCAAGAGCGGGGATGGTACAACAATCTGGGGCTTCTTAGGGATTCAGCTGTGTTTTTGATACTGCGCTTCAGTCACGTTTGAGATGAAGTCGCATGATAGTTTGCGCTTTGAATTGCTTTATACTTTTAAACATACTTTATTTTGCACGGTTTATCTCTGTAAAAAAGGTCTACAAAAAACTCTTCATGGCTTTGGATCAATTAGGTGTTTCCCACGTCAGGAATTGAGTTTGAGGGATTACAAAGGCGAGATGAACAAACCTAGCTTGCCCCGACTTGCTAATGCAGGTGCGATTGTAATAGATGCGATTTGACGGCAAAAAATCTGCCAATTATTTATGCGATTAAAAACAGCACAGAAGATCTTGGATGTCTACCTATGATGTCACAAATCTGGAAAATTTGGAACAGAGTGTTTTTTGAGGCTCAGAGGGAGAAAACTTACTAAACAGGATTCCACAAATAAGCGTGAATGATGCTTATTATTATAACGCCAGATATGTTTTTGATAAGGGAACACTATAAGTACAAGGTAGGTTGAAGTCATGTTTTTCTAATTTTTACTTTGTTTGGTGGGGTAGAACCTGTTTTTTTTTTTTTTTTTTTTTTTTACATCAGTCAAGTGGCAGTGTGCAAATTACAAATTACAGGAAGAAGAGCTGAGAACAGAATCCCTCTGTGATGTCATCAAGCGAAAATACATTCAAAATATAGGGACAACTCAAGCAAAACTGACACATTTTAAACAATAATTTAACAAAATAAGTGTTATTATGTGTTATTATTTGTCAGATCCTAAAGATTGTGTAATTTGTGTGGATTTTAACCCTTGTTTACAATTTGGTTGCTAGTAACAGTTGCTCATGTCCAACCAGGAAGTCCCATCATAAACTTCACCAAAATTGTCAAACTGAGGAAAAAAATAGTAAAATCACATAATAACTACGTTTTAGTGGAATGTATAGTCAATCACCTGCAGTTTATTGATCTATTATTATTTTTTTTTTCAATTCGATTTATATTTGTATAATCCAAAATCAAAACAATAGCTGCTTCAGTCAAGGACAATGAAATGGCCTTTTTGTCAATAAGAAAACCAGTTCAAATAAGCAGTGCTCATTTTAAAAATCAATTGGTTGAAAAAGTTACACATCGATTACAGTCTAACTTTTTAATTCTCGCATTCTCTTTTGACCTTGAACATCTTTTAACATTTGACATTTTTCTTAAAACATCATATAGTTAAAAATAAAAAGACATTGAATTAAAAGGGCCAGAAAGAAGAGCAATCTTATGTTACTTGCCCCTTAAAATACACAAAGTAACCTCAGAAAAATGACACCATGGTATAAAATGACTGTAGTAAATAATAATAAGAAGACAAGGAATAAGATGATGAAAATGTATAGCTTCAGCTGTTTATTTTGAATTACATTTCACCGTGTACTGACTTCTATTTACTTATTTACCCCACATCCTTTTTTACTCGCATCTCTATTACTCACCCTTCAGTGCGTGACATCCTCCGCGACAACTCTTTCAGAAAGTCAATACCGCGACTTGCTCCGTTTTCGGCGGCTTACTCCCTCCGACGACCTGCTCTCGTAAGTATTAAACCCGTTTCACAACCTGGCAGCGTTTAGCTATGCATGGCTTCCCGTCGGCGCCGTACGTACACCTATTTGCATGTTCCGAGTCGTGTTGATGCGCTGCGCGAACGGTGGGCCGGCGCTAAAAGCTTCGTCTCTCCTCAGGTGTGCGTAACTCCGCTGCGGGGAACAAAATACAGTCATGCATTTTTCATGGGACAGAAACCTCAAAGCCAAACCTAGATATTAGTCACTTTAGTAATTAAAAATGTATATTGCTCGGTGCAGTCTCGCATTGTGCATTATTTAAGTGTTTTCATTCTTTCCCTCTCAAACTGCAGGGTTTCTGAACGCAGCTCTTGGCTCAGGAGCAGAAGCAGTTGGCGTGTCGGCTTGTTTACAGGTGCCTAACAGAGAAATGCATCCAGAGACAGACAAACGAAAGGTAGGATGGTTTTGTAAACAGCAGCCACCAAAGCACTTAGCAAAGTGTTTAATTACAACTCTATCGCGGTGAAGAATTGCAAGAAAGAAGCTCATTGTTCCCTTGATGAATGTTAGGGATGTTTTAGTCGAGATTCAATCCAAAAGTCTCTGCAACTAATTGCAGGTTGCGGTGTGTAAAATTGGTGCGAACATAAATGAGTAAAGGGAGGTATGTCGATGGAATTCAAGAGCTTTCCTGACGGCACCGTCCATTTGAAGGATTGTGTAGTGAGAATCTGAGATGAACTTTAGTGATTCAAATTTGGTGATGTTGACATGTATATTTTTTCAGTTGTAAGTTGTAATAAAGTGTGGACGTTATTGACGTGAAGATTTCAATACAATTTCTGCATTATCTCGATGACGATATTCATGTGATGTTTTAACAATGCCTCGGAACTGTGCTAAAATGTGCTTGTAAATGTCTTGGTTAAAGTTAAAGTATCACTGAAAACGTCAACAATTAAAAAAAATTAAATAAACCACAAGAGGACAGACATATTTATTTATAGTCTTGTTTGGGCAGTTTGGGGGACTACACTTTACAAGAAGCTAGCTACGGACCTCTGAAATGCGGTAGAAGACTCTCAAGAGGAAATTCTACGAACGACTCAACTGAACTGAAACAACTGAGTGATCTATCTATCTATCTATCTATCTATCTATCTATCTATCTATCTATCTATCTATCTATCTATCTATCTATCTATCTATCTATCTATCTATCTATCTATCTATCTATCTATCTATCTATCTATCTATCTATCTATCTATCTATCTATCTATCTATCTATCTATCTTCACCACACAGCAAGTACCAAAGGCTTACCAAGTACCAGGATTAGTATAGCGGATTTTTAAGGTTATGGATACTTTCAGTACATTGTCGAATATAAAGGTGCTATTTTACTTTTCGAGTGAAAGGGCCGACTATGTTCTTGTCTACTTGGAGATGTTATTACTTTGCTCAGGACACTGTGCTCATCTGATCTAAAGTTCGATGGCAGTTCAGTCCCAGCTTTGGGGGACAGGTAAATACTGTCGTTGTGTCCTTGGGCAAGACATTTAACCCGCCTCCCCTCCAGTGTCCATGTACCCTGGTGTGTGAGTGGGTGAGTGGTTCCTTGACGTAAAGCGCTTTGAGTGCCTTGAAGGTAGGAAAGCACTAAATAAATCTGACCATTTATACATCTTTCTCCACGGACACAGGCAGGTGAAGCCGCCTACTCAAGTTGCAGGTCTAGCCTACGGTTCTAACTCTTTTAACTAGAAGTATGTATGGACAAAACACAAATTTACAAAATCTTCTTCAAACTTTCTCATTTCTGAGCACAGATCTCTTTCTGCCTAATTTCTGACAACCCTGAAGTCCAAAGTTAAGAGTTTTTGCACAGCACCGCTCATTCCCAAGTCAAGTTGTCTATTTATGAATAAAAAAATAACAAACTTAACATGTAAAGTCCCATACATAACATTTTTGTACATACGCGTGCTTTATAAATGAGAGTCCGCGATGGAGAGGTGACCCCGCTTACAGTAAGAATGCAGACAGATGTTTAATGCCGTACTGTGGAAAATTCTAGACCCATGGACACAAGCAGGCGGCAGACCCTGACCAGAAAAGTTACACCTTTAATTCAGATTGATGAAATAACAACAAATAGCAACCTCAGATCAAAATAATACATGAGTAATACTTAACGTTTATCAAAATCAAACCTCTTTTTTGAACTCACGATTGTCATTCAAACGCTTTAGACTCAAATTGACGCTGACACACGCAACTAACTCCAGCGCCGTCGAATCTACGTATCAGTTCAAGCGGCCGCTCACTCGTATCGTGTCTGTAAACATGGGACAGTCACAGTGCATGATTCAGAGCGCCTCAGAAGTGTGTCATTACAGCGCTGCAGCAGGTACATCATATCGAAGTTACAGTTGGCTAATTTCTCTAAAGGCTTCAATTATGATTCCAATGCGGCGCCTCTCCCCCGCCCAACAGTTAGCATGAAGGATCCACGCAGACTCCGGCGCACCCGCACGTATCAGTCACATAAAGTTTACCTCATCATTTAGCCCCTAAATGGGATTTTAATTGAATTGGCGTCAAACGACAAACAATGACGCCCGGCTTACAATTAATAAAATCACGGCAGACGGATCTATGAGGCTTGATATGAACCTTCATTCAAATCTACTTCATTAATGTAAATGTGAGCCATTCAGAGAGAAGCCACATTTTTCAAGACCCCCCTCCTGCTCGGAGTCACCCCGGAGCCCCCCTCGGATGCCCCCCGTCTGGCTGTGGAGCGCCGCGTTTTGAAACTGGTCCAAAAACAGAATGGATATCAGATAGACTTGTGATGTTAGTGTGATGAAGATGGAATGACAATAATGGCCTTGTGTTGTTCCAAGTCAGGGAATCTATTTGTATGTTTCGAGAAATTGAGGAAACAGAAATGTATTATGTAAAAAAAAATGTATAATTATAATAAAAGCCTCAGAAATTTACAATTGGATTTATTCCTTATTTCAGAAAGTCAACTTGGAGGGCAAAGTAATAACCATTTTGGCTGGAAATTCATATTTAACAGCATTGGTTTAAACATGCACTGTGGAAAAGTTCTGGTGGAGGGTCTGCCACCTGCTTGTCTCCATGGAGATGTCACAAGTTTGCCTGGAATGTACTGCAGTATAGTAATCACATCCAAACTATCCAGATTCCAAATGCGGACCAGACCAAAATCAGACCAAATCACACAACTTGCCATTACCTTCAGTACTTTTTTACTTCAAGTTTCAAAAATGCGTACCTTTTATAAACCCATATGGAACATTTTGAGTGTGAGCCTGAATAAAGGTCTGGTGACACACTTTAACCTGAAAAAAGCACATATTTGAATAACTATGAATACTTACTGGATTGACCTCATGTTATTGGTCCTCCACTTTCTCTGTGTCTGTTTTGATATATGCGGCCCTCAATAAAGAAAAAGGTTTGGAAACTTAGCAATCTTGCATTTATTCAGTTACACTTATTTTTATCACATACACACAAAAAAATGTGTCAGATAAGTTTAATGCTGCCACCCAAAAATTTACATAATACACCTTTAAATATTAACATGAACATGGTATTGTTTATTTGCAAATCCCTCCTTTCCAAAAGTTAAACTAATGAATAAATATATACATAAAATAAAAAAGTATTGTATTTAGTCTTTTTTTTTTTGTCCTTTTACATCTCCCAAATGAATGGTTCTCCTTGAATATAAAAAAAAATAATAATGAAAAAAAAAAATAGAAATGGTCTTTTTCACTTTGTGCATTTACCGTCAATGCACTCAAAGGGCTGTGTATCAAGGACTTGCTCTCCCATGAGGCAGGTTAAGTGTCTTGCCCAATAACACAACGACAGTATTCAACGGCAGGAGCTGGAATAATTTGGGCCACAACTGCGCTGCTGTCGCCCAACACACTAAATATGTTATTCAAATAGCAGAAGTCTTTAGAGGATTTGACAAATGTTGAAATGGCAGAACTGTCATGTGAATCCAAATAACCAAACACGTATCATTTTTCTTATTCGTCCGTGCTCCTGTGTTGTTTTAATGAAGCCCTTCTGCCACCAGTGGCTGAGTAAATACAATGAGGTGATTAGAAGGGGGGAATGCTTTAAGCGCGCAGGCTAATTAAATGGGTATGCTAATGCTGTCATAGTTAGCAGATGGAAGAGGAATCACTTAAGTGTAATGCACATGTTATGGCATTTTCGACACGACACCGGGGCCCTCGTGGGATGGCGGAGTCGTGTTTCACAAGTCTTCGATATGCACACACACACACGCACACACCTTTATATCAGAAAACAGGAGTGTGCAGGGCCATATGTGACAGAACACTCAGGCTGTCGGGAGGAGGAGTCTTCTCAAGATCACTGAGAAATACAAGAATCCTAATAAAGAAACATGGGTGACCGAACCATAGCTCCTGGTACAAATGACCAGTCTAGTTCTAAGACATTTTTCCTTCATCTTTTGACACCTGGAGTTGCATTTAGCTTCATTGAGGTTTGTTTGATAAATCCTGTTTAGTAAGTCCTCTTGCCTCAGAGGCTCAAAAAACACTCCATTGTTGAGCCATTCATCCGCAACCATCACCAGCATGATAACACACCGCCCCATGTTGCAAGGATCTATACTTAATTCCTGGAAGCTGAAAACATCTCAGTTCTTGCATACCCAGCATGCTCACCTGACATGTCACCCTTTGAGCCTGTTTGGGATGCTCTGGATCAGCGTATATGACAACGTGTTCCAGTTCCTGCCAATATCCAGCAACTTCAGTAGCCATTTTGGTGGGCACACCAGCTACAGACTGGTTTTCTGACTCCCCAATAAGAAAAAACGAACATTTCTAAGTGTCTTTTATTGTGGCCAGTCTAAGGCCTTGATTTTCAACCAGTGTGTCGGGGAGCACTAGTGTGCCTTGCCAGGTGTGCCCTGAAAAAATGCCAGATATCATGGATTTAATTGATTACATTACTATTTTGGAATGTCTTGAGCAACAACCGAAAAAGAAAGCAAAACAATCATCATTGCAAAGTCTAAAGAACCAGACACAATGGCACTTGCAAGGACAGTATTTGCTAAATTAAATAACACTTTTTCCCTAAATAGTGTGATTTGCTATTCATATTTTAGTAGGTGGTGTGCCGTAGAAAATTTTCAACCAGAAAGGTGTGCCGCAGTTTAAATAAGGTTGAAAAACACTGGTCTAAGGAGGCACACGTGTGCAATATTCATGCTGTCTAATTAGTATCTTGATATGAGACACCTCTGAGGTGGGATTGATTACTATATTACTTACTTATATCAATTGCTCAGTAAAACAGGTGTAGACAAAATTGTGAACAATATTTGACAGATAAGGGTCTTCAGTGTATACAGAAAAAATGTCATATTCTAGCAAAAACAAAAGTGTCGCATTTATATTTTTGTTCAGTGTAGATACGTTTAATGAATGTGGAACAGTCCGGGCAAAGCAATAACATAAGGTAGCAGACGCTATACCAGAAAAATGGTATCTTTTATTCTGAAAATGGTCACTTAATTTACAGTATGTTGTTGCGTTCACATATATGTCGATTTCTTTTATGTGCTGATGCTATTCTCTCCGATGGGGCCAAGAGCTACATGACATTTTCAATCAATTAAATATCCAACACAAACTTCCACAAACGTTGAACCTAATGACAAGGTTCATTACGACTTACTTCTAACGAGTGCATTTTACCTGCCACATCTAAAAAACACCAACATGGCATAGAACTGAGCCCATATTTTATACCACTGCACAAAAACATGTACGCTGTTGAAAACGCTTTCATTATAAAAAATAAAAAAGGCTCCACCAAATCTCCCAAATGGTGCAGCAAAACCATAAGTCCAGATTCCAAATGGCTTCATTATCACTGCCCCCGCTCGGAGACCAGTCCGCAGCCGCACTACGCTCGCTCCTCTAATTATGGCCATGTTTATTCCCTGGAAGACTAAGTTCCAAAAGAGAAGCAAGTTGTGTAATCAAACGTCTTCCTCCTGGGGCCCCCCCAAAATGTAAAAAGGCTCGAAATGAAAATTGAATACTTTGGAAGTTCAACCAGGGAGGCCCCATTAGCGTCAAACTGTCCGGCACATTTGTTTATTACCGGACTGTCTCTTCTGCCTTTGTCTGAATTGAAAAAAAAAAAAGGATGGAAAACAGTAGAAATACATGTCCAAATTTCTGTGGGAATGTGGACAAATGTTGATGGTCAAGGTACACTTTATCCTGGTCCTAGTTTAGACCTGGTTGAGTTCTGCTTCCAGGCTTGTTTAGTCTGGAAGTCTTGGAATAATCCTATAGTTTTGCTGTTGAATAGTCCTTGTTTGGTTCCATTCAGGTTTGGTCCTGCAATAATCTTTTGGAACCAGTGTAGTCCTGGTTTAGTGATAGAATGGTCCTGTTTTAATCCTGGTTTAGTCTGAATAGCCAAATTTGGACATGTTTAATCCCCCATAGAAGTGTTTTCAGTGTGGTACATGTACCACTGGTGGCACATGAGTTCCTTCTGGTGGTATGCGGATCTCTATCAAGTTTAAGTGTTTGCGTCAAGTTTGAATATGTTTAATCCACATTTATGTCCTCCTTTGGACAGAACTACTTAGATCTTGTTTTAGTTCTATTTTAGACAATATGTAGCCCTAGTTTAGTCCTGGAATATTCATTTTAAGCAATGTTTCAGTGGTAATGGCGGTCTCCGATTCCATAGCAAGGACCTGGCAAAAGATGTTCAGCATTTCCAAGTCAGTGACGCTGTATGACATGTCTAAGGCCAGAGTAATCAAGGAAAAACTCTGCATTTATTTCACTTCTCAGCGGTTCTATCCCACATTTTCACATCTCTTTATATAATGTGTTGAGTTTGGACAATGTTAGACACATTATCCATTGGAAATTTATATTCTTCCGTTAATGAACAGTTACAGCTGAAGCTAATGTGTGCTAGCTTTGTTTGTCTGGCAACACCACAAAAAAGTTATCGTTTAGAGAGGAATTATTATTGTTTTTTTGTTATATTTGCTTTTTGTCATTTTGTTTCCACCTGATTTTGCATTCTTTCTTATCCAACCACATCGAGCTAAAGCGTTCAAACCGAACCGAGCCAAACCAAACGAATAACACTTACAATACCACAATTCTTTTCTCAGTGTACTATTTATTCTCTGTCTTCCTCAAAGTCCGGTTGTAAAAGTCCACTTTGTTCCCAGCTAACCTACTTTACACAATGCAAAAAGACAAAAGGACATTTCCCAAACAATCCCTCTGATAATTCAAATTCATTAAGCACGAGACACAACTGAGACTGGGACCACGACAACTGTGTTCTCCAGAATTCAACAATAACCCATTTAGTCTACCCGCCACACTCTGTCCAGGAGCAATCCAAGTATCCAAGAGCCGAAATGGGAGTGTATTTATAGACGTTTTGTCACGTTGCCAAATTTGCCAGCCCAAAACTGAAATAATGGAAAATATAATCACTTAAATAGGATAGAGCACAGAAACCATTGAGACTTTTCAGGGCAGGGTAACAATAATGATTTTTTCCCCTCATTTTTTTAACACCCAGGGTATCTTGTTCCATTTGTATTCTCGTAGTTAGTTTGTGGTCTTTTGCTTATTATGTCTTTTATAAATTATGCTTTTACTATGCTTACAGGGCAACCAGTTGGAAACATTACCTTACTGGTGGTTTAAGCTGTGATACACAAAGCAAAAGTGTTTCTTAATGGATATATTGCCTGTATTGAAAAATGTATAATATCGAAATTGGTGTTTTTGGAGAGAGGCGCAATTTGAAACTCGAGCGTATCATCTATAATTACAAATTACCTCAAAAACTGATAGAAACATCCAGCGTAATCTCCCAACTCAGGGTATGTGAGAATAATCCTGCCCATTTTATGATCCATTCATGTTTTGTGCAGTACTTGAACTTCAACCAAGACATTTACATGCACATTTTTGCACATTTCAGATGCAAAAAATATTGTCAATATTGCCCACTTATTATAGGCCTGTTTTTTTTTTTCTAATCATGATTTAATTTGATTTGATTTTGGGTCGTTCACACCTGTTTGAGTAATCATATATATCTATATTCCCGCTCTTTTACCACGACTTGTTGCACTAACTGATGTCATGAAGTGGTGTCCCCTTTCTCCTCAAAGTTTCATCAATGTTTTCAAAATCCCCCAAAAAGTGCCGCTCATGGTCGATTGTAGGGCTGTAGCCGACTAAAGAAATTCTTGGTCGACTAAAGACCAGCCCTATCGACCGATTAGTCGACGAAAAAGGGGGTGTGGCAAAACTATATCAAAACTGTAAAGTCTTTCCATTTATCTAAAACAAACCGCACTCAAAAGAACTCAACTGTAGAGGAATTCATACATAAACAACTATTTATACAGAAAAGTACTACGAGACTGTATTTATACGTTAAGACTCCAAAATCTTCAGCTATTTCACGTCATATCTTCTGGTTTTTACCATATAAACCATTTAACAATAATTTAATATTAATAAAATGATTAGTCGAGTAATAAAAATCTTGGTCGACTAAGATACCATCGACAGACTAATCGACTGAACGACTAAAGGACTACAGCCCTACTCGACTGGATAGCACACATCCCTTTTGTGTGGGGCGGGCTGCAGGGTCGTGAGTTTGAATTCGGCACCGACCATTTGCTACATGTCATTCCCCAGTCTCATCCCCATTTATTATTAGGTTATTGTCCTGTCACATAAAGCCAACAGGCCAAAAATCCTTAAAAAACAAACAAACCCCCCCCCCCCAAAAAACATAAACCTGCTTTATTGCAAAACATGTCTGATTAAAGCTAGCAGCTATCGTTTCGAGCCTTATTTATAAAAGGTGAAGCGTCAAGGCAAAGGTAAGTAATTCATAAAGACTTTACTATGCATAAAGTTGGACATTTAAAGTCCAATTTCGAACCATGACTGAAGAACATGTTTCTGAAAGTCCCTTCTCTCACTTGATGTAGAACCATGACAGAGAAACTACTGTGTCCAATATTGCCTCTGATTGAATAAAACTGTCCCAGGCCGCTGCTTCCTTATGGTTCTCATTAAACAAAATGACTTTTAAAATGTAAAAAATATCATTCAATCCTTTCTTTTTATCTTTACATTACTTATTAAGAGCTACTTTTGCAATGCATCGAGTAAAAGTTGTTACCTGAACTAAAGGAAATAAAAGTAAGGTACAGACTCTTTAAAAGTGACATAAATATATTTGAAATAACGCAGCAACAACAATTATACTGCGTTTATAGTGTGAATGCAGGGTATAGAGTCCATTTAGTTCGCTGGCTTTGACAATGATTATTCAGTTGTGTTCAGATGTATTTAATCACCAAACAAAATCTTTTGCCATAGCGATATGAAAAAGGCAATAATTCTAATTGTAAGCACAGAACGGAATCTTACTGCTGCATCCATCTCCAAGACAGTCGAATGAGTTTGGCATGTCCCGCTGGAGATTCGAATCCAAAAATATTCTCTGTGGGCTTTAACTGTCTACTGACGGACAGAACAGCACTCAAACGTGGGAAGTTTTTGACAATATTTCTCCTTCTTTCAACCATTCCTCATGCGCGCTTTCACTGCATTGTTCAAGTTGATTTTAGAATACGCATTGTGTTGTGCGCATTTCTGTGCTATGCTCCGATATGATGTTCCACAAAGAGCGCAGTAACAATAGCGGTGAGCAGGAGAGAGCGAGATGAAAGCGCGGCTGACAGGCTGAGGGTGGTTCTCCGTTTAAACTGTCAAACGTCGGGGTGTGCACCTTGTCAGGACGTCGCTCCCACGTGTACGGGAATAAAAGAGAACAAGAAGAATCAAGAGCCCCAGCCTGGAGCCATGTCAGCGCCCAACCTCCACGCACAGACAGCCAGGAACAGACATACCCATCAAAGGTAAGGTGAGGTACCCCCGGGGGGAAGAGCCCGCGGCCAGATGGAAAATGAAGGGTTAGCGAAACCAGCGTAGAACAGGATAGAAATGTCATGTTTCCTAACAAAATTCTTCTGCTTTAGTGGTGTAGGCAACTCTGACGGTGTTCAAGAGTCATTGGGCAAGTTTAAAGCTTGAGTAGTCCTAAATGAAAACTGATTAGACCTCACCTATTCCAATAAATCAGACATTATCTTGCTTTGGGCAGGAATAGTAGTTTAGAGCTGGTTTAGTTCTGGAGTATTTAGTCTTGCCCTGATTGATTGGAAATGTCTTAGTTTGGAACAGGGTTAGTCCTAGGTTCTTCTAGGCCTAGTATTATATTATTTTGTCACTTTAGACCTGGTTTAGTCTTGCAGTGTTTTTTTCTTGCTTAGACCTGGTTTATTCTTCCAAAGAAATGGTCCTACTTTAGACCTTGTGCACAAGGCGGCAGTTGGTCTGTTTATTTTTTAAATGGCTAGCTCAGTACTTCCTGTCCAATTCATTTCTATGGGGTTTTCGCCCAGTCTAAAATGAACCCTGACAGATCCTGCGGTGAACAGAGAGTTGTGTTAGACGTCTCTGAAACATGTTAAAGACTTTACAAAACAAGCCAGTACTTCACCAAAGGACACTTGTGTGTTTATAAAGGGACGTGTTTGTGTCTAAATGCTAACGCTCATGCATAACAATAAAAAAACTAAAAACAAAATAAACTGCCACCTTGTGCACAGAGTCAATCCTGCAATGGAATGGTCCTAGTTTAGACCTGGTTTAGTACTACAATGGAATTTTTCTTGTTTAGACCTGGTTAAATCCTGGATAATTCCTTTTCAGATAATTCCTAGGTCAGAACATCCCTGGAATAATCCTAGTTTAGTCTTGCAGTGGAATTGTCTTAGTTTAGACCTGGGTTAGTCCTGCAATGGATTTTTTCCTGGTTTAGTATGGGAATAGACCTTAGCAAGTTTAGGCCTAGGCCTGGTACCCCTAATTCGCTAGAACAAATCTAGTTTTGATCTGATTTACAGTAGTCTTGCAATGGAATTTATATTGTTTAGACGTGGTTTAATCCTGGAAAAATCCATGGCAGGGTTTCAAATCTGGAAGTCCAGGAATCAATTTGTCTAATTTATAGATAATTTATTTTATTGGATGGTCAAGAGTCCACAATTATAGTCCTTGTCCTATAAAGATCCCTGAACTAATCCTAGTTTAGACATGTTTTAATCCAGGAATAGTCCTAGTTCAGACCTGTACTCCTGGTATTGTCCTAGTTCAAACCTTTACTCCTCCAATAACCTGGAACTACTACGGACCCATTCCCATCAAAGCCATTGAGAAAAACGAAGAGTTAGTGAGATCCGCAGAGAACATTATAAAAATGTCACGTTTTCAAACCATTTGGTAAGGGAAGTTAACCAAATATGAGCGTGGCGTAATGTTCCTTTAAGCTGTCAGCAGAACTTATACGTCCCATCAGTCTGGCCTCAGCGCGGGCTACTGATGATGAAGCCTACCCAGCACACTTGATTTATCCGGGCGTCATCCATGCGTTGCTTTCTCTATTTCTGTCAAGCCTAATGGCATTAGATCAGTAATTATAAGATTATTCACAGTTCACGCGGGCCTTACTGTTAACTTTTGAGATATGAGACCATTATCGCCTTCTAATCTCTTTTTCTCTGAATTACAGCGTAGATTCATATCAGCGTTTTGACTGCTCGCACTCATCCTTAAACTGGCACATGGTCGTCATTAGGTTTAATACAAAGGGTTGGCATGTGCTTTGAGCTAATCACAAAAGAAATTATTGAAATAGAATGACACTTAACAACCACATGCAAGCCAATCTCTTATTCGGAGCGTGCATTTTTTCTATAACAACACTTCCGAGCAAACATATTCAAGGCAAATTACATTGATAGAAGAGTCAATTTTGCACGTAAAAGTAAATATATATGTTGGATGTTACTAACACCATTGATGAATAGGTTGAATTCACATGAGTTTATATTTCATTAGAGATGGAGGACGGATCCTAATTCTATGATGGAATTTGCTGTGAAATGTAAAATGTACATATTTTGGACTGGTTTACTTAAATGTTACTGATAATTACAGGGTGCTACTGCGCATTCAGGAACTGCAATTTTATGGTAGTGCCCTGTTTTTTGTAAAGTCCTTAGACAATTATCTTGTGTTGCACTTCTGTGTTTATTTATTTTTTCAGTCCACAGTGTCATTGGCAATCAAAAATGTTCTAGAGATTCCTGTCTGACCTAATGTATCACACACTACGTTTACATGCACGGAAAACCAAACCTGTAGCCCAGCCCAATTAGAACAGATTTTTCAAAATGCACGTAAATCTAGGAACTACAATTGAGGTGTCTTGATTAAAATATCAAAGATCCCAATAACACATGTGGATAAGTCGGCGTCATATTCCTGCTACATGTAACAATGTAATCCGATCACAACAGGGGAATATTAGACAATGCTGTTTTATGTCAACTGAGATGACAAACTATTGTCCCTCCACCTCAAATGAGCACATGTTGTTTTGTTTTGATTAAAATGAAAGTAAAAACTACCAGAGCTGGCACTGAGGAGAGCAAATAATTTGTAAACAACACAGTTCCTGAGATGATCAATAATAATAATAATCATAATAATAATACATTTTATTTATAAGCGCCTTTCAAAACACCCATGGACACTGTACATGACAACAAGAAAATAGAAAACAACAGAATAAAACCCACAGTACAGAACTGGATGATGGTGTTGGAGTGACTGAGTTATGTGGTGTAGGATTGTCTGAACAGGTGAGTTCCTGAGACGCCATTATTAGTAGGTAGGTACAAAGGTACAAAGTTCTCGTACTTATGCTAAACTAGATGTCCCAAAATGTCTCTAGCACTGATAGACTGTGACAAGAGTGGTATGACTGATTTCGTGGCAAAGAAAAATTGAATTCTCAGTGAATGTAAACGTAGAAACTGTAGTAAACAAGAAGGGGCCCAGGGTAAATCCTTGATGCACTCCCACCTCCACTAGCAACTCTTCCGTCCAATCTCCTTGACCACACATATTTTAATAATTTCAGTGCTCAACTTACTTTCACTGCGTAGTTCACTAACGCCTGACCAGTTTTAGCAGACCTTGCGTCCTCTGCTGGTGTTTTGTTCATACATAGATTAGATAAACTTGTTTTCTACATGTACATTTCTGCACAAAATTAGCAAAATAAGGGGTTCAGTTTCTGCACCTGTATTGTATCACGGTTCAAACTCATGAAAGTCATTTTAGCTTAATGCGTCTCTCTTAACTTTCAGGGAAGAGTGCAGAGGAGTCGCCCGAGTCCCTGAGCTCAGGTCTGGGCCAGTGGATTCAGTCACGCTGCTAAAAGGTGCTCCCTTTAAGGTCACTCCCTCTAAGCCTGCACCTCGGCGCCCTATCATCATCAGAGAGCCTCCCCCGTAATTAAAGAGGCGCGCGGAGGGCCACAGCGGGGATCTGCGCATCAACCGTCCCCAGGGTGACGCACCAGAGATGGGCAGGAGGAGGAAAGGAAGAGGGCGCCTGCCGCGTGAAGGTGGCCCCAAGGTTAGCATGTGAGGCGCAAGATATTCTAAAAGGTTCCTTATTATGCTGAATTGACTTTTATGAGGTTTTAAACGCGTTCATACCTGGAGTAGCATTTTGTTTCATTCACACAGCTTTGAGGTGTCTTGTTTACCCTAACGCTCAATATATTTGTAGGATATTTAAAAGCAGACACAATAGCTCCAAAGTTGTAGACATACTTGCTAAAACATATAATGAAACTATGACGGCAAAACCTTTATAAACATTTGTAGAAAAAAGAAAAGAGGTAGGAAAGAAGACCTTTACTATACTAAATGTAAACTTGAATTAAAACGAACACTATTTTATTCTTTTGCCAATTCACTTTTTTGGTCGAGGACACAGACCAATCCAAGTGATCAAAGAGACAGTTATTTCCAAGAGGGTTCTGGTCTAGTCTATTATTCATCCTCTACAAGTTAACCTTAGACAGCACGTAAATAATTGCTTCAAAAAATTACAAATAATCATCCTTTTTTTCAAATTAAGCAGCACGTGTAAGAATATGTTTTTTTTAGTTTGCAATCCAATCCGTGCCCTTTAAAGAGCCACTCCTCGAATGAACGTGTCCGTACCCCTCTGGGCGGACCTGGGCGAGGGTCTCATCTGTACACTGATATGGTGCAATTAAGCAAATTACATGAACAAAAGGCTGCGGGCCGTTTGGCTAATGGTGTAGCGCTGCACCTCTGGGCACAAAGGCCACTTATTCACATGCAATTTATATCAACAGAGCTCAAGTCAAATATTATCAGCACGAGGGTTAAGAGCGCCCGCAGTTCCAAAAGGTAAGTATGTGTTCAGAGTTTAGAGATGGACAGACAAATAACTGAACATCAATTGGGAATTTTTATGCTAATCTACTCATAGCTTCTTCTTTTTTTTTTTTTCCAATGCTAATGTCAGATACAAAACAGCTATTTATAAGGTCCACTGTGTGCATTTCAAGTGGAAGACCTGCTACCTGCTTCTAGGGTTGTGCAATTAGTCATATTTATAATCGTGATTTCAATTATCACTCAATTCAATTATTGTAAATACAATTAATTGCCTTCTGTTCAGATCTATGGTGCACTCCTTTCGCCTCAAAACCTGGAGAAAAGGCACTTTAATTAAACATTAGTAATAAAATATATAGTTTAAATTTGATCTATAGAGTGATTTTGCAATATGGAAGTAATTTTTTCCAGTAGTCATGATTTCAATTGTGATTATAATCTTTGCCATAATCCAGAAGTTCTACCTGCTTCTAATTTTAGTAATAGAAATGACATGTAACTGAATTCATGTTTGATGAACATGCGAAGCCACAACATCTCCATGGAGACAAAAAGATTGGCCTTACCCTCCACAAAAAGTTACATAATGCACTTTTGAGATTAAGATCAGTGAGTGAATAAAATTTCATAAATGTATTTTGAATGTAAGACATTCAAACAGAACGAAACAACTTTCCTATAATACACACTGGCGATAGTGTGATAGTGTGAGAATGTAGTGTGGTCTTTCCTCAAATCGAGATGGTTATATTTCCAAACCATCTTCTCCATATCTCCTTAGAATTACAGAGTTCTATCGAAGGGTGGACAATATTAACAAAAATCCAAATCTCTATACTTTTTAGAAGTATCCTGATAACAATATTCAGAGAATATTATATACATTAAACAGTAAAGTGCTAAAATGTGTCTTTAAACGTATTAATTGAGGTTTAAGCATCAGACAAATGTGAATAGACTACTATCACTTCATACTTGTGTTTGAAAGAATACAATATTTTCCAAAATGTACTGCTTTTTTTTTTTTAACTATAAACTATATACACAATATTCAAATTTAGCATATATTCAAAACAACATTCACAATATTTATTTTCATAAATAAATAAATAATAAAAATTAATACATTTAAATATTAATTTTTAGATTTACTGCCTGCTTCTAGTTCTATCTGATATTTTTGTCAAAATTTAGTTATTCATTGATCCTGAACTTGTTCCTGAGTACCTTCTGTCCACTTCATCAAGTTGGTTCCTGTTTTTTTTTTTTTTTTTTTTTTTTTTTACAAAAACACATTTTCCTGTTTCATTGTGCTCCATAAGTGGTCAGAACTTTAAAAGGAAATTTCTCAGAACTACCCAGAACGCACATAGAACTCTATAATTCTAAGGGGACATTGTGTTTATGTGGGTTTCCAGTTTCTTTGGTTTTCCGTTTAGGTATTTCTGAGCATAAAACTGGCCTGAGATCTGGAAAACTCAGGTTTGGAGAACTATTCAACCGCTCTTTAAAAACTGGTGCACTCGACTTTTGTTGAAACCGAGACCATTGGGGACATTTCACAACCAAGGGCCTATAGCTTTAATAGACGATTGTTTGGATATGGGACAAGACACATTAAGAGTTGGCACATATGGCCCTCTAGGGTTACGCTTCCTTTGAGATGTATTAAGATTGGATTTTTGCGAGCAGCGAGAGGTGAAGGTAAGTGTTTAACAGCTCCATCTGCAGTGAGAACATCGGGATGACAGCGCCGGTTTGTCCGAGGCCCTCCGTGTAATTAGCCTGTGCTTTATTGTTAATGAACTTCATGCCGTTGTTTGCTTCTATAATCAAGGCGAAGGAGCAGAACTGCTAGCTAAGGTGCCAAAAATAAGCTGACAAAAGCAGTCGGCGCTCCTCGATTACCCCTCTTCCCCGCCCCAGCCCGGCCGCTCGCAAATGGGAAAGCCAACTGCCTGCTTCATAAAACTCGCTTAGCAAAAGACAGTGAGACAAAATGGACTGTAAAGTTCGTTAGATGAAAATATTAAAAAAGAATTAAGCTAATGGAGATAAAATTAAAAGAAATGAGGCAACAAACACTGCGTACCAAAAATGGCAGAGGCATGACAGCTAGGATTTCTAATGACGGACTGCATTTGGGCATTGGAGAAAAAAAATTGAAATTGCATCCAGCGCTTAAATTTCTTGGAGGAGTAATGATCCGAGGAGGATGCTCTCTCTCTCTCTCTCTCTCCTGGCACTGAGGAGGGGCTGATGGGGGGGTGGATAGGTTTAGGTGGCACATAATGGCCTCATGTGATAAAAGATGAAGAGTGTGATCAACAACACGAGTGCTGTCACTGTCATGTAAACATCTGCTGCACGGATGAAGAATCCAGCACGCTCAGACAAAACTGAGCGCACCTGACAACAGCAGAGAGAGAGTGGGACGAGAGGGAGAGAGCAGGGAGAGAGAGAGTTGAGTTAGAGAGAGGTTAAGCAGTGAGGGAGCAGAGGGAAGAAGAAAGAGTGAGAGATGTGTTTCTTTACTTTTTCATTCTTGCTAAATCTGTTTCTATCCATCTAACATTGGTAAAATATTCATCCAAAACAATGTCCAATACTGACAAATAACTTCACTGATAAACAGCTAAATCACAGCAAAAATGTATGCCCATGTTTGCTTCCAAAATAGATAGAGACTGAAAGAAAACTGTGATGTGATGTAGAGGGTTAAGTTAGTCTTAGGAGAGGCCTTGTTAAACCAGTGCAGCAGCAGCCTTAGGGCTCAGTTGTGATAGATATGATGTACAGTGCACACTTTTCTTCCATCCAACTTTCTCCAACTCCATCCGTGAGCTCTTCTCGACACTTTGCTGTGATTATGAGGAACAGGAGTTTCCCGGGGAGGCCATCCTTCTGCTGTCACGCTGCTACTCTCCCAGTCTCTATTAAAACAGGCCAAATTTATTACCAAAGTTTCTCAACAGGATTTCTGCAGTACAGCAGAGGATTAGGCCACTCCTGCGTCAGGATCAAATTGCAATAATTAGGTAGAACATGAAGCCAAATACGTGAAACACGTTGGAACTTAGAACGCTCACAGACGTGGAGTGCACACACACAAATCATGAAATATATTCCATTCTCGGAATGAGCAAAATCCCGGATACTGTGAGGCCTTTTCAGCATTGCCAGTTAATCTCCTCAAGGAGAAATGCAAGATGACAATGGCAAAGCACCTCCAATAATTGGTTCCAACAGGCTTACCGTATTAAACCTGAAATGAGTTCTTCCCCTTTTAAGTATGATCCATTATTTCAATCCTAGGGAGAAAATTCTGTCTTTGAGAATATTAATAACTCCCAACTACACAGCCACATGAAAACAGCTGCCCCCCTGCCCTCCCTAAACGCCGTGTACCTGGCTCTGTGCGCAGAAGGTCCCACCAAGGACGGCCACTTCAAAGTGCGGTCCGCTCCGTCTCAGCGGCGGCGCTTCACAGCCATCTTGAAGAAGACCTTGAGGCCCTTTGTCGTCTTCCCTTGAAACAAAACAAATAGAATTCAGGTCTTTTGATTGGCTTTGGAGCGCCGATCTGCACGTCTGCCTGCCGTCATGTGAGCCACAAGTAGTGAGTTCTGAAGCGCTCCTTTCCTCTGCATAGAAATGAGACAGGCAGGTCTAGAGAGGACGCCTAACTCTCCGCGCACATCCAACCTTGTTAAAAACAGCCCGTGTTAAAAAGTTAATGCGGCGTTCACTTTGCGACGGCAGGAGTTTCGTTTCCTTATTATGTCGTCCTAGAAAATACACCTTTCCGCTAGGATTGTTGTTTTCCCCCAACTGAACTGCAAGAGTATATTTGAATATTTTTGATTATCTTGCATAGAATATAACGCAATCCCCTTACCCATCCCGGGGGAAATTTCAGCTTCTAAGACCAAGACAGAAACAGGATAAGGCGTTTCTCTCCATTTTAATGCATGAGCTTGAGCCGGTCCCTTCTGGTGCACCTCTGCAGGAGAGTACACAAAAATCGCCCTGCGGACATCCAAAATATTGCAAAAAGCAGAAGTGAAAACATTAATAAAAACATCAAGCGCTCGCATTTGTTGTTCGACCGCTGTGTACGTCTTTACCCAAGCTTGCATCATTACGGTTTGTTTAGTCTGCAGATCAAGCCAAAAATTGTTCAGATCACCAGGCGTCTGAAAAGCTTTTAAGCACTTTATTCAGATAAGCCTCCTTTGATATAAGATCCATGCACGGGTGCCGAGAACCGCGGAAAAACACACAAAACTGACATCTGCTAAGCAACTTTTTCTCCGTTTTCAGCCAACGTTGCCCACAGATACCATGCGTTTTGTTTGTGCTGGGAACAGGCTACCGACGGCTGTGCACACGCTGAATTTAAAGATTAAGATTAGCGTGTTGCTCCATTTGATCTGATTTGGTGGAACGTGGAGCAAAGTTTGGACAGGAGGGTAATTATGGCCTTCGAATTTGGTCAAAGAGAAAGTGGGCAGAGGCAAGAGACTGATTAGTTGGACAGATGAGCTTTAGTTTGTCCACCTTTCTGTAATGATATAGATTCCACATTATCATTTGCAACAGGGTAAATGCAAGGGTCTTTTGAAGAGCTTGACCCACAAAAGGCATATTTGTTGGCCAGTTGTGGGTTTTGCTGTCACTTTGTGTTATAGATGTACTTTATTCCACATATCAAACTACATTTAAACTGTCTTGAAAATTCACCAATCCAGCTCCCAAGAGAGGCTGTACCTTTTTTCTTTTTATGTCATAAAGTTAAATCTATTTAGCCCCTAAACAGATATATTGTCAAATCAGTACCAAAATGGGACTGCTGTGCTTATCTAATTATTAAGCATTATATTCTCTGGACAGAAGTGCACTGTTAGCATGTGCATGTTTTGTAGGTTTTCGTTATTTTAAATGTGTTAAATGTGATTTAATTTGCTATATTGTTTTTGTAGCACGGTTTTCACTCTGTTCTGGAGTGTTTGTGTGTAAGATCAGACTGGTAGCAAGATGACATATTTCACCCAAACTGTGAGAAAATGTACAAACGAGGTTGGGTAGATGAAGGTTAAGGTAGACTTTATTGTCCAGGAGAATTGTCCTCTGCATTTGACCCATCCTTCAATGACACTGCGGCCTGCATATAGTACTCATTTAGATTTACGTTACTTTTTCAAGAAATTATGCATTACAGAGTTGTTTTCTGACACCATGTTTTTACTTCTGTTTGAGTAATGTTTAGTTTGAAGGTCCAGTACTTTTACTTGAGGAAAGGTTTCTGCTGCTCTTCCCACTGTGAGTTATTTCATAGTGAAAAAAGCATTATGTGACATTAACATTAAATGTATAGCACATTTATGATTCTTACACTTTACCTTCAAACATGATTTGTAGCAATATTTTTGTGCTCTATTCTTCAGAAATGTCTATGCATTTTTGTATGTTTTGCCAGAACTCAATAGTTTCTCAAAATACTGTTTTGAGTAATTATGTTGGACACATCAATTGAAATACTGAGATAATAAAATGTAATAACGTGTTACTTTAAACCTAAATATATTCGAAAACGAGTCTTACAATTTTAACAGTTCTAATGTTACGCACATGAAATGTGTTTCCACCTTAAAAAAATTTGCTTTGACTGCTCTGCTCATAAAACAAAATGAACCTGAAGCAAGCCTACAAACTTGGAAGCGAATTAAAGGAAGAATATTATGCATATTTCATAGTGTTATTTGCCTTGAATCATGCTCTTGAGTACCTTACATTTTTTATTTAATGTTTTAAAACAAACAAAAAAAGTTTATTACACACTAAATAAATAACCCTTTCACTGTTGTCTGGTATGGCACTTATTGAATGCAGCCAGTAGATAGCGCCTTGCACTATACACAATTTAGTTATGTTATTACTTTAAGAGACTGCGTGACATGTGATGATCAAGCTAGTAGTTACTGTGATCGTGTTTAGATGGCAGAAATGCTCAGAACCAGTCTGGCGATGATTTAAGGACGATGATAATAATGATTAAACAGCTGAAAATTCTCGGAGAAGTGATGTCTAAAATCGGAAAAAGGAAATGTCAATGATCGAGGGAGTTCAGCAGGAAGTAATTATGATGGTCAGAGAGAAGAGGATTTTCTAATCAGTATTTCTCAAAATATTGTGAATGAAGCTAAATGCAACTCTGTTTTTGATGACAGAACATTATTCAAACATGGTTAAAAGCTCAAAAAGTAATCGTGGCATAATATGTGTCCTTTAAGGGTTCTAAATGCATTTCCATCTCCCTTTATTTATGCAATACTTCATCATTTCCATTATAAATAAGATGATAGAATTGCAACTATTGTGAGTTCAATTGTGTTTGTATCAGATTAGCACTACAGTACAGTTCTTTTCAACCACCCCTACTTTGGGAACATTTCAGTACACACTCCTGTTTATCACAGCTGAACACTTACTTCATCACTTACGGAAAAGAACCACATGACGTCTCCTCACTCCGCCGACTCCCAGGTCCACCAAACAAGCCGGATTTTCCCCCAACTGTTCCCAAGCACCAGCCGACAATCTGCAGCCGATGTGCCAGGCGGGTCGGAAATTAAGCTGCGCAATCGGGGGACACATTAGCGCCAGGAGAGCCCGGGGAGGGGGTGAGCCGTGTTGGGTCGCAGGTAGGGGCCAGGACAGACGCCCGGAGGTAATCGTCCGTTATACGCCCCTGCTCCGGAATACACAGGTGCGTCCTCAGCTGGTACACATATCGCTTAATTGAGCTGATCCCTTATTTCTTAGCCTCCCATAGCTTCAATTATGCGACACGACGAAATAGCGCGGCGGTTATGGGCTGTGAGGGAGGCTGAGGTGAGGCACAGTGGCACCTGCCAGCATGGGATGGGGAAAATGGTAGTTTGGGATGCAGCTGCGTGTGTTATGAGTAAATATTTTGTGTAATAACTCCACTTCACGACTGGGAGTTCATTCTTTGGGATAAACACAAGCAGGATTCAAAATAGTACTGCAAAACGTGAAGTAACTATTCTTTGTTCTATAGTGTCTTTAAAGGTTTATAAACAAAAACATTCTAAATTCCTGAATGGATGCAAAAGTGAAATGGAAGGTGGAGGAAGTATGATCACAATATCACTATGTGTGTGTGTGTGTTTAAAACAAAAAAGTGTGTGTGTTTAAAACAAAAAACAAATACCATACATAACCATATATACATATATATATATATGTATGTATGTATGTATGTATGTATGTATGTATATATATATATATATATATATATATATATATATATATATATATATATATATATATATATATATATATACATGTTTGTGATAGTTAATCAAGCTAAAGTACATTTCTACATTGGAAATGCAAAATAAAAAAGTTGCTTCCATTCCAGAGTTTTGAACTTTCTGATGACAAAGAATTTGAACTGGTCTCCATTCATACAATTTTGAAATCCAGTGTTGACTGCCATTAACCATCATATAATAATAATTATTCAAATTGCTGATGGTTATGAATTACACTCAAGTGACTCCAAGCGTCATGTACTTGGAATGTATATGTTAATTTCCGAGTGTAAACTATTTTAGAGTTATACCATGTTTTAAGTGAAAACTTAATGATCAATGAGAGAGCATCATGGATAAGTAGCACATCACTCCAGACTGTGCAGGGAGCACTTTGCTTCAGGTGGCATCTGGCTAACGCTAGGTTATATTCAGTTTAAGGACATATTAAATCACCATGATTATCCTGTAGCTATGCTAATAAATGTTATTAGCCTGCTATAAGACTTAACGTTAGCCTACTCACTGTTGTAGGACAAACTGAAGTAGCCTGAGAGTTGAAAGAAGATACATAAAGCTGAAAGCTGTTCTAACACAGGGAAAGTTTATTCCCATACAGGACCTGGTGACATGAACTCTAAGCCATTGTGATTGTGTGCATTCCAGTCAAGTCTAGTTCAGTCTGGCTGTGCTTCTGTTGTAGGGAGTATAGTAGCTCTGATGGCATAGGCCGAGATAACAAGAGCACAGGGTAGAAATGCTATTCTCTCCAACACTTACCCTTTCAGTGACCAACCCTACGGTCCAGGTGTATGTTTAAGATTAGACACAAAGTGCATGCTCTTGGATGCTGAGAGGGCTTGTGGATGACAAAACGTAGGTATAAATGTCTGTAAAAGTTAGTTGTGGCAAGTTTTCACTGATTTTAAGTGGTATCAGTGACTCTCCTGGCAGTATATAAGGATCAAAGCCCAAGACCTTTTTCATTTTCAACAAGATGCTCTATTTTCATCATGCCCTCTTGAGCTCCCTGTGTGACAAATTGAGTAACTTCTTGAAAAAGTTGCGCAAACCGAGTTCCCGACAAACTGGAAGTGCATTTACGGGTGAAGTGCGGATCCGAAGCAAAAGTGGGCTGGGCGGAAATGTTGCGTTCAAGTGACATTCCAGCAGCCAATAATGAAAAATGAAAATAAAAAAATAAATGTGGATGCAGATTTTTGTTGTAATGCAAAGAGTTCTAAGGTGCAGTCACTAAGAGAAATCATTTTGGTCAACATTTACGAATTTACCTTTTAGATATTTCATGGCAAAGTCCAATGCAATCAATAGAGAAAAGTGCCTCCATCTGAACGTATCACAAGTGCGCATTCACATATAGACATGGTGGGTAAACGTGCCTTACATTATGACGGTGGTTCCGAATCTTTTTTGTCTGGAGTACCCCCTAAGCTTTGTCTCACAATCAAAGTACCCCTTAATTTAAGTTTCAGGCAAATAAATGGGTTTAGTAGTCGCATATTGTCAATTATTACCATCATATTTTTTATTTTAATCATACTTATGGTCCAATATACTCCAATAAGATGCAACATTTACAACTCACGTTTTTGTTCAGATTTAAGTACATTTAATCTTCCTGAAACCATTCTAAGTACCCTCTCATAACTACCCATGTACCCCTTGAGGTCCCCGTACCCCTGGTTGGAAAACACTGCCCAAGAACAGTATGCAGCGTTGATACTGGGAGCTAAACCGTCTTAGTCCTAATCATGAGCTGTAAAATCAAGCACACACAGTTGCTTTTGCATGTGGAGCGGTTC
Source organism: Rhinogobius similis (assembly GCA_019453435.1). Taxonomy (NCBI): domain Eukaryota; kingdom Metazoa; phylum Chordata; class Actinopteri; order Gobiiformes; family Gobiidae; genus Rhinogobius; species Rhinogobius similis. The sequence continues at coordinate 47,346,183 of CM033620.1, forward strand.
TAAACGCACAAGTGGATTCTGCCGCACCTTTCTTTGTCCGTCCTGAACCCTGCAGAGCCCGACCTAGCTGTCAGCTCCCATCACGCGTCCGAGGGCCCCGATAATATGTCAGATTAAATATGTATGGGTGAATTAGGCCTATCTCAAGTATTATATCATTTAAATTCAAATCGCTCCATCGCTCAGTAATGTCTCATTATCAAGCAGGAGAAATTAGCAGATAAAAACAGTGTCAGCGGTTCACGTATTAGGCTCATTTACCTCCGCCCTCACTCCTCTAAACTCTACGGCGCTGGAGATACCTATCAGGCCCCCGTGATAATGAGATATGAATTTAACTGCACCTTTGTGATTCAGCTTGATAGCGGATTAGTGGGTCTTTAAGGGGGGAATTACGGCCAATCTTGTTCAAATGCACAAAGGAGACTGAAGTGGATTGTCAAACTGTAAAAATACTATGAGCTAAGTACATTAAAAACCACAATGAGCTGCTGGAGATGATCAGTGGTGAAAGAAGGGCTCAATTGTGCGACTTTATACAGATATAGAGGGGGAAAAAGTAAAAGTATCATATGAAAAATAATGTAAGCTTACTAAAATAAAGGTGTTGAAGTACTTTTAGAGTATTTCACTCTGATTTTGAGAGCTATTACAGAGTCAGATATTGTGAATTTTATAAATAATTGAGCTGATTTTTGGTCATCAGAAGTGACTGAATCGATTTACTTTCCTGGTCATTTTCCTTTGTATATTTTTGTACGGTCATTGAAGCGACAGTCACTAAATATCTTCAGGCAAGACGTCTCCTTCAATGTGCTTAAACCTCAAAATAGAAAAATAAACAAAAACAAAACAATACTTCTACCGTTAAGTACAGTTTAAAATAAACCAAGTGGGAAATTAAGTACAGACATCTGCTCTTACTCTTTCTTCTCTTTTTAATAGTTTTCTTTTCTTTACGGTTTATGCTAAAAATGTATTTTTGAGAACTGTGTCCGTACTGTGAGTGGGCTTGCATTTCCACAAACCTGACTCGTACTTGACCTGGAAGAGCCTTCTCTTGCTTGTTGACATATAAATGTTGTTCCTTTGGCCATAATGTTCCCCAGTGTGACGTAAACTGTATCTATCTGCAGGGAAAATGTTCTGAAGTATGATTTAAATTTTGTATTTCCATGGAATTATGCATGTTATTTTCCATTTCCAGAGAGTTACATACTGTGCCTTTAAAGTAAAGATACACAAAAAACAAAACAAAACAAACAACAACAAAAACTTAGTACAGTACAGTACCTTTACTTTGTTACTGTCCACCACAGAAATGATGTAATTATACAGCCAGGTGCTATGAACCATGGAGAAGTGGGGGGTATATTAATTCTATCATATGAATCTTGACACCTTTAAGTTTCACAGAGAATGTTTGGTTTATACTTTACTAATTAGCAAATTGAAGCTAACAGATGGATTCCCAGTGTAGAGCAATTTTAGCCTTGAACTGGTCCAGGGGACGAGTAGGAGACTTTAAAAAACACTTCCTTCCAGTTGCTTATGTAGAAATAAAATAAAGCATTGATAGTTTGATACAGAGATAACATATTTAGTGTATTCATCTTTTTATTCATTCACGTGTTCAACTTATTATGATCATTTTACTTTTTTATCAACTGTTTAAGAGAGTTTTAGTTTATTTAATCTTCGTATGCCCAGATACACAAACGTTGGTCACTTACTTTGCTAGGGCAACACATTCATGGACAAACTACATGTAATATGCTTGTGCTTAAATTACTTTTTAAATATGCAGCCTATATTTTAAGCGGAACAGGAGCACAACGATCGTGAATACACTTTTAACTGCAAACAAACAGATTAATGTAAAATTTTGGTTTCGTCTCAACACAAAAATACACATTATGAAGCTTTCTATGCAAACTGTATTGAATGTAAATCAGATAATATGACATATAACATTTTAAAATATAGTCAAGCTAACAAATGACGCAAATGTGGTAAATGACTCAAATCAAGTCAACAATATTTCAATTCTCAAGCTTTAAAGTCATAAAGAATTGCACTTTTTGCACAGATTTTCTAAGATGACGTCCAAACAGAGTCTAGCTCCATCACTCCTTCAGTCCTCCCTCAACCCCGCTCTTTCAGGTGAGCCGTGATCCAAAGCGTATTTATCTTCACGCACGACCTTTCACTGCTGCCCTCCCTGTGGTAAACCAAGAAGCTGATTCCCTCCTTAATTTTAACACCCTTTTACTCATCGCTCAGACATTAGAACACAAGCTCCCCCTCCCTTTTCCCTTTTCCTTCATCTTTCTAAAATAATGTAACTTGGGCCCACTCCGGAGCGACCATGGGGAGGACCATAAACTAGCTTTCTTTTCTTCCTTTTTTTTCCCCCTTTAACGCTCGCAATTAATTGGTGTACAGCCATGTGCATATATGATAACGGGAGGATTTTTCTCCCCCCCATATTCAGTACACACCTCCCCAACAAGGAAATAGGGAGGTTAATTAATGTAAGGGGTGCGTGTTCGCTGTGAGTTTGCTACCCGGCTCTCCATCACTCCCCTGCCCACCCCCCTCACCCCCCCTCCTTGCCTTAAGAGCCTTGATTCTTCACTAATGACCTAGTTCTTTTAATGAGCCGGTATTAACCTCTGGCTACAGTCGCCCAGGTCTTAATTGTCAAGCCAACGCGGGATGTGTGTGCGTGTGTGCGTGTTGGGGGAAGCGGGGGCGCAAGGGGGTTGGGTGGGGGCGTCCATCTAAGTCCGCGGCCCCCCCTAAGCAGGTACGGGCGACACATCCTCAGCACCGAGCACCCCGCCAATAAGTAATGATAAAATAAATAACATGAAAAGAGAAGGTTATACCGCGGAAAACCGTTAGCGCGCTCATCAACCATCGGCGCGGCACCCCCTCCTCGCGCCCCTCGCCGGTGCCTTTGCCCTCCCCATGATGGCACCGATGATCACCCGCCGCCCTTCACCCATCTCTCATTTTGGACGGTCTCCTGCTGGGACCTGAGTAGAGCAAAGCCGGGGAAAAAATAAATATATATCATAAAAATAATCGCTGTGTATCTGCTTATGAATTCTGCAAACTCATTAGGACATTTTCGGGAAAAAAGAAAAAAATCTAGTTCTTTTCATTTAGCAAAGCCGTGATTAAAAATTCCCCTTTATGTTGCACCCAAGAGGTGTGTTTTAAAATTCAAACACTATTTACTATTAAGCACAATGTAAAATAAATCCAATCCGCAGATATAGAAATATAGACAGCTAATTAGCGCGCTACTGTACGCAGCCTCATGAAACGCTAATGGCTTTAATGAAGAAATGTCCAAAATAGCCGAGTTTGGTGCACGTTCACGCTTTGTTAACTCACTCCAGCTCACACATTCAAGAGGTTTTCACAACTTGGACAACTTTTACTTTTTATTCCAGTGTTACATTTTGACAGGAACAAGGGACAATCTGACTTTTAGAATTCGTTAAAAACCACAACACTTTTTAATATTAATGTTTTACCCATTTGTGTTTGGGTTTGCTTTGTTTAAGACCTACTTTTGTCCGAAGAACGACTTAAGACCTAGTTTTGTCTTTGTTTAGTCCCAGTTTAGATCTGGTTTAGTTCAGGTAAAGTTAAGGTTTAGTCTTATAATCATTATTTAAGTCGTCTGGTCATAAATTAATGTTAAATTCAGACCAATTTATATTTATTGTGAATGTTAGAGTTAGATTTATTTTGCATTAGTATTCTATAGAGCTTATTTAGACCTATTTACTCTTTGTTTAGTCCAAGTTTAGATCTGGTCCTGATACAGTTAAGGGTTAGTGCTGGTTAATCCTTTTTTATCAGAAGTTTGTGGTAAATTCGTAGTAAATTTACACCAATTTGTATTTGTTAACGGCAGCCCGATTTGCACTTTATGTCACTTTATGTTTCCTTTACATATTTGTCGTTTATCTAGCCCTGGTTTGGTCCTAGTTCTGATATTTTCTTACAAATGACATTGGTTTCGCACCTCAAATCCAATCATTGTTCTTTCCTTCACTGTCGAACCCAAACTTGTGCGGACCGTGCCGGACTGTGCGATAAGCAGGCGTCGTTCAGCAGTAGCCGCCGGTTCCGCCCTTCGCCCTCCTCCTCACCGACACCATCACCACCACACCCCGATCGGAAATGAGCCTTTTTGGCCATTCGGATGCAGGGCCACATCCTTTACAGCGGGAGCATTAGCAGCAATAAAACTCACTGTCAGTCCACGGAGAGGGAGGGGAGGGGTCCGGGGCAGGCGAGTGGGAGTGAGGGAGGGAGGGGTGAGGGAGGGGTGAGGGGGAGGGGAGGGGAGTCTGGTTCAAATACATGAAAGTGTCAAGTTGCTCGAGCCACGCACTGGACACTGAATGTAACGAGGAGGGCACTGCAAAAAAGAGAAGGAAGCGCCGGTACGTTTGTTTGAGTTTGACAAGTTAAGCTAGGTTTTCAGGGAAGCCTATATTTGGTTTGAGATTTGAGGTCAAAACGAAAACAAATATGTAAATAAAAATAATAATAAATGTCAGTTTTTTTTCTCCACTGACAGATAATGTTGAAATAAAAATACATAGAGAATAAACTACACTGCAAAAATATTATTTAATTTATGTTAAGATATACAACTTGAGTACTTTTTATTTACGTATTTTTATTATGATAACAATATGCCAGATTTACATTTTCTGTATCATTTTATAACATTTTATAACTATATTTTTATAAGGCTTAATGAAGCATAAACAAATACTTCATTCTTAGAGAAGAAATGTTTTATTGAAAAATTATTTATGCTTACTAACTGATTAAATATTAGCTTTAACCCCAATTCATAATAATCCTAACCCATTCATTGATTAACTGCAATCAATTTTCTCACTTTGTTTCAACTACTCTTTAATGCACCTTAACAAAGCATGAACAAATACTTCATATTGGTTGAACAAATAGTTAATTAAGAATGATTCAGACTTAGTAATACTTAAATAATACCCTGACCCCAATTCTGACCCTTAATGAGTTAACTGCAGTAGACGGAGATGACTACTTAATGTTCCCACTTTGTTTCAACTACACTTTAATAAGTCTTAATGAAGCATGAGCAAAGACAGTTCACAACAAATAGTTTATAGAGAATGATTTAGGCTCAGTAACTATAATTTCACAATAACCCTAACTCATTAATTAAATAACTACAATCAAATGACATCACAACTTAATTTTCCCACTTTGTTTCAACTAAACCATAATAAGCCTTAATAAAGCATGAACAAATTTACAATTCATAATGAACAAATAGTTTATAGAGAATGATTCAGGTTTGATAACTACTTAATTAATCCCCAAACCGAACTACTAACACTAACCCTTTAATTAAACAGTTACAAAGCCTGAATAATTCTTAATAAACTACAACAAATTAAGTGTTTGCTCACGCTTTATTGCGGCCAATCGAGGCGTAGTCATTACAAAAAGGTGAAATCATGCTGTCATCTCTATTCATAGAAGGAGATGCTGCGCTGATAACAAACCTGTCAAATATTGAAACAAACGATAACTATTCAGACGAGACATTCCCTTTTCTGTGCTCTCGACAGTGGCCAGCGAGCGAAACTGGAGCAGCGCTGGGGGAGATGACGTGACAGCCTTCGGTCAGTGAGTGTGCGTGTGCGGCCGGGGTGGTGGAGGGAGGGGGGGGGGGGTTCTGACCTGAGCTGTCCACCCGGCCTCTCGCCCCGCAGCGCTGGGACCAGGATGACAAGGGCAGGGAAGGGCAGCAGCGAGCCGGACACGAGCACATCCACACTGCAAAAAACAGGAACGGACATGAGAGGACGTCAATATTGATTCAGTTCGAGTAGTTTTGAGTGCGTTTGTGGCGCTGCTGGGTTGTTTTTACAGGTTTTTTGTTCAGTGTTTCGATCTAAAAATGTACAAAGAAAAAAAATATTCCGAGCTGAATAATAACTTTTGGCTTGAAATGTGGTTGGCTTTTAAAGTGGTGTTTTCATCCTTTGCGGGATAAAGTGTAGTTTTAAATTTGAGTTTCAACGTGTAACTTTTCTTTTCTGGCACTATGTAACGTTTGTGGTGGAGGGTCAGCCAACTGCTTTTCTTCATGTGCAGTGTTAGGAAGAATACTTTGAAAATGTATTTAGTTACAGAATACTAAATACCTACATTAAGCCTTGCGCTCTCTTCGTTTGATAAATACATATTTTATTTTATTTTTATTGTGTAAATTGCATGTTAGGTGATGTTTTGGACCACCCAGTTTCATAGTGGGTCAAGTGGAACCGAAGATAGCGGGAGGGTTAAAATGTACTTTGTAACATATTCTATTCTATTCAGGGTAATGTAATCTGAATACTTTGAAGGTTTTGACATTAAATCGTATTGTTAAAAAGTGAAAACATGACATAGGATTAAACACCTTTTTATTACACAGTTACATGCAAATTAGAGAAGAAAAAATGGCACTCACTATAAGAGCTGCATTTTCTGTTTTTCTCACTAATTCAATGCAGTTCAAAGCCTAAATTTCAAATACAAATACCACAATGTATTCTCTGATTTTTGTAAAGTATTCTCAACCCCACCAAATTAAAGAGTAACTATACCATAAAACATTTACTCAAAATTAGTATTTTGAATGTATTTTCTGCAGATGTATTATGTTACATAATGTTAATTATGTTATTGCTTTGCCTGGAACGCTCCGTAGTATGGCATTAAAGGGGTCATTGTACAGAGTGTAAAATCAACTTTAACAACCTCTCAACCTTATAGCATTTCTCCTCATAATTTTGTATTTTGAATGATTCCTGCATGTTTGAGTTAACCCTGTTTGGTCCTGCAACTGAGGCTCGAGTGCGCAGATAATAGCTGTTTTCACCTACCCCCTATCCCTCCCACATCCCTGTACTTCTGTGCTGTGACTGTTTAAAAAATTAAGATACAGAAATCTAAAATGTCACGAAACCCCTTGAAAAATAATGACAATAATGGCAATGACAATCTGCTGCTTAATTTGTTGAAACATCACTATGGAGAGGCGGGGCTTAACAATTCTGCAGTTTTGACCAGGAATTCAACGGACCTGTTTCTATTATTAAGCTGTTTTAGATCAATATTGTGGTTTACAATGAACAAAATGATGATATACTTGTGGTGTTGTTCAAGACTAAGTACCTGAAAAAAAACATTTTAAAAAACACAATGTCTCCTTTAAACGTGTCTCTCCATGGAGACAAACAGGCGGCGTACCTCCCAGAAAAGCTACTTACTGCACCTTTAACTTGCAACTAGTTACAAGACAGATTAGTCGATAACACACATCTTCACACACATCTTCCCACGAAAAAAAGCATACACACACAAAAAGCTGAACGCTCCATGATTACTATGAGTTCAAACTAACTGTAACTCGTGCAGAGATTTTTGCAGTGCATCCGCCGCCCTCAGCCCTGCATCGCTCTCGCTTTCTCTCTCCCGTCCAGTCCGGAGCGAGACAACTCCTGACCACCACACTTCCCCGCCGGACCAAACTGTCAGAAATATATTTGTGTGTGAATTCAAAAATCAATGTTATCCTTATGTAAGTGAACCGCTGTAACTCGCAGTCATCGATATCGGCGCGCTTTAGGTGGCGAGCGGAGCTGTCCGGTGGCGGAGGCTTTGCACTTTGACCGCTGTCTGATTCAATGCACATGAATGTATGATTATTCGGTACATCTTTATGAAAAGCTTCTACTAGACAAGATAAGATAGGATTAGATAGGATTGAACTTTTTAATCTCTGTGGAGAAATTCATTTGTGGGCAGTTCCTAATACACGATATAGGAATACAATCAAAGACATGTGCGATGGAAAATGAATAATAATCTGTTGTGTCATTGGGCAAGATACTTCTATGTGAATGATTGTTGTGTGGACAGTTCAGTTACTATTTTGACAGGCATAAAAGAGTCATTTTGTGCTCTCAAGGCCTCAATTTGTGACTTTTTAACCTGTAAATAGACTAAATTCTATGAGTTTGGGTCAAATACAGAAGATAAATTTCCCCAATAATTGTACCTTAACACTAACCTTAAAATAAAAACATTTATTTAATAGATAGCATTTGTGTTCTTGAATTTGATGATGTCAGATGGAGGGAATGGGGCCTACGTAACGCTATGGGATTTACTTTTGAAAGAAATATCCAAAACAGTAATCACAAATGTTGAATCTTATCATTATTTGTAAGGGATTGAGTCCTCAAACCTGCAATATTAATCTCTCTTAAAGTCCTTTCAACTGACAGCAATCATTTGAACAATGGCACCACTTCCTGAGGCGATGGCTTGTGGAAAAGAATGATTTTACTCTTGTGTGTTTATGCTAGAAGAGAATATGTTGAACTTTGTGCCTGGTTTATGCATAAATTCTTTGCAATTACTGGGCCTATCCACATGAAACAAAAATGTCGCCAGGATAAATAAACAAAAGTCAAAGAATGATTCCACAATTGCTTTTGTGGTGCCATCATTCAGCACCAAAGATGTGACATTTTGTTGTTATTTAAAAAGACATTAAATCCATCAATCAGTCTGATTAATATGACAAGTTTGTGAAGCTCATCCCAAACAAATAATGATAAGGTTCAAGATATTTGTGCATCAAAACTAAAGAAATATCATTCACAAATATCATTCATAAATAGTTCATCTCCGGTAGTTCCGGTATTTCCACATGACACCATCAAATTCTAGAACTATTATGTATGTATGAATTATGAGAAATTATTGTTGTTGCCATAGTGTTCTATAATTCAATTTAATGGGAAAAAGTTGCAGAAAAGTTGCACCTAACATAAAAACTGACACCCATTAATTCTTTATGGATAAAAAACAATTTTAATAAACATCCTGTCTGACTTGTACCTTCCCCCAAAATTATTATGGTTAATTTAGATATTCTTGTCAGACAACAGGAATGCAGTGGGTTAAAGGGCCTGTACCTGATTTTGAACCGTGAGACAGGAACATGTTTTTGTTTGAACTGTTAGCCCCGCCCACTTAGTCCCTCCTTTCAATCAATATTGCACCATGACTCATAAACAACTGTCTGAAATAGTCTTATGCAGTTGTTTCCATATGGTTCCTCCTTACAATTAGCTTTTAGCACTTTTGAAACTGCACCATGAAAAAGAATCACATGTCTGGGATAGTGTCAAGCAGTTATTTTCCCATGATTCATTGTGTACCATGTGCCTGATTGGCTGAAAAGAGGTAACCCTGGCAAACGCCTCTGCACTATTTTTTTCCTGACAAATTGTTTTTATAATGTGCACAGATTATACATCACAAACCCAATGTCTTTCCATGAAGTTGCTTCTATCAAACAATGTGTGACGTAAAGAGGATTTATCTTAACTAGAGCAAATAAAAAAATCAGGTACAGGCCATTTAAGCATATCTTGAAACCAGAGAGTTGCTGATTCGAATCCCACACGTGAGCTCACTGTTTACCCATGCATTGGGACAGACAGTGCATTCGGTGTTGAAAAAAATCAACTAAAACCACTACGACTTTGCAACCGTCTCACTGACTTAGAAGCTCATTGCTCCTAGTATATTCATAAAGATGCATTGTCAAATAATAAAGAATAAATTGAAATTCACATCGTACCAGACCTTTACCGCACGCTCCATAACCACAGTGTCCTTTATCCCCTCTGAATTGATAATCGCATTGACCTGCTCCCTTTAAGTCACACAATTAATTGTTGGGAGCCTCTGCTTTCATTTTGGGTCTTTACATTTCCCTCTTGCATCAGGCAGCGTACCTAACACCTCCAATTGTAAGCACCTTAGCCCGAGCATCCGCGGCGGAGACATTCCAGGCCACAACGGACATAAAAAGGCCCTTTCTTGTTCCGCTCGCCGCTCTCTCCCGGAGCTATGACACTGTACTTTTCTTGCGGTTTGTCTTCTAAAAGCACTAAATGAGAATATCCTGCTTGAATGGGACGCCTAAGAACCTTCACGGTAAATTTACGGGAGGAAAAAAAAAGAGAAGAGAAAAGAAGGAGGGGGTTATAGATTGGAGGATGCCTCAGGAGCCACGAAATGTCTTTCCTTAAGCTGTTGGCATTCAGGGACGATTGGGAGGTAGGTCGACGCGGTGGCGGTTGTTGGGGGTGTGAACCTACGGCGAATCGGAATCGGCGCTTTCCAAAACACTTGCTTTATTTTGATCATTCACTAGATGAAGCCATGCGATTGCTGTCATTACCATCATCGCGCCCCATCACCTCATCAGGGCAACCTTACCCACTGCGATATTACGCCATTTTTTTCCCCCCGTTGATGTCTTCGCAGGTTGCACACTCTGTAATCCATAGAACATCCCCCCCTTGAGTTTGATTTTGCGCCTCGTTTCTCTTCCGCCTCCACGTTTAGTTTTTTTTTTTCCTCTCGCTTTCCTTTCCGTGTTGTTTTTTGTTGTCGTACTTTGCCCCGGGGCTGTGCGGCCGCGGCGTTTATTCCTCCTAATCTCGCTCTCATCTTCGGGGCGAGCGGTGACAGATGGTTATAGGCACACAATAGTATTAAGAGTTGGATTTTTTCCCCCTTTTTTTTGGCTGGCTTGCTTCAGCTTACCCCCCCTTTCCTCTTCTCCTCGTGTATGAGACAGCCTTGACTCTCGAGTAGGTAAACTAGGATTTAAGTGTCTCTTTTGTTGCTTGTTTATCTCCTGCTGTCATATAAACATATCTTTCTTCACCTAGCGTAGCCCTGTCTAAGGTAAGCTGCATTAGCCTAGCCGCGAATGCCTTTTCACCGCCAACAAATCGCTCTATAATTTCTTAACCACACACCATTTTCAATCCTGGCCCGGCTCGTGACAGTGCCGAGCTGCCAGATGATGCATAGAGGTAAATAAGCCCACTTATATTAGCCCCTCCCACCATTCTCTACCTTTTACCCCCGGGGCATGCTGGGAAATTGACTTCACGCTGGATTTTGATTAGCCCCGTAATGTTAGGAGCAGGGCAGGGCTAGGTAATTCCGCGGCGGTGTCACACTCCTGTATTAATTGCCGATTTTTCACTTGGTTTTGCATGTATAATAGCCACATCTGTCTGTAAAGGAACCGTGAAGTTATTGAATAGAGAAATATGGGCGTATGAGCCATTAACCTGCAGTTTAACTGGTCATTGTTTGAAAATTGAGCGTCTACCGAGACAAGGGTGAAGGAAATGTTATGGAATAAGCCATAGGACAACAGGGAAGGCTTTCAATCAAGAGTAATGGAATTTAAACCAACAAAACACACTATATTCCAGCCAAAAACATATTTTGGCTTCTAAGGTAATGAGGAATTACTGGCATTACCTTCAGAAACAATTATTTTTCGCAATCATTGATTCATGAGTTAAATTTTCTTCTGTTCCAATTTCAGTGGAAACTCAGAATGTAGATAGGCCCAACACTTTGTCCATGGTGTGCAAGTTTGTAAGCCTCTTGTTATGGAACTGAAACCTGCAAAATACACTTTGATTCCAGTCGAAAAAGTGCTTTAGTCTACAATGTCATGGAGAATTGCTGGCTTTACTTTCAGCAACAATTATTTTGTTTGCAATCATGGGCTCTTGGGTGGATTTTGCTTCAGTGTCATTTCCAGTACAAACTTAAATTGTTGTCAGGCCCAATATTTTGCCTGTGTTTGAAAGTTAGCATGCGTCTTGGAATGGAATTTAACTGACAAAATACACTTTAATTTCGGTCAAAAAAGTGTTTTGGCCTTACAGGTAATGGAGAATTGCTGACGTTACCTTCTGATAACCTTTTTTCGTTAACAATCATGGAATCGCTGGTTAATTTTGCTTCCATTTCAATTCTAGCCTGAGCCTGTTAATGAACGTCTTGTAATGGAATTTCTACTACAAAACAGACTTTTATTCCAGTCAAAAAAAGTGTTTTGGCCAATACGATGAAGGTGAATTGCTGACTTTAGCTTCTGAACATTATTTTTTGGAATCATCGTCTTGCTCCAACTCTAGTAGAAACTTAAAATGTCTCCAAGCCTGTTATATTGGCCATGTTGTTTGCGTTCGGTGACCTCTTGGAATGGAATTCAAACTTGCAAAATACACTTTAATTCCAGTCAAAAACATAGTACTGTCAAGTTTATTTAGCTTCAGCTTCAATTCTTGCGCAAGCCTAAAATTTCTGCAGTCCCATTATTTTGGCCATGTTGTCCGAGTTCATAAGCCTGCTGTAATGGATTTTAAAAACTTAAATTCCAGTCAGAGAAGTGTTTTGGTTTGTAAGGAAATGAAGAATTTCTGATTTTAACTTCTGACAACAATATTTTTCACATTCATGAACTCTTGAGTTAATTTGGCATAAGATAAATTGTAGTACGAGCTCAAAATGATGGCAGGCCCAATATATTGCCCGTATTTTTGTGAGTTACTAAGCCTCTTGCAGCGGATTTTAAACCTTTAACTTGTGAGATTCTTCTAATAAGACGTATGTATTAGTATGTATTAGAAGAATCTCACAAGTTAATAATTGCAAGAGGACAGAATGAACTTTCCAAATATAGGATTTTAAACCTACCAATTATACTTTTATTCCAGTCAGGAAGGTGATTTGGCTTATGAGGTAATGGAAAATTGTGGGCTCTTTACCTTCAAAACCATTTTTGGCCCACATTTTTTCCCATGTTGTGCAAGTTAAGCCTATTGTAATGGAATTTAAATCTACAAAATTGACTTTTATTCCAGTCAAAAAAGTGTTTTGACTTAAAAAGGCACCGTCAAAAACAATATTCTACTCACAATCTTAGACTCTCAGGTTTATTTTGCTTCAGCTCCAGTTCTAGTACAATCATAAACCCTCTCCAGGCCCATTATTTTGCCCATGTTGTGTGAGTTAGTAAACCTCTTGTTTGTGGTTGATGGTGGGTTGTGAAAAAGTGCTGACTGTTTGACATACGAATTCACAGCCAGACCGCCCCGAAGCCCACAACCCATCCGACCAGCACCGCCACCGGCCTCGTTCTTGGGTAAGTAAAAGTGTTTTTCCGTTGGCCGCGGCTGAAGATGTGAGGAGCTCTAGTGGGAGGTGCAGAGGTGGAAGTCGGATGTTGCCTGCCGGGACTCTCTTAGGATTAACACAAGCGCTGTGTTCAGGACATATGGCATTTGTCATCTCCTACTGCTAACCCCCTCCCTCTGCCTAAACCACACATACACACTCTGTGCACGGGGTGACCACCTTGTAAAAAGAAGTAGGAGTGGGACAAGTTGTGCGATTTTGGTCAGACATCGTTGGACGGATTTGAGGAAGTTTAATTCGTAAAATTTGCAATGTTCCAACCTCGTAGATAGTACCATTCTGATTCTGACAGTTTGGATTCAGCATTGAGGGATGGGTCAAATGCAGAGGGGACATTTCCTTTAAGCGGAGACGCTGCAGGTGAATAGGAAAAAGTCTTACATTTAGAAATATATATAAAAACTTCTTCTCGAGGTTACTTGTATTAATGTGAGGAAAAAATGTGCTTTTCATCATGTAATGTTTTCATATATAAAAAAGTCATTTTATGAGTAATGATTGAGATACATTACATCGGAAAAGTAGACGGAGCAAAGGGGAATTTTGGATCTCTTATTAGTATGTGCGTAAACTGTATCTTTGATCTGGCATTACAATTTTCATTTCTTGTTTCAAAACTTTAATAGTTATTAAAGAGAATTAGATATTAACATGTTCTTCTGTATAATCTGTTAAAGTTAAGTACAGGATTGCAATGTTTTTGTGTGTAGGTGCTACTTTAAGGGCTGAAGGGGAGGAAAATGGATTTTGAGAATTGAAGTTATAATGTCTCGTGTAAATCTATTGATGCAAGGAGAGCGAATCAAATAAGAAAACATTGTAAAGTACGGATTGGCATAAAGTGAAATATTGCCTGTGCCAGTCACCTTGTGAAATGTAATGTTTTATCTTCTTTATCTATCTAGTTTTATCTATCTTTTATTTTTTTCTTGATAGCAATGCTTGTAACTTATTCCAACCCAGCAAATTCATTTTTACACCATGCACACTGTACATATCTAATAATTTAAATGCAATTTGAAACTACAAGAGGAAATCTCCTGTTGGATTTAAAGTAGCTGTTTACAGTGCATCAAAAGCCCCCTGCCCCCTCCCACCCATGGGCTACAGCGGGTGGTGACAAATGAGCTGAGAGAAGAGAAGCTGCTGACCAAGCCTCACAGGACGGAAAAAAGGTATTGGATAAGTTTTACCTGATATGACCGGCAGCATATCAGAGTAAAAAGTGCACTAATGATCACGAAAAACAAGAGCAAAACAACTCACGATGTCTGTTTGAACACGAAATAAATCAAATAATGACAACAAAGTACAAAATGTTCTGTATTTTGTGGGAAAAAAGGAACAAAAAAAAAATCTGACAACAAAAGGAAGTGTGCTTTTTGGCAATAATTTCTCCTAGTTTGGCATAAAATACTGTCTTCGTGAATTTCAAACAGATCTCTCTCTATTCCACCTGCGTCTGTTACATTTTCAAAGCAGGGAAAAAAGCAACCTCTTCATGATAACACTTTCAAGAAATGTACAATAAATCAACATTTTCACTCCAGCGCCAATATTTGTCTTCCGCGCCGTCTGAGCTATTCCCAATTTGCTGCTAAACAGTGCTTGAACGCTGTTAGGTGTGTACAGTCGAAATTGAAAGTTGACATTTTCCACCAGGCATCTCATTAGCGGCTCATGCTAGGCCCAAGTACCTTCCTGAATGCTATCGTTTACCTCGCGCGCTGCAGGCAGGTGTACCCCGCTTCCCTCTCAATCTTTTTAAACAGGCAGCTTATTACACAATGATTGAGCGCCGCGTTTTTACTCCCGCTATGCTTTTTGCTTTTTTTTTTTTTACGGCATAATGTCGGGAATCAAAGCTCGTAATTCCGCGGTGGATGTTTACTGTGCCTCCCGTGTCTGCAGACGTTTGATGAACAGCATGTTGCAACAGTAGAAAAAAGGTGTTGTAGGATCTTGCCAAAATAATACCCCCATTGAGCGTCTGGGCTTCATATTTCAGCGGCCGAACGAGCGCTCTGCCGTACGGTGATAGATTACACCGGAGCGCATTTCTTATGGGAAATCTGGAAGGTGAGGAGAGAAAGGGGGAGCGGCGCGGCGACAAATTGCCTTCAGTGCGAGTTAGTGCTCATCTCGCTCCTCCTGCTGTTGCCGCTGCTGATGGGGCTGAGGTTGAGGTTCTCGGGAAATCTGCCTTCAACGAAAAGGGAAGGAGTCGTGCGATTTGGTGGGGCGTGCTGGCTTGGATGAGCGTTTTGGAATGAACGTCTAACTTTTCCGCTCGCACTTTTCAATCGAGCTCTGACATTACAGTACCGAGAACGAAGTCCGCGGGATCCCCAGTCCCTGTTTAGTCAGAGGAGCCACCTAGTTTCCTCCGCTCGCGTTCACACGGCGACAGTAGCTGAAACTGTCTATAAAAGCCTTTAAAAGCAGCATCTGTATTGTGTGGAGCATTTACATATTTAATGGAGGTTCCTTCATCCTGCTCATTTTTCGCACTGTAAACCTGTGCTTAAAACTGTGATGTACAAAGCGGTCCATGTGCACAGTGTGTCTCAAAGCAAATGATAACTTTCATTTACACATAAAATATGAAATAAATAACCTTTTAAATATTGTAGTAAATACTTCTTGATTGTTTTAGTTTGAAGTAATGTATATTAAATTAGTTTGTGGCATTTATTGTGCCTCAAAATTAATCTCCAGTTAAGTTTATACCTTATTTGTAAACTCTTTATTGTGTTGTGAGTGATATCCACAACTCGACATCCACTGTGTGATTGGTCAGTATATACTGATTTTAGTGCGACTCAGCAAAACCCTCACATATAGAATGAGATAGAAGCAGTGACTCTAACACTGAGCTAGGTGCTGTTGTGCACAGAGCCCTCAACTATAAACACAATTATTCACAGTTATTCCGAATTTGAGTTACTACTTAACAGTGTTGGGTAAGTTACTTTGAAAAAGCAAATAGTTACACATTACAAATTAAGTTACATTACTGTGGGTTTTATTTGTAATAGTGTATAAGTGAATCAAATATGTGCTTTTACGTTTTATTAATGTCAACAGCGGTAAAATAAATAAATAGTTAAAATTGTCTCAATCGACATAACACCGACAATAGAAATTGAAAAAACAACGCCGCTACGAGCTGCTACTCTCTGACTCTGAGGTGTTACTGACAGCAGAAGTCATGCCGATGTTATGTTGTTTTTTCACTTTGAGAACAGTCAACCTGCTCTTTGTTCAGACTGTTTCCTGCAGAAGAAGGTTGTACTCTCCTCCTTAACATTGTTGTTGGTGTTGAAAGTAACCAACAACGTATTTTATTATTCATTCAATTCATTTCTACCGCTTGTTCCCGTGAGTGGTCCTGGGTGGAGCCTATCCCAGTGACGTGTATTTTAATAGTACCTTAATAGTAAGTTAATTTCAAGTATTTTCAAAGTAATGTGTTTGCACTGCTTGTAAGTTAATTAATTAAATTGTAATTTAATTACAATAACTAAGTAAAAGTAACTTAGTTACATCCAACACTTCTACTTTATTAGGATTTGTATTTTAGGAGCTACAGTGTCTGTGTAATTAATTTTATTTGTGAATCAATAAAGTTAATCTCAGTGTGAAAATGACCAAAAGGTATTTGTCAACACAGTCAGTGTTGGTAAGTGTTTGTTCCTGTTCCTGGTCTGACCGCAAAGTAACAGTCCCAGAGCCCAAAGTGTGGAACCAGTCCCTAGTTCCCACTCAAATGGGTACTGTAACTAAAAAAAAAAAAAAAAACTAAAAAAAGAAAAAAGTTCCTAAAGCCCAGAAAAGCCTCTGGTGGTAAGGGTTACCTTAGGGTTATGTGGGTTGTATCATTGTACTTAATGTGGTGCAAGAATGGAATAAGGGTAGTGTAAGGGCGGCAGTAGCACAGTAGGTAGAGTGGGCGCCTTCTGATCCGAAGGTCGGCGGTTCGAATCCCTCTCCAGACATGGAGTAGTTGAGTGGTCAGATCCCCTGACCCGCAGGTTGGTGGTGCGATTTCAGCTCCTTCAGATGAATAATGCCGTTGTGTCCTTGGGCAGGACACTTAACCCACCTCGCCCCCAGTGTCTGCGTACACTGGTGTGTGAATGTGTGAGTGGATGGGTGATTGGTTCCTTGATGTAAAGCGCTTTGAGTGCCTTAAAAAAGGTAGAAAAGCGCTATATAAATGTGACCATTTTATTTACCATTTAAATACACAGTTACCTTAAGTCTTAGATATTTCACATTTTTTGGGAACCTATGGAAGATTTAGAACATCTTTATCCAATTATATCCTCCAAATACGAACACAACCGGGACATTGTCTTAGGTGGGATCCTGTTTGCCAAGGATTACAGATCTTATTTATTCAGAAATGTTCAAACACGAGTGAAAGTGAAAAATCCTCCAGCTTAAACTACAAAAGCTTCAAAGCTCCTTAATGTCTTATCCATTCTACTTTATAAAGTAAATTGTGCATGATTACATTTTATTATAAGCCAGAATTGACAACTGAAGATTCCTTTCAGTGCACGACTACAGATTTTATATTAAGAGTACACTTTCCATCATCATCAAGTAATTCAAAGATGGCATGGAAACTGATCTAGCTTGCATTTGTTCAATTATAGGTGTTTTTCTTACCAAAACATAAACAAATAAAAAACAATACATGCATTTTTACTGTCAGCAAGCTCACTTTTCTACAGATTTGACCTGTAATTTGGCCTACGTGCATCAACTGCTTGTCTCTATGAAGATCGTCAAATTTAATGTTGTATTGCGGAACATTCCAAGCCAACTAACAGCCTCTCGAGAATGGATAAGTGGCGGATGCGTACACTTTGCTTTAAGTGCATATGACAGGTTTTTGTTATTTCAAAGTTTTGACTTTATTTGGCAGAACAAAAACTAGTTTTACACCAATGAAGTGTCAGTTTGTGAAGAAAAGTTGAAAAATATGTGGAAAATGACAAGAAGAAGAGCAATGTTCAAAAAATGATGACATCACACTAGGGAGGCTCCATCCAGATGTTTGGAACAATTTACAAGAAACTCCAACCTTTCAAACATTCATTCAACACAAAAATGTTTATTTATCAAATTATAATTTCTTTGTCATTAGGGAGTTTTAACAGAGTGTAAAATGGTTGCTAGGTAACAGTTACAGATTTCCTTGTGTGACGTCATGATTTACAACCAGGAAGTAAAAATTTAAACCTCAAAAATTGCCAAACTGGAATAAAAATTTTAAATTCTTTATCAGAATCTTAAATATTATTATCTTTACTGTGTTTTAGTAAAATTAGTAGTTCAACTTGTCATAGGCACTTTAAGCTTTGAGACTGACAAAATTCTTGCTTTTTTGTCCCACTGGAATAAATACAGTCATTTGATTGATTGCATTTTAACACTATTTATTTATTAATTTTGATTTACACGTAATTGTTAAATCCCCCAAATGCATCCATACAGTTCTAGTCAGTATAATATCTGCCCGTGCATTTCCCCACACTTTAATTCCACAGTCAAAGCTGGACCAGACGGTGTGATTTCCACTCAGAATAAATGACTGTAGCACGAACTAAACAGACTCCAGTTGCAATAAGCAGATTAAAAGTTCACAATGACAATATATTTGCAATATCGCACAGTCCTGCTAACTAAGGAAACTCACCACTTATTTTATGGCATAAACGCTCATGGTCCGTGGTTTGGCTTCAACACCTTGTCTCCAATAATTGCCACAGTATCACAGAGGAGCGTGCTGGAACCAACTGGAAGAGGCTGTGAATGCCGCCCAATTAAAACTTTTCTAAACTTCTGCGGAACATAAATTAACTAGCTTTAGCGAGTATGTCAAATCAAAGCTATAATTTGAGACGCAATTGCCGGAAAAAGCGGAGAATGCAAAATTGGAAAGGGTGGCGCGTGTTGCACAAGTTGAACCCTAAAGCCCCGCGTTGGAACCGGCGATAAAGTCCTAATGATCGCAATGTCCCGAGAACGAATAAAGCCAGTTTCGTTCTGCGGACCCCGGCGTGAATGGACTTCGATTACGACCAGAGTTTGGAAGAATTAGCCCCGCATTCACATTCAGCATTCCATTAGGTCAAATGTTACTGAATGTATGACAATAATTCCGCTTCTTTTTCCACCGTGCATTCTTTCCGGGATGGATTTTCCTTGGACCTGTTTACATCACGCATTGACAGAGTGGAAAAGAGGTCGCGCGGCGAGAGATTACCCCTCCGCTTACGCCATCAATCCCAATTTACCTCTGAATAAGCCCAAATTTATGAGCGTGTTAGCGGGTGTAATCCAGGGTCTGATTTGTTCATTTTGTGTGTGCGCGAGGGGAGGGGTTTGCGAGTGAGATTACCAGCTGGGTACTTGTTGTCACCGACGCGAAGCAGGGCAACACACATGAGAAAAAAAACAAAAAACATGCCTGCAGTGAGGAGGCGATATAGGTGGTCCATGCTCGCTTTGATTAATTGCTATCGCTTTCTGGGGAGCTTTGTCTTTCATAAAAAAGAATACAGAATGGTTATTTTTTGCTGATAGGGCATATTTTCCGTCAACACTGTCTGGCAGATGAGAGCATGTGATGATAGCGCTGCCAAGCAAAGTCTCTCGGCTCTTCAGAACGAATATTTGTGCTTCAGCTTGGCCCATCTCCTATCTGTCTGCTTATAGATTTCAACAAACTCCAGTTATTATCAGCGTGGCGCGTGGAATAATTATGGACGCCGTCGCCGTCACGCTCGTGGAGGTATAATAAGTGTCGCGTTGATAGCACAGGTGAGACCAATCGCGCAAAACAATCTGATCTGAGCCCGGCTATGGTAAAGAAATGCCATTAAGATTAAGTGGAATGCAATAAAAGGGATATTGACTCCTGCGTTCAGCCACTTTTCTCTTCTAACAGAAAGAATTAGTAAGCAACATGCACACACCTCGCCCAGATAAGCAGGATTTATCTCACTTGCATCACCTCTTCGGAAAATTAGCATGAAATTGTCGCGATTATCAGGCGCGCGGCGACAAAATCTGACTCTTTGTTTAAGGTAATCCCTTTTGACGGAGTGCACTTTGCTTGACTTCTTCTCCTCGTGTCGTGTTTACCGAGGATTGGACATGGCGGCGCCCCGTACATCTCTGCAGCGATCCCACGCCGCTACAACGGGAGCCCGAACGCGCCACGTAATTAGCAAAATACGGCCCCTAATGCTCGTCTCCTTGAGAGTTTGACCCTATTTGTTTGCGTGGAGGTAATTTCATTAAACTGTGCAATTCCCAGGAGCGACCGCGAGTTAACGCTAAACGCTCACCAGAGAGGGGATAAGTATTTGGCAGGGCATCAGCGGCAGAGGAGAGGCTCAATAACACTTCTTTCATGTTGACAAATTCCATTAGTGTGCATAGGCTGTTTGTGCTCCATTTTATTTATGATAATGCTAGGCCTTTGTAAGTGCGCAGGATTCATCAACGTGCCACCTATGTAGTGTGACAGTGTGATTTGTACTCAGCACCGCTCGCACCCGTCGGCTCAGAGGAAGGTGGCATCTTGTCTCAGCATTCAGACCTCCTTTTTTGGCGGCGGTGTGTGGGAGTGTGCGGCGACATGAAAACCAACAAATGATGAATTATTAGTTCGAACAGGCTTGTACATTTCTCTCCAGATTTAGTGGTGGTTCTGGAGGGGCGATTTTCAGTGGCAGGTGAGCTACGCTACGGTGATTTTCTTGCATTCTGTGGATCAGCAAAAGGTCGCAAAGTGCATCTTGGGATTTGGGAAGGATGAAAGTGGGTTGCTACCACGTTTTTTGGTGAAGATGTTATTCGAAGCTATTGATATATCAATTGTGACAACATGAACCAATTGCTCTGCACCTTTGTTTTCTCAGGAGCTGAGTATGATCATGAGAGGAATAAAATACTCCAGAATTTGCTAAAATGTAGCTCATAGGTTGTCAATTTAGCTCAAAGCTGCACAAGACAAAATACAATTCCTGGTAAACTACAAGGACAGACAACATACTGCTAAAGATGGCCATATTATGGATGTTTTAAGCCGTTTTGTCTGGCATTTCCAACTAATAACATTATTTCAGCTTTCAGATGAGACTGAGAAAGGAAAGAAGAGGCTGATGATTGATGAAAATGTTGGTATTTTTCCCCATGTTATTTTAGTTTTGAGCTCCTCCGCATGATGGGAAGTTCATTCTGATTCATTGACAAAACCATTGTCAATTTAATATGTATTTTTCCCAGACAAAAACTGGAAATAAGATCCAAGTTCCCAGTGAAACAGCATGATTTGGATGCGTTCCTATTTAATCACAAAGATACTTCCAAGGAGTAAGTCTATGTGCAAAGTGCAAAGACCACAAAGCTGCACACTAACACTTTTATAACTTGAATAAAACAATATACTGTTTAGGTTGATTTAAAGTTGCACTTTGTAACTTCTGCCACCTAGAGATGTAAGTCCTTCACCTGGAATGTTCCACAGTAAGACAATATATGTAACTATATGTGTCTTGCATTTATTAAACCAGAGATGTTTTTGTAAGAAATTTTAGATCAATACAGGCAAAGTAATAACCTCTCCATAGAGACAAGCACGTGGCGGGCCTTTCACCAGAAAAGTTAAATAGTGCACCTTTGCGTGAGCCAAACCACTGAATGGAAAAGTGGAGAAGTGGAATGGACTATTATGAGCTTTTATCCTTGCTACAATGGTGTTCCTTTACCATATTTCTACTCAAAGTTGTATTTTGATTGATGTTTGAGTAATCCTGTATTGTCCTGCAACTAAGGATCACTAAGCAACTAAGAACAATAATGTTCAGTGGCCATTTGTCAAAAATAAAAGCACATAAATCAAAATCCACTGCTTGCTATGGTAAAATGTCGCCATGAAGCTTATTTGTTGGACAGTTTTGAACAAGATCGAATTCTATTACTAAGCCATTTTAGATCAACATTGCATTTAACGACTAACAAAAAGTGAAGGGTTGATCTACTTATTTTGCACATTATGTGTAGTTTAATATTAAGTAAAAGTCTACATGACAGTTTAGACTACACATTTTGCTAAAATGTGGTGAACATGATTATACTTAAGATTTTACCACACATTTTGCCCATTGGTCCTCAGTTGGACTGTTTTTGTTAAGTTTATTATATTACTTCCTGGTTGGACATGGCGACAAAGATGACCTAGATAGAGGCAATTCTACAATTTTGTTACCTAGCAACTATACTGTAAACAAGGGCCAAAATCAATATATATTGCACAGAGTTAGAAATTTACAATAAATAATATTTGATAAGGCCTTTATTTTGATTAATGATGATTGAAACTGTCAGAAAAATATGTCAGTTATGTTTAAATTGTTCTTGCATTTTCACTGGCACGTCACTTTTTGATGACATCACGGAGGGATTCCATTTTAGAATTCTGCTATACTTCGTGTAATTTTAACTTTTATTCTTCAAAATGTCCTCACAAACTGCAACTTGTCTGATGTAACTATGATAAATATTTTCCACAGGTGCCATCCCATGGAACTAAGTCATATTTAGACAAACACAAGAACCTGTCATATAGACTTTAAAGATAAAAAAGCATAATTTGTCTGATTTAAAACAGGAATATCATAGCTGAGCAGGGCAGTGAAGGTAGCTTGTGCAGGTGAGGCAGCAGGGAGTATGAACCTTTGCCAAAGCTTGACAAAAAAAATGCCCAAAATGAAACAAAAATCCTTCTCAAAATGACTACTGGTTTAAGTACGTAACTACTGAGAACAATATTATATTTGGCAACCATGTATCAAGCCTGGGTGTCATCTGGCAACATCAACAATTCCGTTTTTCCAAGTGTAATCATTCCTGCGGTTCCATGTGGCGTTGTTTGACTTGCTGTTGACTTCCAGCGTTTGCCAATGCCCCGTCTTGTACAGTAACACCATTAGTGAATGATTTTGTAAGTGTCCCCTCTCTGCGAGCTCTGGGCGGGACGGGGAGGCTGGGTAGGCTCGTCCGAGGTTGGAAACATTTTGATGTCAACAGCAAAGGGAGAAATAGAAAACACATTTGCATCTCTGGCACGCAGGAGGCTGTTGGGGAGCCGGCATGGCGTGTGACAGACCACTGCATCCTCCCATCACACTGCAAAAAAGAAGCATGGTTTGAGTAGCTTTGTTCAATTTAGTTACTAACTTCATTTCTTTCATAAAGTTTCTTACATCACTTCCATCGTGTATTGACCCATATTTTAAAGTGCACACGTCATGTAAAATTGACTTTTAGGAGCTTTGATCATGCCGTCGTTGCTGTCGTCCCTTCACCAAAGACATACCTGGAGTTGTTTTTTACGCCGTTCATGCTTGTTTCATTAATCGTGTTTACAAAATCCTCTTGTAAGCACTCATAAATCACTCCTTCAAATTTCCCCCGGATTGTTGCATCACTGGTGGACTGGACTGAACCGTCACTGGAGTCGTTCTGAGGTCAACGAACACATGGCTCTGTTTGCATAGTATTCACATTGCTTAAGGGCTTATTTTATTTACTTTTTTCATTGTTCATTGCCACTGCTAACAGCAAAGGGCTCTCCCAGCGCCTAAATGCCTGATTGGTGACGGATGTGTGATTTGTAAAGTGTGGTTTCCAAATGTAGACAAAGTTAGAGAATATAAAATACTTACCCCAAGGTCAGGAGTCAGGAATATCTAGCTGGTAAATGAATCAGTTATACAGGGCTGGTGTGCTAACCAATCAGAATTCCCATCCCATTGCCAGATTTTTTTTTTAATGCAATAATGAAATACATGGAAACAATCAAAATCAAGATCAAAACAAAATATCAAACCCCAAAAGGTACGTAAAACTATTAACTAATAATTATTAAAAAACATTCTTTATTCATAGTGAGACGTTCGTTTTTAGAGTGCGGAGGTAACTCATTTGAGGACACAGGCGGCGCAGGTTGTACCTATTAAGGCAGCTTAGTAACTCAAGAAGCTGCAATTTAAGAGAGCAGGATCGAAGGGAGGAGTGGGATTGGGGAAGAAAGCTCAGCTAATGCCCGACTCGCAGAGAGGGCTTTGGGGATGGGACTGGTGACAGCGCGCCCCGTCAGCTCCGAGGTGCTACGACTTTATTAAAGAGCCGCCCAGAACAAGCGGCCACAGTTTGCACCACATCATACCAGGCCCGGATTACCAGAAATGCACCACAGTATGTCTTTAAACTGAAAATGATTTGCTTAATGACACGTGTTTTTATTAATGAAAAAATGCATTGAAAAACGTGGATGTCGTAATTTTTTTCTCCATGAAAAAGACACGTTTAATGTCTTACTGAGGAACATTCCAGGTCAAGCAATAACAGGCCCTGCCCCAGTATCCACACTTGTACTTCAAAGTGCACAAGGGGACCCCAATTCTTATATTGATATATTGATCTGCGCCTCTCTCTGCACATCTAGCAAGTGTGGACTTCTCTCTGGACATCCAGCTAGTGCGGATTTCAGATAAGTTTCATTCCCCCCACAAAAAAAAAAGACCGGAAAAGAAAAGAAAAATATACCGGAAGTTGTGTTTGTTGGGTTGTTTACTCTAGCTTTAGCCAAATCTCACAGCGACACAAACGTGGAACGTCTTTTTGTGAATTGATTGAGTCATTGTTGAGTGTGTAAACCTTTTTGGTAATTTTAGATAATAATTAGCGTGTGAAACTGGCATTTGAGTTAAAGACTAACTGACTTTTAGTTGAAGGTTCTGATATTCTAAGCATCTATTGACCACTTAACATATTTGTTTTCATGTTATTGGTGAGGAAACAAGATAAAGGACTAATATCATGGAATAAAAGTTTAGACTTAAATATGGACATTTGCTTTACCATTCCTTTGTATGTGATGGAACATTCGATTCGAGGTTTACTACGCAAGTTATCAGAAGTGCGTACTGTCCCAGTTATCATTCACTTAAGCACTTCATGCATTTGTGTGTGATATGTTGTGTTGGTATTGGGACAAAGCCTTTGTGCACCTTTTAAGTTGTCCCATTGCCATCCAATCGTTTGAACATGTCTCATTTTCAATTGAATCAAGCCAATTTCCTTTGTATCATTCTTGTTGTTTCAGTATCCCAAAAAGCATGTCCCTTCAAAGAGCCAAAACACCCATCTCTAGGTAGAACAATACAACAATTCAACATTTCCAAGAATTCCTCTCCTCTTCTTGGACAACGAAGAACTCAATTGTACCAATACTGTACTTGTTCCTTCTCTCCACCATCTTTCCTTGGTTTACGGTTGGCAGCGGCGACAGAGCCCATAGAAACAGTATCCTATCACTTAAACGGCTAAGCATTTTATGAGTAAAACGCTTCCAAATGTGTCTCCAAAACCTTCCCGACCACACCAAAGGACCAAATGAGGTAATATTACGTTTCTGAAAGTCCCCAGTATGATACCCGGGCTCGGCTGTAATTGCGTCAGAAAAAATGGCGCAGCTAGTCCCTCTTTGTTACATGTCAGGCCGTTTGACTTGGCAAAAGCTGTGCTCATTAGGCGTGTGGGAGAGAAAACGGCTCAAATTCTTCCTAGCTGACGACTCGTACGCACACAGGGAACAACAAGCAGACATGAATGCCCCAGCCCGGCTCCTGCAAATGACATTTTATTATGACATTTATGGTGTTTACAGTAGTAGGAGGCAATGGTAATAATGCAGGCGACACCTATTGATGGTCTTTATAATGACCGATATGGGCATTTTGGATATCTGATGGTTAGGATAGGCCTCGGTTCTATTTTGAATCAGCAAATGTGGGTACTTTCTCGTAGCGGTCATGATGAAGTTAGAAGTTCAAGTCAAAGGTAACTTTTTTTGGTCAGTTAACAGCAACTAAACACTACACGTGTCCCTTTCAAAATAAAACCTCTGCATTCACAGGCTGCAGAAAGGGTCTTATTGTGAAAAGGTTTTAAGGTGAGATGCTGCAGGTGAATAGGAAACATTTTTAAATTTAAAGATATTAATTTGAAACTTCTCCTGTAGTTTACTCACATAAATGTAAGGGGGGAAAAAATTAGAAGTTTTTCATCATGTCATGTTTTCATGTAGAAATAAGGCAATACATGTGACAACATATTTGGGACATATAAAACTGAAAAATGGACAGAACCAGGTTTAAATTTCATGGATCATTTTGTACACATATTCGTTACAAAAAAATTTACCGAGGGGATTTTGGATTTCTTATTTAGTTTTTAGGTAAACTAGATTGGACTGAAAATTGTCCTAAAAATTCAAATTTCGCACATTTTTTTAAACTTAGAATTAGATATCAAAAAATCCTTCTGTACGTTTCTGAGTTCATGACTGTAAAGTTTGATGTGTGTAAGAGCTACTTTAAGTGGTGATCCTTATGTCTCTGTGGGAGAAACATGTATTTTAAGAAAACGGCCTTTGAAGATACAATGTACCATAGGTTTTTATGGATGAAGTGGTTTCAACACTAAAATATTTTTATGAGCAGATTGGACAAGTTTGTTGTTTCCACATGAAAGCCTATGTGTTGAGAGAGCAAACTGACCAAAAAAACAAACATTTTAAAAAATGAGTTTTGCCTGTAGTGTCTCGCCTTCAAATGACTAGCTGTACAAAAGACAAAAAGCTTTAGTCCAGAGTGATAGTTGGTTCAGCTGATGTTATAAATGTAAAATATGCTTTCAATCGAAACATTTGACTTGAAATAAATTATTGAACATTTAAATGAGAAGGCTATATGGTTTAATGCAGTGATTAGAGCATAGGCCAGTCTGGTATGACAGATAAAATCTCAAGCACGTATTGTAATAGGCCCATTATTATTGTCAAAATGTAATAATGACAATGCTGCAGAATTGTTTCACACTAACGTACACGTCATAGCAAGAATAGAATTAAACTGAATTAACATGACTTTTTATAAACACAAAATTGTGTCACAAATGTTGCCTGAAATGCGTTGTGTTTTGCAAATTAATGTCTCACAGAGAAGTCAGTGCAAACATTGGGGCTTTTCACTATTTTACACAGACTTTTTACTTCCAAAGACCTTCAAAGTAAGCACTAAACACTCAAAATGACTCAAAAACATCATTAATACTTCGAGTTTATTATATATGACCTGTATGCTAACATTTTCTACACACTTTGTTGCAATTGTATAATGTCATTTGTTGTTGTATAACTGTCAGAACCACATCTGACAGTAAAGATCAGGACTATTCTGATATGTAAGAAGTTTATGTAGATTTTCTTTGGAGTTACATTAGCAACCACAATCAAAATGGCAGCGGGTGGCGTACAGCTCACGTGTTTGGCGGGATTTTGTGCAATTTTATTTCAGAATTGGGGAAACGCCTGACCCTCCAACACAGATGGACGATGTGGGTGACTTTTTTGTGTGGCATAATACAAAAAAAAGCACTCTGATGAAAAGAAAGATGAAAGGTCCTGGCAGGTTGATGATGGATAGCCAATTCAGGTAGATTTCACCGTGACTTTAGTGGCCGTGCGAGCGAGGTGTTGAGTCGTGGGAAACAGTGACAGTTTGTTTCAGGTAAACGTTGATCCAAATACCCTGTGATCTCTGTGAATACCTGACCCACTGCACCACCGCGACTATGTAAAAGAACACTCTGCTATGTATCTCTGGTCCCACCTCTAACCCCTCCCTCATAATTAGCCCCGCCCCCTCTACCCCCTTCTTCACCCCTCCCCTCTCCACTCTAATCTAGTGCAGATTAAAAATGGCTATCATGAAACAGGCTTTCCCTGAAAATAATCCCCTTCTGTGAGCGCGCGGAGCCTGCTGCACACTCACTGTTATGTCAGCCGCTATTTTAAACTGTGCTAATCATATACCTTTGTGGACACTTAATTAAAATTACAAAACCAATTTTTAATCGCTAGTCCAATTAATATGCAAATGCATGCAAATGTAGTAAAACAAGGTGGTGATTAAGTTAAGGACACTTTATTTCATGTCTTCCTTAAGTGTGAAAACAAACCGTTCTTTTTCCCTTGATACCCCCCCATCTCCAGCCCCCCCGCCCCCAAAAACACAGTGATGGATTGGGCTGTTTACGAACACATGCTGAGTTAAGGAAATACCCTCAACGGTGTCATTTCTACAAACACGAAGGACATTTTTCATAATTTGCTTTGAACATCCCGCACAAGGTGATGGTATTTTTGTATTTACCTAAGGACAAGTGAAGCATGTTTGAAAGTTGCTCGGCTGGAGGTGAGATTTCTCTAATTGGGCCTGGGAGACACTGGGCGCCGGTTCAAAGCCCGGACATTGGGGGCGAGCGGAGCGTGGTGGGGTGCGCAGGTAATAATGAACCTGATTATGAATTTGAATGCTGTTAGAATATCTGGAGGCGCGCAGAGGCAGACAGAGACGGGAGGAAATGAAGATTACCCAGGAGTGACAGCCCTGAGCCAGTGTGCGGAGGTGAGCACAGGTCATTAAACTTTATTAACTCAACATTTATTCACACAGTTAATTTGATAATTGCACTCGGTCTGTGTCGTTTCTCTGTATTGTTGGGCTTACGCAATTAAATATATACATAAGTAGAATTATTAGCTAATTAAAGACACTGGTGGAGTTGTCACAAGGCGCTAAGGATTCCAGTCGTAGTCCGTAGACCTTTTAATCGTTGTTGATATGGTTGTTAACGTTTCCACTGCTAAAAATACTTGTAGAATATGAGACATGACAAGTCTTTCTAAGCGCTACTTTTGTGGACACGGCTTCAAAGATTGGAGTCCATGGTAGACAAGGTTCCAAAGTCATCTGGACACTGTTTAGGAAATCGAGACGTTTTCGACTTCCATACGAAAGACATTTTCAATTTGATGAAAATGGTTTTAGCAGCTATAATTTAAACTCTCCTCAACTCAAATTAGCCCTGCCCAGAGAGAGGAGTTAGAACTGAAACGTGCTCTACTCTTGTTTACAAAGATGCAGTTCTTTTGGATCGTCTCCCGGGCCAGGAAAGACTTCCCAAACAGCTCTGTGTAATTATCATTTTAACCATTTTATTAAAGTGACACGATGTAACTTTCTGGAGGTGGAAAGTCACTTGCTTGATTCCATGGGAAGAGAAAGACACTTGGAACACTTGTCATGGAAATATGTTTTATGCAATACTGTGGAACATTATAGCTAGAGGAACAACATTTCTATGGAATCATTGGAGCAGGCTCTTCCAGTACGAGTCAGGTTTGTGGAGATGCAACAACGCTCACGCAAGAACAAAGGTTTTCAGACATTTTTAGTGTCATGAAAACTTCAGAAAAAAGCAAACACACCTTTCTTTTAGTCTATTTTTTGGCTAATAAGTTAACTGGTGAGGCTTAAAAAGAGATGCAGTGTTTGAGTTAGTTAGTTATGTGATATTTTTATGTAATTCATTCGATAATAGATTATAGTCTGTCCTCGTATTTTATTGATGTCTGTCAAACCATATTTTTGTTTTGCGAGTGTGGGTCTGAACGAGAAAAGATGAAGATTTGTCTCTTCTCCAACCTTTTTTTCTACAACGCAGTTCGAGATCTGGTTAATTTACCTGCCCCAATTCCCTAAACTTAACCAAAATATCTGTTCATAAAACCTAATCCTAACCTTACCCTCAGTGGTTTGGGGAAAAAAATAAGCATCTCTCTCGATCACATCAAATCAATACAGAAGGAAC
Source organism: Rhinogobius similis (assembly GCA_019453435.1). Classification (NCBI taxonomy): domain Eukaryota; kingdom Metazoa; phylum Chordata; class Actinopteri; order Gobiiformes; family Gobiidae; genus Rhinogobius; species Rhinogobius similis. The sequence goes on from CM033620.1 coordinate 47,376,159, forward strand.
ATGGATAAAGTGTGTTATTTTTACTAACGGAAATGAAAATATAATATAACTTAATGTATGCAGTCAATCAAACAACATGATTTACGCAAACTCAAATCAAGAACTCTCCAGTCATTTATTTTTACATAATAAATAACAATAAAACATATCAATCCTGCAGCTTGTATTATCAGTCATTTTGCTGGGTTTGTGTTTTCAGTTTTCTCCCGTGAATCCTCCAGCGACTGCCGTAAAAAGGTCAATTAAAACAGTGATGGTGCCGTTAAAATCATCGCGTGATTAATAGTTTGGGATCATACGAGGTTCCATTAGAGAGATTAGCTCTGCAGAGGGCTGGGGCGAGCGGGCCACGGCGTTTTGTGCGGTTTTGAGCGGCCGTCGTGTGACTTGGAGGGTTGGTGGTTCAAGTCCAAGTCTGGCAAGTTTAGAGTGTTGTGCATTTGGCAGAAGCACTTATGAACAATGTTAGGAATGGTTGTATTCCGGTCATCACTAATCAGTTTTAATAATTTCATTTTATAAGAAAACAAGAAAAATTTACTTTTAAGAGTTTTTAAAGGAGACGTATTATGTTTTTTTTCCCTGGAACTTAGAGTAAACTACAACATGAGTATATCACCATTTTACATTGAGTGCGTTTACATGTGCACGAATAACCCGATATGATATCCTGGTTTTGTGAGTGTCCATGTAAACACAGTATTCTGATTTCACTAACCCGGTTATGACAGTATCCTGGTTTTGAGAAAACGAGTTATTCTCACTGGGTTATTCCTATAGTATCCAGAATACTGCGTCCATGTAAACACAGTTTCCTGGTTTCTCAACATGAGTCTGTACTGAGCATGTGCGAACTAAAGAAACACATCTGAGTCTATTCTGAGCATGTGCGAACTAAAGAAACACATCTGAGTCTGTACTGAGCATGTGCGAACTAAAGAAACACATCTGAGTCTGTACTGAGCATGTGCGAACTAAAGAAACACATCTGAGTCTGTACTGAGCATGTGCGAACTAAAGAAACACATCTGGCAGGAGCAGCTCATTTACCAAAAGGACTTCTAACAGGACTGTTTCATTTGTATTTTTTTAATCATCCTAAAGCAATTAAGTCATCTACTGTGCAATACAGCCAACTTTAACAGCAAACTCATTTCTGTGACCATGTGTTGCTCTCCGCTTGAACTGAAACTGTGCGTCTCTGATGTTTTTTATACTGTTTAAAACTCTTAAAACACCTTTTACAGTAAGATGTGACTGCACTCCTCAGCCTCATGTTCTTTTTGAATGTATCTTGTCATTTTGTTTTTAGAAACATGATAAAAAGTCATAAATTAGAACATTTGGTAATATGTTTAGCTCCTTGCCATATCTGTGCCAGAGTTGCCATGGTTACCATTCTGAATACTCCAAGTCCACATGTAAACAGGAATGTGAGTATCCTGTTTCTCTGAGCGCACGTAAACACCATAATCAGAATACTGTCATGACCGGGATACGGCTCAATAACCGGGTTATTCTTGTGCATGTGAACACATATTTATTGTAAAATGTAATGTAATGATCTAAAACAGATCTTAATATTAGAAGTTGGTCCATTGACTTTGTGTTGAAAACTGCAGAACTGAGAAGCCCCACCTCTTCATATTAAAATGTTTCCGAAACAAGCAAACAATTGTCACATTTACATGCTTTTAATTTAGGAAAATGACCAAAAAATATGTGAAAGACTCGAGGTTGCAATTTCTCAAATAATCCAAACTAAATACGGGGCAGTGGGCGGGGATAGGGGGCAGATGAAAACAGGAATTGCAGGACGAAACAGGTTTAAACTCAACTCAAAATACAACTTTGAGGAGACTCTTGTTATGATGGTTTTAATGTTGTAATGGTTCTCCTTAATCAGTTACCATCCCACATGTGTTAAGCATTCACCCACCCAGATAGTACTTAGTTTAATTCTCATTCAATATTGTTTTATCACTTGGCAGGACACTTCTCTTATGCAGCCCACTTCAGTTGCAACACATTACAACTAGAAGGGCATTTGGCTTAAAACCTGCCAAATCAACGTGCAACAGCTTCAATGTGGTTACCCTGTACAAAAAAGGAAGCAAAGTATGTATTCGGGCACTTGACATTTGGGGATGTAACACCGCTTTTCTGTCCTGAGGTGTGACATGCCTTTGTAGCAAAATACAAAAAAACATTTCCAGAAACAAATCAGTTCTACAACAAGAGTAAGAACAGCTTTCAACAATTATTTCATCATTTTGTGTTTAACTCTTGCAATTGTGGATATTTTAACATTCGTCACATTCACAAAAAAATATAATGTTGAAAAATATCATAAATAACTGATCCAAAAATTTACCTTATGTCCCTATGTATTAGTGTTAGTTAAATAAGGATGTGACTGTTTATTTTTTAACAATAAGACATTTATTATTCTGTCCCACTGCATGATAATAAACTGTCGCACAATCACATTTTTCAGAAAGTAGGATTTTCTTTGATTTGTAGCTAAAACCCTGAACCTCAGAGCTTGTCCTGCTGCATAAATGACAGATGAGCTCCTTCTGTTTTTTTTTTGTGGTTTTTCATGTCAAATCACAGCAGACCCTTTTACAGCAATACACTATTTATTATATTTAAAATAGACCATGCAATTTTATCAAAGAATGTACTCGCAACTCATTCCAGACTTTTTAGAAGAAAAGTATCACAGTCACACTCCAGGACATTGTGGTGTTTTCTGTTATAAATTTGTTGAAACGAGACTTGATTCTAAAACTATGTGGACTTTATGGAAGAAACTGTGCATTGAGAAGAAAAACATTATTTAGAATGAAATTTACGCCACATTGAGTAACCATAAACCAGTGTTTTTCAACCTTTTCTAAGTTGCAGCACACTTTTTTGGTTGAAAAGGTACCACAGCACACCAGCTTCTAATTATCAACACCAACTCAGACCTTTTAATTACAAAATATGGTGTAATATGGCAAATCAGCCATTGTCTGGTTCTCTAAATTTGACACGTGCAATTGTTTTGCTTTCTTCTTCGGTTCAAGACTCTCCAAAAATGTTCAATGTTAAAACCGTAGAAAGGGTTTCAGGGGTTGTCATCCGGACGCTGTTTGAAGATCGAGACGTTTCGACTTTTATTCAAAAGTCATTGTCAATCAGAGAGCTGGTATGGGAACTCTGGCTTATATGCTACTCTGAGTAGTGAGAGTCCTGCCCCCAGGGAGGAGTCACTGAACGCCTGTCTTCGTTGGAAAATTGTTTGTTTGTCACCTGAAAACACCTGGGGGCAGGACTCTAGCATATAAGCCCGAGTTCCCATACCAGCTCTCTGATTGACAATGACTTTTGGATAAAAGTCGAAACGTCTCGATCTTCAAACAGCGTCCGGATGACAACCCCTGAAACTCTTTCTACGTGGACGAATGAGGGTTTACATCGATGAATTCAATGTTAAAAGTAAAATCCACATGTGAATCCAGCAATACCTCAAGGCACACTACTGTTCCCCGGCACACTGGTTGAAAAGCAAGGCCATAAACAATTCAATTATAGTGACTGTTTATTGACTAACCAAACAAAAAAAAAGCATTTAACCCAGCACCTTACAACATACTGTCCCCCGCTCCTGCTGACAGATCGCTTACCTCTTATTCACCGTGGAGGCACACATGTGCAGCGGGGCGAGGGTTCCGGAGGCCCAGGTGTGCCCACGCATGCATACGCAACACCACGACAACTACTCCGCCACCGGTCCCTCCGCACGCGCCCGCACAGCCCGTGGAGGTGTGTGCGCTCGAGCCTGAAACGCGGCGCTTGAGTCGCTTTAACACACAGGTGGAGAGGAGCAGGCGCCGTCATCCACCCTGAGTGAGTCAATCGTCCCGGAGCACGAGTCCGAGGGGGAGGAGCTCTGGGTTCTAGCGTTTATTCTGGGTTCTCTGGGCTGTGATTGGCTTTTAAACATGCTTTTGGTCACCTTGAGATTAGTATTAGTACGTTTTGTAGCTTAAAATATTGTCTACATTTGGAAAACGCACTATTCAAACTACGGTACATAAACTGAATAAATCAAACCCTTAGGCAACGTGACTACTGCTAAAAGATCCGTGCCTTCATGCTCTTGGTTAACCTTGAGAGTATTGTTTCACATTTTTAAAAATATTGTCTACATTTGGAAAATACACCTTAAAAATTACGCATGGATTAAAAAAATTAAGTAAATAAAACCATTAGGCAACGTGACGACTGCTAACAGAGCCATGCCTTCCTGCTTTTGGTTACCTTGAGTCTAGTATTTCACATTTTCAAACTTAAAATATCGTGTGCATTTGGAAAACGCACTTTTCAAACTACTGTACATAAACTGAATAAATCAAACCCTTAGGCAACGTGACTACTGCTAAAAGATCCGTGCCTTCATGCTCTTGGTTAACCTTGAGAGTATTGTTTCACATTTTTAAAAATATTGTCTACATTTGGAAAATACACCTTAAAAATTACGCATTAATAAAAATAAATAAAACCCTTAGGCAACGTGACGACTGCTAAAAGATCCGTGCCTTCATGCTCTTGGTTACCTTGAGAGTATTGTTTCACATTTTTAAAATATTGTCTACATTTGGAAAATACACCTTAAAAATTATGCATGAATTAAAAAAAATAAGTAAATAAAACCCTTAGGCAATGTGACGATTGCTAACAGAGCCATGCCTTGCTGCTTTGGTTACCTTGAGTTTAGTATTTCACATTTTCTAACTTAAAATATCGTGTGCATTTGGAAAACGCACTTGACAAACTACACGTAAACAAAGAAAAAAACAAGTAAACGTATTTATAGTATTTAGACAGTGATTTTTTTGTTGAATTTCTGTTTGTGGTTGCAGTGAATAAAATAAGTAATAAAAAAACGTTGAATTGAAACTGTCATGATTCCATTGGCTTTATAATCCCCCAGTGAGTATCCCAAGCATGGCTGCCTGTGCGGGGGGTGGAGAGGGTAGTGAAGAGGGGTGGTGCTGCTGCGGGGGGGTGCTGCACCAGGTGACGCACACACACACACACAGAGACACACACACACACACACACGCACACACCGCAGGAGGCCGTCTCAGCTGTGTGCAGAGTGGATAACAGCTGATCCGACAGAGGGGCAGGTACTTACACAGGTGGAACGCATGAGGTGAGAACTGGCTCTGGGAAGGACAGGAAGGGGGGAGAATTCAACGGACTAGGAATTCACTTTACTTTTATTTGATTGATTTATTATTTATGAAAATGTATTTGTATTCTATGTATTGAACCCATTGAGATCTAAATGTCTTTTTCAAGCTTACTCTATGGACTTATAGTTCAATATATGAGAGCTGGAATCATATTTTTGGGGCTTAATAATTATCGTGGATACAGATTCTTTCCGCAGGTGAAGAATTGTTTCCTTATTTTTTGTAGTATGACGAGATTTGCGCTGTAGAGAGTCAAATAAGTAACTTTAATGACTCAATACAGACTTAAACCACTTGTGGGTTGTGTTGTGTTGTGCTGATGTTTTCTTTACAATGGTTCTTAGAAAAGCATTATCCTACTTTAAGTTTGATGTTAGTGGTATAAAATTGCTTAAAATATATCGTTTAGCCTGATATTTTATGTAGCAATATATCATGCTTCAGAGTTTGTTATTGTGGCAGGTTTATTTCATAAAAACATTCACACATTTGCGCTAAAATAAAGAGATTAAAACAGGACAATACAGATACTTTTCATGTGGTTCTCGCTCTCTGTTTTTGTTTTTTTTTTTAACAGAGAAAGAAATCCTAAAAGAAACCAGCTCATAAAGCAACAGTTCAGGTTGAAATGTGTTCCAAGATGTGGGAGTAGTTCAACTTTACCCAAGTAAAAACAAAGTCAATATAGTAATTATCGTGACAGGCCTTGCTACGTGACATTTTAGAAACCTGTATCGCTCTATTTTTATAAGATTCTCCCTCGTTCAGATGTAAATGTACAACCACAAAGACCAAAAAACTACTGCCCACCCAAACCATGCAACAGGTTTATTTGAAAAGAAAAATAAAACCCAAAACCTACCTCTAATGACCTATTTTCAAAGTGCATACAGTGAGTAATGATAAATATGATTGTGCTTGAATTGGGAGCCCGCTGAATGTCTCTCAGGAGTTCCTTTAGAGCGCGTCCAAACTCTGCATCTGGACTGTTTCCTGATTGGCTCCCTTCACAGGAAATGACTGAATCGTGTCCAATCAGGCCAGTGCGGCGCAGATGACAGATCGTGGTTCTATTGAAACACATGCTACATTTACATATCATTGTAGTAAGCAGAAACCGTGCTAGAAAGAAACTATCTTTAACCAAAATTAGACGCCGTACAAATCAGCACAGTCTGGAACACAAACTGAACAAACTGTTTCCCAAGCACAGACTTTTCTGCAGTATCACTGTAACATTATATATATTTGTTCACTAATTATTATATTGTTGGAAAGCTTGCGCCTCACCATATTGTAAGTAACAAAGAAAACACAGAACACAGCATAAGGATAGAGCAAAAAAATAAAAATCACCAAAAAGTAACACAAGACCAATTAAATCACATTTTGTTAAGTGTACAAGTCCCAATTGATTGAAAGTTGGTCAAACGTTTTTCAATTTTTCTAATATTCATTACTGCAGAATTACAATCCAGTTATTGATTGTTGATTTGAGTCATTAATTTCATAATGATAGCCTTTTTCCCTGCGGTCAGAAGCATGCACCAAATGTATCCATTTACTGAGTCCATGGCAAGAGTTTTGAGGCCCAAATACATGCTGTAAGTCCAGTGCAATCTGCAGTGCTCTATTGATCTCAGTCCAATTTACAATAGTGTTTTGTGTTGTAATAATTATTGAAAAACACAAATTGGATTGGATAATTGTTTTTGGAAATTTGATATTAGTAATCTGTTCAAATCTGGACCTAAAATGGAGCAAAGAGACATAACAGCAGCCCAAATCACAGACATGAGCATTTGCACAAGACTAGAATTACCTAAGGACCATGAGGACCTAAATAAAATTCAGGGGATTTTTTCCAGATACAAACAAAAGCCCTATTCACAAAGGATTAGGAAGTTTTTTAAATATATAATGACCTCACTACTTTGGTGTTTATTGTGTGCATTCACACAGGAGTGTAATTCACTTTTTTAGTTTTACAAACTTTATTATGGAAATTACGCACTGGTAAACACATTTAAATATGAGAAGAACCTAATTCATTCATGTTGCAAGCGTTCTATTTTCAACTAGTTTAGGTTTGTTTTTAGCGTAATGTGGCGTTACCTGTGCTGTAGTGACATGCCGTTCTCTGCCACGTTGTTGTGATCAGAATCAGAATGACATCCAGATCAGATCTCTTATGAAAACACCAAGAACCTTCTTTTGTAATCCAAACTTTGCACCACAAGCACCAAACCTTTCCCAAGAGCCTCCATGCTGCTCAGTCCTTGGTTGTCACAACAACACAGTTGTTCTGCCTGGGGTGCCGTCTTAACAGCAGTTTGTTTGTTTTGCAGAAAAAAACAATAATTGGATTAGTGGAAGTTTCAGAGTGAGTTAATATCCAGTTCAGATGTGGACATAAAATGAACGTAGAGACACATTTTGAATCAATAAATGCGTCAACGCACTAAAAACAGCCCAAATGACATTCACACAGGACCAAAATCACCCCAGGACCTCTGAGTTCGCTGTAATACAAAGAGTAAAATGTGGGGGACTTTTTACACACAGTTTTACAGACAAGGACGACTCACACTGGACAAAACAAAGAATGTTCGTAATTCTTTCAACGATCCCTGGGTAAAAGTAATCCCATCCAAAAGGGGCTTTTAAAACACCAAAGATCTCTGTATCAACACTTTTACGGAAAAAAACATATTTGACAAGTATATATTCATGAGGGAAAATGAGAGGTGACGTTCCAGTCAACACCACCGTCAGAACTCTGAATTATCACCTGCACAAACCGCCGCCTGGTGAGAAAACGACAAAGAAAAAAACGACAAATTGTGCCTTCTCTTTCAACGGTGACAAGCGAGAGCCATTTTGTGACAACACTCAAGCAATATTCATACATAAAAGCACCTACCTTTAAACTGGCAAATTATATTGACTGTCAAAACCAGCTTCCAATTCTACATGCGGCTTTTTGTCGGGGCATAAATATCGCCAGAACATTTGCAAGAATAGAAAAAAATCCAAAGTCTTCATGTCAGCTCGGATCATTTTCACACGCCATCAGGGGAACAAGGTAATACGCCTCTCGAGTATGATTTGTATCTTTTGACGATTAAATTACGCACGTTTGCCGCACTTACCTCAAACATCCCGGAGAAGGTGATGCTGGCAGCTCCGCAGAGAAATCCCATGTAATGCACTCGATAGGCAATTTAAAAAATGGAAGGTATAGAGGTTTGACTAAGCGATAAAAAAGTCTCGGGGAGCCAGGAGCGGCGAGGCAGTAATTATCTTATTTATAAATCAACAGCAATTCCACTGATGACTGGATCGGGACGGGATGGTCAGCTGAAGGGGGGGATGTATAGGGGGCATTGATGTAATTCACTTTATTGGTAATAATGGTTTGGTCCCCCCATTGGCCCAGACTAATCAGAAGGCCATTGATTTCCAGTGAAGACGGCGCGGGACGGGGGGGCTGAAGGTGGCCCTGCGCAGACGGACTTGGCAGAGGTTTTAACAGTGACCTGCAGACAATGACAAGCCGACTTTTTAATACGGGGAACGAGCTATGAAATATTACGCTCTGTTTACAAGCAGGAGGGCAGGGCTAACTTCCATCAGGGGAAGTTTTGTCGGACTTGTTTACGGACTGTATTTTCAAGCCGTGCCATTTCGCTAATTATCCGCCAATGTATTTAATCAAGCTGCTTTACAATATTTGAGATATAACAAGTTGATTTAAGGTGATTTCCATGTTTTAATCAGTTGGAAATCTTTGTTTTTTGATCCCTTCTCTCTATCACGGAGGACATATTGAATTTCAGACAAACGGGGAAAAAACGTTGTTGGCAGTGGCACACATGGTTCACTTTCTATTCATTGATTTACTTATTTATAAACCGTTCCAGGAGTGATGTGTCTAGAACATCTACGCAAACAGCCTGGTACTTGTGTAAACCTTCTATGCCATTAATTTAAATGAAGCAGCAAATAAAAAACTGTAATTTTGTCATCTGTAGACCGCACAGACACGTGGTCGTTGTTTATACAGTGTGTTCATCACATTTGCCAACGAGTAATAACTGTTAATGTCTAACTGTGGTTTCTAAAGTTCAGTTACATTATTTTAGTTACACCTGTGGCGCTTAAAGAAAAGAAAAAAACAAACTTAAATGTTGTTACCTGCCATGTTACATGCCGCGTCATTGTATCAACTATTCACCTTATTCCGGAAGTTGTCGTGGGCGCCACCATCTTTTTTCCGTTTAGTTAACAAGGGGCAGGCGAGCTCAACAGAAGATAAGTTCTACACGGACTAAAAAAAACATTCTCAGGCCGTCCAGAGAATCTGTGCATTGCTGACCTGTTGTTGTGTGTGTACATTGAACATTTTATACAAACTCATCTACTTTACATAGTATTTTAGCGAGACTTTTCCCTTGTTCCCGCCAAACTGGAAGTGCCATTATTATGCTGGAAGTGCAGATCCGTAGCACATCAGGGCGGGCGGAATAAGGTAAATAACGTAAAATTTAAGAAATCGCCAACGGTAACAAACTACTAAAAAGCCTTCTACACGTAGGAATGTTTTCTAACTCGTTTCTGGTGTTACTCTCGTGTGCCCGAGTGGTTGTCAGTCGCCAAAACAGCCCTGGGTTTTCAAAGTTTGTGATCTTTGGAGGCTAACGCTTACTGTTTTTTTGAAAACGCATTAGTGCTATTTTTTCTAACTTTCGCGTTATTGAATGTCTATGATTCAAACAATATAATAGTTAGTTTTTAATTGTTAATCTTTTATTCCACAGATACTCCGACCACAGTAATCGGCAGAATTTTACGTGTCTCATTATCTCTATATTGTCAATTTTTTAACATGTCTGATCTGTGGAAAAGCAAGCCCACTTAACGTAAGACTGTATGTTTTTCCAGGATATTTTAGTTTCCTATAAACAAAAATTACATTCCAAGTTTCCAGTTTAATTGCTATCAAAGCATGGAAAAAAGAATTGGACAGACTGATATTCTTACCCACCTTGGCTCGTTAAACCGTCGGCACAACACTTGCACACCCACAAATCTTTAAAAACAGGTTCATTGTAAACCACAGCACCTTAAAGACAAACAAGAAAGGATCCGAGTCCATTTATGTAGCCATTAAATCTTTACAGGCTCCTGTGTGTAGTGAGTCAGGCTGCCCACTGAGCTGGCACGCCGAGGTAAGCGCTGCATTTGGAAATCAAACCAACTTCTCAGCCTCTTCGGCCTCTCTGGAGACCAAAACACTCGCGCTGGAAGAGGTCGCAACATGTGGAGGCTGAGCGTTCAAAACAAGCATCGTGAAAAGTTTTGATACGCGTTTGTGAAAAGTTTACCTTTAAAAAAGACTGATGAGGTTGTTCGGAAGTTCACATCTCAATTGACCATAAAAAAGAAGGAGCAAAATGTATGGAGGAAAGAGGACGTAACATGTAAATATTAGATTTATTTTAAAAGCGCCTTCGAAATCATTTAATTTACATCAGTGACAAAGCCCATTATCTCGCTATATTTATTCAACCACAGCACAACACCTTTTGTTGTCTCCTACACTTTTTTGTTGTTTAGAAAATAAAGCATAAATTAAAAAATAGGGAAAAAATAAACTTCTTTACATCGATCAAGTTTACCTCGAAAACAGACATTATTTTTGCTCCATCGTAGCTTGTACATATCGTATCATTAAAGGCACAGTCTGCGACTTTTTAGCCCCAAAAAAAAGACAAAAAAAATGTTGTTGTTTTTTCTTTTTTCAATTTGGATGGATTTATTGCACTTAAAAGTGCTGTACGTGATTTTTACTGTTTTACTGTCTTGTGTTGTTTGTGAAAAACAGCACAACATCTGTTTTTTTGCATGTCATAAAGTAAAATCTGTGTTGCTCCAGCACAAATAACTTGACTTGTACTTGTCCTGAAGGAGCTTCCTTTTAAAATGTTGTTTCTTTGGCACTAAAATTGTGCTGTATGCCATAAAACTTTTATACAACAGTTCCTATGAAAAGAAGTTCTGATGTAAAGGTTTTGACGTTTTGTTTCCATGAAATTATGCAAGTGACTTTCCACCTTCTGAAAGTTGCATACTGTGCCTTTAATTATGCACATAGGGGGTTAATTGCGTGCTTGAGAACTAATTATTTTTCAATAACTCACTCAGTATTTTGATTTATCACGTTTTAGCATTAAATTCAGCCTATGTTATCCTTTCATTTCAGAAAATTTTATTGCAAAAAAAAGAGGGGAAATAACAGTGTTTTTCTTGGAGGTGGCTAACATAGCCTGGTGGCGTCGCCTGCTTCTCCACAAGAAAAGTTACACATGGCTCTTTTACTGAGGAGACATTCACGCAGTCTGACTGCTCTTTCAATCAAATGCAGATACAGTCATAAACGATGCATGCAACAGAAACATAAATGGACAAATGTTTTGTCAATACAAAATATTTTAACAGACGGAAAAAATAAATAAATATGGAGTTTGTGATGTCACCTGAAACACTTTTTCTTTCTTTTTTTCCAGCGATACAAAACATACCACAGCGAGTTGGTTAAATCTGTTCATTTGTGGTGTATTTCCAGTGATGTCATGATGCGCTTATGGAATCTTTGGTTTGAACGTATGGCTGCACTGCACGAACGGAGCGCGTGCAGAGCGAGTACAGAGGAGGTCTGAGCCGGAGCGAGACAAGCACTGGACAGCAGCCAGCTGCAGCAGACACACATCTATCACAAAGTGTTCTCCGTTATTTGAGGTAATTCCATATCAATTGACTCATGAATGCAGACTTTTTCTTTATTCAAACATTGTTGTGTTGGCTGTAGTATTGCTAAAACAGCTCCAAAATGACCCCTCTGCTTAAAATTCAATCTATGTGAGAGGTCAGACAAACACAGAATAACGCTTGAATAATCATTTTTACTTTTCCTGACTCTGGGTCTTTGCATTTACATTGATGCAAGCTGCTAATTGTTTTTAGCCTCATTTTAGCCGCTTTACATTTCACAGTGATTCTTGACAATACAGAACTGAACCAGAATTTATAAAACCAGGACTAAAGAACATCTAAACCAGGACTAACCTAGGTCTAAACCAGATCTAAACCATGAAAAAAAGACAGGTCTAAACCAAGACTAACCAGGACTAACCCAGCTCTAATCCAGGACTACACCAGCTCTAAAACAGGATTAAACCATAACTATACCAGGTCTAAACCATGAAGAAACCAGGACTAAACCACCTCTAAACCAGGACTAAACCAGCTCTATGCCAGGATTAAACCAGGACTAAACCATAAAGAAACCAGGCCTAAAAAAGGACTAAACCAGTTCTAAGCCAGGACTACACCATGTCTAAACCATAAAGAAACCAGGCCTAAAAAAGGACTAAACCAGCTCTAAACCAGGATTAAACCAGGTATAAACCAGGACTAAACCACGTCTAAACCGCGTCTAAACTACAAAGAAACCGGCTCTAAACCAGGACTAAACCAGCTCTAAACCACTAAGAGTGAATATAAGAGTAACTGTCTGGATGTAACATCTGATTTATGATTTCAAGTTGATTTAATTGGAAGGAATAAAACTGGTCAATTCAATTTCGCAAGAAACACAAATGTTCAAATGAGTAAATGTCAGCATAACACTTTTGTCGCATGCATAGACTCACTCACACCACAACTAGAGTATGGGTACTTTAAACTAGTACTAATAGAGCAAATAACTAGTACTAAACTAGTACTAACCACCTTTGTTATTTATTTAGTGACGGTTTATGATTCCATTTGCCTGCTCTGCCCCATGGAGCACTGGATCAGAACTGCTCCATGGCCTTCTCTCTCTCTTCTCTCTCTCTTTCCCTCACTTTCTCTCTTTCTCTCACTTTTTATATTTCTCTCCCTTCTCTCCCTCTTTCTTCCTCGCTTCTCTTCTCACTCTCTTTGTCTCTCTTCTTTCTTTTTTCTCTTTCTCTCTGTTTCTCCCCTTTTTCTCTCCCTTTTCTCTTCCTCCATGTCTCTCTCTTTCTCTCACTTTCTATATTTCTCTCTCTTTTTCTCTCTGTTATCTCCCTCTTTCTTTCTCACTTCTCTTCTCGCTCTCTTTGTCTCCCTCATTTCTTTCTTTCCCTCCTGTTTCTCACCTTCTTTCTCTCCCTCCCCTCTTTCTTTGTCTCTCTTTGTCTCACTTCATGTATTTCTCTCTCTTTCTCTCTCTTATCTCCCTCTTTTTCCTTCTCTAGCTCATTCTCTCTTCTGTTTCTCTTTCGCTGCCTTTCTCTAACTCCTTTCTCTTTCTTTCTCTCTCCTTCTGTTTTCTCTCTCTCTCTTCCTCCCAGTTTATATCTTTCTCTCTTCTCTCCCTATCTCTTTTTTCTCTCTTTCTCTGTTCTTCTCTCCCCCTTCTTTCTCTTTCTTTCTGTCTCCCTCTTTCACCTCTTTCTCCCTCCCTCCCTCTCTCTCTCCCTCTCCACATTCGGTGATAAATGAGTTTGTATTGTCGCTCGGCCGGCTTCCTGCCAGCCCAGGTCAGTGCTTATTAAATTACCACTTGTCACTGGCCTAAATACTGATTGATGGATGAGCATGGCAAATGAAGGACTCCTCTGACTTTTGCCCCTCCCCCCTCGGCCCCCCCTCACACACACACACACACACACACACACACACACACACACACACACACACACACACACACACACACACACACACACACACACACACACACACACACACTCACGCACACACAGTTGTCCCGGTGCTGGACCAGATTGGTATTGACAAGTATTGAATGGAGCTGGTGGCTGCTTTGCTCAGTTCTCCTGTCATTTTCGTTTCATGCTGTTTAAACAATTTATCATTCAGATCAGCTTATTTAAATCTTACGTAGTTTAGGATTTCAAAACCACCAAATAAGAATGAATAGTTATGGGGGGAAAACATGTTTTCTTCCATTAAAAGTGTGTTTTTCTGGCTGGTTTTGGCTTCAGCTGGTTCAACTTTTGCTTGAAAATACAAGTCCTAATAAGGTCATGACAAATATTTTAATACAATAATTTGAATCTTTCTATTAAAGAAGACATTGGCAGTCAGTTAGTATCAACTTTTGCTTTCTGACCAGAGGATTTCTAGTTTAAATCATACGTGACAATAATATTGCATTTTTTGGATAAGACACATTTTCCACAAGCCAAAGAATGTCTGATTTGCGACTGGAATTGCATCTGGCTTAAAAACTGTCAATCATACATATTTGAACTTCATTTTTAAAAACTCCACAGAAAAAAACAACATATCATAGATAAATGTTGCCCAGCTAATATTAAGAAACATGTGGTTTGTAGGATAAAAACAAATGCTTTGAATCAATTCCAGTCATTTCACACTCTATGCTGGCAATGTTTTAAGCGTATAGTAAATTTGAAATGAAGAGATTGATGCAGTTGCTGGCTCTGTCGCGTTTGTCCACAGTTTTAAATATGTTCATCATTAATTTGGCGTTTCAGACTGTGGCTGCGCTGGAGTTTGGAAAAATAAATCCTCACGTTTTATTCTTTAAGTTTGGGGTTTGGACCAGTCTTCAAACGCAGAATAGGCCGCATTCCTTCAGTGGATAACAACTCTGTCGCGGCTGTGGAAAGCTCTGTTCCTCTGAGCGCGTTACCAGGCTCCAAGCAAGAGGGGAGGGAGGGGGAGGCAGAGGGAGGGGGCGCTGACATTTGAGAGTGACACAGGAGCGACACATTCTGGATCATGGCACTGCTGTTCTTAACTCTCTCTACACCTTCAGTTCTGTTACACGTCCTAACTTTCTAATAGGATAATAAGCAATTAAACAATGGTGGGAGAAAAGCGCCTCTGATAGCTGAGCCTGAGGTGCTTCAAAACCAAATCCAAAGGAAAGTTTCACAAAGAGATTGGCAAAAGTAGAAATGTGGCAGTTGAAAATGATTAACGGCGCCTTTATGTGCGCTTCCAAAGCAGACTTTGGCTGCAGCCTTCATCAGCGTGTGAAGAGTAGTGTGTGTGTTTCACTCACTCTGCACCACATTGGTGTCTAATGATAAGGTAAATGAAAGGAGATTTCAAAGAGAAGCAGCCCTCCCTGAGCACTTTTTTTCAAAGACTGGACAAACTGGAGCAGTTTGGAGAAAGACCGCGGGCGTGCCGAATGATTGTCAGCCATGCAAATAATCACTTACTTACACTCAGTGAGTTTCTGCGGATAAGGCAAATTACCATTTGAAAATGAGCTCAAAAACACTCTGGGCGAAAAGCTCGCATCATGATTCTGCGTTATATTTTGCTGGATACATTACGGCTCGTACACACAAACATGCCCCGATCAGCTGCGCTCCTGCTGCAGGGGCTGCTGGGAGAGAGAGAGAACAGTGGGTGAGACAGAGAGAGCGAGGGAGAGAGAGAGAAGGCCTAGTGAAGACCGGACTATGTCACGACTCGGACACAACATTTATCCTGTTTCAAATGTGCAAACAGCTATACTGCTTGTCCTGACAAGCAATTTCATACAGATCTTTTAAAACAAGAACAGATTCTAAAATATAAATCACAACTGAATCGCAATCACAAAATCACATTAAGTTTAGTCCAATCTCCAAACATGGCAATTCCCTCTGCAAACCCTGTCGTTCATTTAACATTCAGTGATAGTGTTGCAGGTAATACTTTGAGGTATTCTTTCAAATGTATGCTCGTGGGTGGCTTTAAAACGAATACTTAAAGCTGAATTGGGCTTTCGTAAAAAAATAACGCAAATGTAAATATTATTTCACTTTTGCGCCGCAGACTTTCCTGGCCTGGTAAGTGCCTGTGTCCATCCTTCATTTCTCGTCAAGCTTTAAGCCCATCATCCTTCAGCCACTCGGAAGTCACTGTCCAGAGCGTACAGTTTCACCAGGATCACGAGAACCTAAACCACCAGGAGTAATGCCACGCTGATGAACTCCAGTGGATGTGGCTTCAGGGGGGCGTTCTGATCCCTTCAAACCCCATCCACTCGCTGTGTGCGTGTCTTTGTCTAACCCTTTTTCTCCAGGAGTCGACATACTCCGGGATTACAAAGAAAACAGTCGGTGCAGAGTTGGTGACTTTCTGTGCAACCTGAAATCTGTGTTGACAAGTTTGGTCGGCCAACAGTTAATGTGAGCATTTTTCAGCGGTTCAACTTGATCTTTTCGTTGGTGGACGAGTTGAACAGATTTTTGACACGGGTAATGTGGATCTAAGAACACATTTTGTCAATCAAGGTGCAGTTAAATTGTGTTATTGTCTTAAAGAATTCACACGTTAAGCTTTTACATAATCTGGGTATACATTTTTATGAATCATGCACTTGCCAGTAGATTTTTTTGGTGCCATAACCCACACATTTACGATGGAAACTTTCTTTTTTAGTGCGAGAAAAATAATCAGGGGCGTCGGAATGGGGGGGTAAAGGGTGCTTGTTTCCCGGGGGCCAAGGGCAGAGAAGGGCCCTCAAATGCATGTGATGTTTTTGCATTTTTCAACACTTTAATCTATGTTTCTTGTAATAAAATGTGGTTGAGTTTAGTCCTTGAGAGATTGTATACAATTCTGCATGACTTCTGCGGGTCTCACCATCCCTCAAAAAAGAGGAAAATCACATATTAGCCAAGTTGTTAAATAAAACTAGAGATTATAATTTGCAGTTCTTGTTGTATTTTCTTGCTGTAATAACACATTTCGAGATGTTTGTGAAATTGGTCTGGTAGTTACTGCAAATACAAAACAGTACTGTATGATAATATAAGCCTGTACAGCTACACAGGATGTTATCATTAGGTGTGAGTAGAAACCATAGGGTGTATATTCTAGCAAAAGTGACTGAAAATGTAACATTAAAAACAAATTTGTAACTAGTGAAAATGATGTATTAAGGGCCCACCGAGAAGGTTTTTACCTGGGGCCCAGAATTTGGTGCTACTCCCCTGATTATAATCATCTTTTTAATTGAAGATGACTTCCATGTCGCAATGTCTTTAAGATATGGCATTAAGATAACTTTTTAAAATTTTTGTTTGTTTAGTAGAAAATGTTTCAAAGGTAGTCTTCAGAGAAACTCGACTTCACGCAGCTCAGTTCGGTATAAAGTCGAGTTTCTCAGACCAGCTCTTTCAGATTGAAAATGACACTGAAAGTCGTGATTTTTCAAACATTGTCTAGATCAGAGGTTCCCAAACATTTCTCCAAAATACCCATGCAACCGACTCGAGGCCCACAAAGTGAAATAAAAAATAATTTTATGTGTCAAAGCATGTTAAACCAGGTTTAATATTGGTTGTTTGAAAAGTTTATTGTCTTATTAGATCCTATTTCACTAAAGGATACTGAAAAAATAGAGCAAATAAGGTGTTATATTTATTCAAATTAGATCCTGAAATCATCTCGTGATCCCCAGTTCATCCCTTGCGACCCCCCACAGGGTCCTGACCCCCACTTTGGAAACCACTCGTCTGGATCAGTACTTTTCAACCTCTTTTGAGTCACGGCACACTGTTTTGGTTGAAAAGATTCTGTGGCGCACTTTAAACTGTTAAAACGCTACCATATCACAACTTTCTGATTTATTTTTTGAATCAGAAGTTTGGATCAGGATGCTACGAAATTAGTGACTTATTCAATTAAATACATGTGAGAATATGTTAACTCAAATTTGAAACTTTTCCCAGGCACAACAGGCAATAAGGCACGCTTGTGAAAATCAAGGGTCTAGATGATTACCTTTGAAACCTTTTCTAGATGGATCACTCCTGGACAAATGACTTGTTTGTTTGGGTTTTTTTGTTTTGTTTTTTTTTACATTTGAGCTGTCTGCCATGACTAAAATCTGTAAATAACTCTCATGTGTTGTTCCGTATTTCAAAGAGATCTCAAATTTGACAACAATGAATTTTGAAAGCTTGTTTTTTGTCCCAGAGATGGCAAAGAAAGATGACATTAACTTTGATCAATCCCAACAACCCACTCGACAAAAATTTCCTCAAAGATGACATATTTTATAAACTCAACTCAAGAGCTTTTAATCTTGCCATAATGGTGTTTTTCATTATTAGTTTACTCAAAGTTGTATTTTGATGTTTGCGTAATACTGATTTGTATTTAATTTGACGTTTGAAGGGTCAGAAAAATCCACTTTTTACTTTTACTTTGGGATTTTTATCTATTTATTTTTTAATCACACACCTGTGTTAAGCATGTAGCATTCAAAAAAGTACTATTTTTCAACACTAAAAGAAACAAGTACATGGAAATGTTAGTTCTAGAAGTCAAGCAGTTTACAACGAACTAAACGTAAGTTATAGTTTAATACAAATGAACCGAAATCAAACATCTTTAAACGCTGTCTGCTGTATTTGATCATAAGCATCATTCAAACCGCTGGTGTGCACCGCCTGGTCCAACATCCAAGACTGTTTAAGCCCCAGTGTTTAACCTTGTTCAAACTGGGTTAAATACAGAAACCTCATCAAACTCTGCGCGGCGAAGAAAAGACAACACTCCGGGAGGAAGGGTGTCTTTCTGCATATTAATTCTTATCGGGCCTATGAATAATCATGTTTCTATGAGGGAGTCGGATCCATTGGCACTTTGAGCTGTCATAATTACCAGACTCGCTCAACAATGCCACTTCCTATTAACACGCACATAATGGCAAACTGCACGGCGAGGAGGGGATCAGAACTACCACTGAAAACCCACTTTTATGCTTGACATACTTCATTGTTTTCGCCGAAGAGGAGCGAGCGCACGCCAGCCCCGGAGCTCCGCCTGCGTGCGTGGCCATACTGTACGGGCGCCCGAAGGTGTCAAAAAATCTCGGGCGTGACATTGTGATTCCCCGTGGGGCCCTTGCACACCTCATTAGCGCCGTAGTATTGGCCACCCATGGGCAGAGTCGGCCTCTCGCTGGGTTGAAAAGATCGCGCTCCGATTCGTGGGGATGCCTCGCTCGTAGCCGTGTTTCACCGACGCGCAATTATTTCCAAACTGCTTCACTCTCTGATCTTGTCTGGAAAAGGGAACCGGCCAAATCAAGCAGTTACGGACTTATGGGAATTAGCGTTTACGTTGAAAGAGCTACACGCTACTGTTTTAAGGCACCAATCATACGACAATCAGCTTTGAAATGACTACCGACGAAGCGCAAATGACTTTCTTCAAATTTCAATCATGTCTTTCAAGAAACCCTAATAATTTCATGTTCTACTGACCTCAAAGCGTGTTTCAGACAACATGCGAGACACCCAAGAAGTTGTATTTGATTTTCTTTTTTATAATAAGCTAAAATGCTAAGGGATTTCTGCCAAAATATCTGGAGAAATTACTGCTGCAGATGATGGTCCCCAGTGCAAGGCATCCTTATTTCAAGGTTATAATGATGGCCCTAAAACAAATTATCACCACGGGCCTGTGTCAATGGCACTCGCCTGCTTAGCACAGACGAGACACCGGAGATGGAAAACCGTTTGTATAGATTAAAACCTAATGAATCAAGATTAAAATAAAAATTGAAATGATCTTAAAGGTGTACTATGTAAACTACAGTGAAGGGTCCGCCACCTGATTCCCTCCATGGAGATGTTATAGAAGTTATGCTCATCTTAAATACCCTCAACATCTTGTGTGTGAACATTATGAGCAGCACAACTGGCAAAATGTGTTTCTTTGCTTTTTTGCCTAATTTCTGTTCGTGGAGTTTCCTCAGTTAACTATATTGGGTAAAGGATGCTTCAACCACAATATTGCAATTTTGCAACACTTGGATTCAGAAACATCTTTAAAGGAGAGAAAGGTAATACATTCAACTATGTGTGATTTCAAAGTCTTTTGTTATTTGTTAAATTTTGAAATAGATTTATGGGCCCTGCTATGGATTTTCAATTGTAAACATTGCTATTTGCAAATATTGGTTATCAGCAACAACTGCAAGCCATACATCGGATATTGGTATCTGCAAAAAAACTCAGCCCATCCCTACTATTTACTACTATTGAGTTGTAGTTGATTATATTTGTTATCAGACTGTAGCAGCTTTTACAGGACAAAATGTCATCACTCACTATTGACTCTCTTTTCACCCGAATCTCCATGTCCATAATGTTTACTATGATTTAGTGAAATGTGTGGTTGAACCTGTCAAATGCACTTTAAGTAAAACCTTCAGGGCTCTGTGCTCTATTATTTAAGTACATATCACAGGTTAAACTGCGCATTTCACATAAAATATAATGTTTATGTTTTTTATTATATTTTGGTTTTATTCAACTTTTTACTAAACATTTTGCCTATTTTTATTGGTGAAGTTTATAATGATACTTCCTGGTGGGTAACATTTTCATTACTGATGAAATGTTAGTGGGTTAGGGTTAGATTGGATTGGTTGGATTGGAGTACGAGTCAAAAACTTAATAACATGATTGTTATGGTAATTTTCTTCATTCATCAAGTGTACATTTCGAAACACAAAATCTTTATTCAAGGTTTTTTCTCTGTGAATTGTCATCCCTGAAGGAATCCTTGGCAATATGAAAATCCAAGAATGCACTTTAGCTGTTGGATAATATGGATGCACTTTCTTTGAACCCTGTGACTGTGTAATTGTGGCTTTGTTTCTTATGTGTGTTTGTTTTCATCAAATTTCGACCTGCTCAACTTGAATTGATGTGGGAGGGCATCTGTGGTAAACGTATATCATAGTTTTACATTTGAGAATTTGCAGTTATTTGAAAAATAAAGGTTTAAAATTATAGGAAGAAGTGCGGACTTCTAAACCGGAATCCCTCGGTGATGTCATCAAAAAACGATGTACCATTGAAAATACAGAGACAATTTACAGCAACTGACTGGATTTTTTGACAGTTTAAACGATCATTCAATAAAATAAAGGTGTTATCAAGCATTATTATATGGCAAATCATAACTATTGTGTAATTAAAGGATTTTGGCCCTTGTTTTCAAAATGGTTGCTAGGTAACAGTTGTGGAATTACCTCTAACTATGTCATATTTGCTGCCCATGTCCAACCAAGAAGTAACATTATAAACATTAAGAAAACTGTCAAACTGGGGACAAACAGGCAAAATGTTTAGTTAACTTAAGTATAATCATGTTCAGTATGTTTTAGTGAAAAGTCGAACCTGTCAAATAGACTTTAATCCTGTATGTTTTGGAAATGCAATTAAAAAAACTGTTCCAAAATCCATATATATTACACAATAGCTAGGATTAAACAAATAATAACACCCGATAACGCCTTCATTTTGCTAAATTATTGTTGAAACTGTCTGCAAAGTGTCAAACGAATTCTAAAAGATATGTTCTTCCAAAGTTACCCTTTTAACACCCCAACACCCCAGGCTCCAATCACACATTACTTCACATCGATCCACCTCAACAGATGCAAAGTATACATTTACGTCATCCAAAATCCAAATCAACGTGTTAAAAAAGGTTTACCGACGTGCAAAGCGAATGGGCCCTCCCACTGTGAGCCTGTCAGGGGTGATTACAAGCTCGGAGGAAAAATGAGCCGGAGTCTGACCTATTTCTCCTCACTTTGTTTCACGTCTCCCTTCCTCCACAGCGTCCTTTCTTCTCCTCCATTCGTGGGTCCATCTCCACGGCCCGAGCCCACCGGTTTAGACCCCCGGCAGGTCGGGTCAGAGGCCACCTGGCTCAGCGACACTTTTGGACCGCGAGGAACCTGCCAACAAAGGCCCGCGCTGTGTGACCGGGCTGCATTGTCTCTCCGGACCCCCCCCTGGAGGACCCCCGCCGGGTGCTTCTGCCCTCACGAGCAGGCCCTGAGCTGTTCTGGTCATGATACTCGAGTTTGCGCTTTCTATTTTTGGTTAGTGGGCGCATTCACTCGGCCGAGAAAGTCAGATTAAAATAAAAATATTAAAATTATAAGTAAAAGTAGCCCGTATGAAAAAAATCTACCTGAGTAAAAGTTGGAAGTGCGAGTTAAAAATGTAGTTGGAGGCGAGAGACTACAGCAAGGTTATTCAACTTTTATTTCACAGCGGACCAGATTTTTCGGTTGGTTTTGTCCTCGGGGCCGAAAACGTGCCCAATGCACCAACGCTTTTGAAACACGAAAAAAAAAAAGTATATCAAACATCTGCAGAACTAAACCAGGACTAAACTAGAACTGAACCAGGACTAAACCAGGTCTAAATCAGGACTAAAGCAGGTCTAAACCAGGACTAAAACAGGATTAAACCAGGTCTAAACCAGGACTAAAGCAGGTCTAAGCCAGGACTAGACCAGGACTAAACCAGGTCTAAACCAGGACAAAAGCAGGATTAAACCAGGTCTAAACCAGGACTATAGCAGGTCTAAACTAGGACTAAAGCAGGTCTAAGCCAGGACTAGACCAGGACTAAACCAGGTCTAAACCAGGACTAAAGCAGGATTAAACCAGGTCTAAACCAGGACTAAAGCAGGTCTAAACTAGGACTAAAGCAGGTCTAAACCAGGACTAAAGCAGGATTAAACCAGGTCTAAACCAGGACTAAAGCAGGTCTAAGCCAGGACTAGACCAGGACTAAAGCAGGTCTAAACTAGGACTAAAGCAGGTCTAAGCCAGGACTAGACCAGGACTAAACCAGGTCTAAAGCAGGATTAAACCAGGTCTAAACCAGGACTAAAGCAGGTCTAAGCCAGGACTAGACCAGGACTAAAGCAGGTCTAAACTAGGACTAAAGCAGGTCTAAACCAGGACTAGACCAGGACTAAACCAGGTCTAAACCAGGTCTAAACCAGGACTAAAGCAGGTCTAAACTAGGACTAAAGCAGGTCTAAACCAGGACTAAAGCAGGATTAAACCAGGTCTAAACCAGGACTAAAGCAGGTCTAAGCCAGGACTAGACCAGGACTAAAGCAGGTCTAAACTAGGACTAAAGCAGGTCTAAGCCAGGACTAGACCAGGACTAAACCAGGTCTAAAGCAGGATTAAACCAGGTCTAAACCAGGACTAAAGCAGGTCTAAGCCAGGACTAGACCAGGACTAAAGCAGGTCTAAACTAGGACTAAAGCAGGTCTAAACCAGGACTAGACCAGGACTAAACCAGGTCTAAACCAGGTCTAAACCAGGACTAAAGCAGGTCTAAACTAGGACTAAAGCAGGTCTAAGCCAGGACTAGACCAGGACTAAACCAGGTCTAAACCAGGACTAAAGCAGGATTAAACCAGGTCTAAACCAGGATTAAAGCAGGTCTAAACTAGGACTAAAGCAGGTCTAAGCCAGGACTAGACCAGGACTAAACCAGGTCTAAACCAGGACTAAAGCAGGATTAAACCAGGTCTAAACCAGGACTAAAGCAGGTCTAAACTAGGACTAAAGCAATCAGTCAATGGTGTTTTAGTCGACCAATATTTTTATTAAGACCGATCGAGATATTTCGATTAAAATTATTTATAAGGAAAAAAATTGAAGATTTGGAGTGAGTTAGCTGAAGATTTTGGAGTCTACCATATAAATACATTGTTTTGTAGTACTTTTGTATATAAATAGTTGTTGTAGGATTAACTCCTGTGCAGTTGTTATCTTTTGAGTGCAGTTTTGACGTATTTTTGCCACTGCCATTTTAGTTACCTAATCAGTTGAATTCCTTTTGCCACCTACAACCCTAATACAGAGCAGGCAGATTTGTGTAAAATGTTGAATGTGCACGGGCAACAACAAGTCAACAACGCAAACAACAATGTCCTGGGCGGCCTGGAAACGGTTTTGTAGTCCATGTAGAACTTATTTTCCGTTGAGTCGCCTGCCCCATGTAAACTGACACAGAAAAAAGATGGCGGCGCCCACGGCAACTTCTGGAACAAGGTGAATAGATCCCTCTAGTGTTTCCAAACAAAATGCTGTGAGTTCCATGAGTTAGCACTATGCATTTTCAACGCAAGAGCTCCTTTTTTTTCTTTTTTCTGTGCCATTTAAATGAATGTGATAGAATGTTCAGATGAGTACCAGTCTGTTCTGAACACATCACTCCTGAAGGGTCCATAAGTTCCTGAAAAAAGCATAATATGTGTTCTTTAAGCTATGGAATCTGAATGCTTACTGACCCCTCCTGAGCATCGCCCTGCTGGACCCCCCCTGGAGGACCCCCCCTGGAGGACCCCTGCAGAGCTCCTTAAAGACCTGGGTTCGGGTCCTGTCACCGGGGTGCAGGCAGGGGCGGCTCAGGAGCGCTGAGAATAGCAGTGACGCACCTCTGCTCCGCTCAGACAAAGGCCTTCAAACACTAGAACGTACAGACCTTTCCAACAATATTTTCCCCGTGTCATGGCTGTGCTGCTCTCCTTTGGCCTGTCAGGGAGCATTATCGCTCGTGTCCATGTGGCTTAGGGTTATGAAAATGAGATATTGTGCTTTTAGAAATATGGCAGTCTGTTATGGGTTCTTCTTGTTGTAGAATTGGATGAGAAAGTGCAAATTCAGGTCAGTGCGTCATTGGTATTTTTATGTTTAAACGTTGAAGTTGGTCACACACGCCACAGAAACAAAGACATCACAGCAATAAAAATAGTCCTTTAAAGGAAAATAACTAAAATGAGCTTTTAACTTTGCTACAACAGTGTTTCCTCAAAGCTGGATTTTGATTGATTCCTGCTTGTTTGAGTAATCGTACTTTGTTCTGCAACTGATGCTCGACTTTGAAAATGTCATGGAGCCACTGTTCAGAAATAAAAACACTTAAAGGAAAATCTGCTGCTCGTTGTGGTGAAATTCTAACTATATAACCCTGTTTACTGCCCACCTGTAACACACATTTGTTTAATATAAGACGAGCCTCAGACACTTTCACTCTGCCTGAACCAAGAACTAACTCACTGAAAATAAAAGTTTCTATACAGAGACATTTCTCACTGCCACAAAAAAAAAAATGACACTAATAAAGAACCAATAAGTTCTTAAAAGAAGCTTTAAGAAAATAATAAGAGTACTAAACCTAAACTGTATTGTATTGTTGTAGTATTTTAAATTGTAGAAACTAATGGGGATCTTAAAATAAACAAACAAGTTCTGCAGTTTTGAACAAGAAGTCAATGGTTCGTTCCCTTTACCAAGCTGTGTTAGATCAGTATTATGGTTTACGATTACTGTTACGGTTTCACACAATGTTAAATGATGATTTACAGATGCTACAGTTCAGTACTAAGCACCTGGTAAAAAGCCTATGGCTCCCTTAAAGGTGCACTGTGTAACTTTTCTAATTTGGGATCCCAAATGTTCCATGGTATGACATTACAATTATACATCTAGCATGTATTCCATACAGGTGTTTTTATACCAGAGCAATGGCTTGAAAAACAAGTATTCTCTCTGAGCAGGGAGTACTTTTAAAGCATCATTGTGTAACTTACATAAAAAAATATGTATATTTATTTTTTGTTACTTAATGTCTCTGCACATCATGGTTGCTAGGTAACAGTTATGGAATGTGTTTGTGTGATGATATGATTTACAATCAGAAAGTAAAATTATACATTTGAAAAATTGCCAAATGATATCATAGAACATTTAGAGATAACATTTGTAACATTATATCAATATCTTTAATGTAATTAGCGTACTGGTGTTTTGTTAAATTAGTAATCCAACCTGTGATGGGCACTTGAACTCAGTGTTTTTCAGCCTTTTTGGAGTCGTGGCACAGCTTTTGGGTTGAAAAGCTACTACAGCATAACCAAATAGGACCTTTTCGCTACAAAAATGTGGCAAATAATGTTCACTCCATTGTCTGGTTCTTTAGATGTTTTCTCTAAATCTTTTTGATTGTTTTGCTTCCTTTTTTGATATAGTTTGTTACAAAGTTTGTTCGGGACACTCCAGAATGGGATATTATTCAATTAAATCCATGTGTAAATCCATAAACTGCTCGACTCAACAATTGCTCAAGGAACACCTGGCAAAACCTCAAGGCACACAGTGTTCCCCAGCAGTCGAGTTAAAAATAAAAGCTTTAACTAATGCAAATCATTCGGATCTCTTTCGCCATGAGTCGCTGTGATCCTTATTCATCCAAAAATGGTAGAAAAGGTTACAAAAACAGACCGTTTTCATATGCCGTGTGCAGTCGACAGATCAACAATTGGGAGCATAATTTCGGGTTTCACCTTCATTCACATTTTCTGCACTCTACGGAAAGACATAACGATGAGAGAATCCGCCAAATTCCAGCTCAGAACTGGGAGAGTGAGCGGCGTTTTAAGTAGAAGTAAGTAGAGTTTGTTATTTCATCGCCTTTGACTAAGGTCACACCAAATTAACAGACTAACTGACTGAATAAAAATAGCATACTATTAATTCTTTTTTTCCCTCTATGCTCATAAAACTTAAAGGTTGACCTGATTTTAAACGTTAAGCTAAGGAGAAATGAAAGTAGCGAGCGGGAGGGAGGAGGGGCTCTCGCTTCAGACACTGGCACGGCTCACGTTTCAACAAAAATGCTCCCGCCGCTTTTGGGAAGAAACAATCCCAACTTCACCAAAACAATGCCCCCCAAATTAGAACCGGCATTTCAATTACGCCTTTCCCACATCACCAAACTTTATGGTCAAGCAAAATCCGAGGAATTATAATCAATTTTCAGGTGATAAAAACATAAACAGTAGGGGGGGATGAGCCATTTAATTGCCAGCACATTTGTTTAACAAGCTTAGCTCTTGTCTCAACACCGGCTCCGCTCTCAGCATTCAAATAGATCCTAATTATTTCTCGTTGGAGGTCTTCAGATTGTCAACTCTTGTGTTGGCTGATGATAAAACGCGCCTCTTTCAAACTTAATCACTACAAGTACACAGAGGTTAGCGCGGCATTAGCTGTCCATTTGAATGGCCTAGCTAGCGTCGGCAAAAAGCAGATTACATTCGGGGAATCAAAACCCGCCGGCTACGATCGCGCTAACCCAACAGTCAATTACGGGATGTTTATGTGGCCCGCGTTTGTTTCTGTTCGCTTGATAACGCGCAAGACCGACTTAAAGATTGACAAGGATTTATTTACGGCGGGAAAAAGAAGCGAACGGCAAACGGACTAAAAGCCAATCGCGTAAACAGCAATTACAAGTCGGCGGCAGAATTAAAGGCTATTTGAATAGAGATTTGACTTCTTTGCTAGCTAAAGGAAGCGCAGATAGTGCATGTTTAATGAGGGAACGGGATGATGGGCAGTGCTCAAATCGGAATATGTAAATCTATGAAATGCACTTCTGTACCGAGAATTATTATGGTAATGATGGAGTTTGGGAGGTGCAGCCAAAACTTGTAATTGGAGGGGAAATAAAGTAGTATCATATGCACTGGCAATATTTTGTGATTTAGCTGTTGTGGGTCAAGAGAAAATAGTGACTTCACCAAAGACTCATGATAAATATTTGGAAATTAGCATAAGGAAATCACCACTTGACATCGGCTTTGTATTTTAATAGCTGTTACGCGGTTTCTATAAGTGGACATCTTAATCTGCCGTTGTTTGCGTTTGGGCGAGTCTAATGTCATGAAAAAGAGAGTAAACACGCACATTTATATCTTGATACTCCGGGTTTTCATTTGAAACATCGCATACTTGACAGTTTATGATCCATCGTATGTTTCAGCTTTTGTGTTAAACTGGACTTTGTGTACTTTCTACTGATGTCGAATTGAAGATCTTGGAGGAATTTGTTGAAATAGGTTTTGGCGATATTAACTACGATCAATTTTTTTGCATTTTTATATTGTTTAATTGTTGTTTTTAAAGAACACAGAACATGAAGCAGAGATAAAGCAAACAAAAAAGAAACATCCAAAGAAGCTACGGCACACACTGCGCAACATAAACTTTCTAATCTATTCTAATTTAACAATTTTCAAATGTTCAATGTTCAATTAAATCCGAAGGTAATTTTTTTACATTTGTCTAATGTCTGCTACTATGTCAGTCCAGTCTTTAATCGTTGGTTTGGTTTGTGTCATCCATTTTTTTGGTGATGGCCTTTTTCCCTGCTACCAAAAGTAACTCTAAAGGCATTGAGACTGCATTTTAACAAATAATCATGAATTTTAGCTGTAAATGTCTTGGATGAAGTTAAAGTCATGCGCAAAATGTGAATCTTATGACCATAACAATAACCAGAAAAGGGCAGAAATAGCACTTAATACAGTTGTATGGGTGATTACACAGCTAAAAACGTCTTCTTACGTCTTTTTTAATTCTTAACTATACATCAGGTAGTAGATTTTCTCATTTTGCATATCTCCAAAAGAACAATTGTTACATTATGACTAAATTTTTCACATATCTCACTCATAAAAAGCAAACGGTTCTAAGATTGACTGTCAGATAGTAATAAAAGGACACATTTTATGCAACATTTACTTTTACAAAACATACCTGGAGTTGCATTTAGCTTCATTCACGCTTGTTTGATTAATCCTGTTTTGTAACTCCTCTCCCTCTGAGCCTCAAAAAACACTCCTTTTTGAATTTCTCCAGTATGTGATTCCATAGGTTGAGCTTTGAGATTTTCTGCGCAGCTTTTAAGTCCATCTACGCGAGTTTAGGGACACGCATGGTCTGCTCGGATCAAAACAAACATAGCTACTTATGAGAAAGGAGGAAAGAAAGATAAAAAATATTACAGGTTTTTTATTGCAGATTTCTGCAGAATTAATGAGCGAAGCACAAAACTCTGATTGCACAGTTCTATTTGAGTTTGGCTCAAGGCACGATGGAGGGAATGGTGACCAGATGCGCTCTTCATAAACACAAAAGCAACACAAACGTTTGAATTTATTTTTTTGAAACTTAACTTTAAAAAATAAACATAAAACACAGAACTCTTAACAAGATAATGATAATACAAGTGGAACATAAAAACTAAAACAAATCAAACAACACTCGAATACAACTCAAAAAAGTACATTTTTACATTAAGTCCCAATGTGATTTATTTATTTATTTCTATTTTTCGATTGTCCATCATAATTTTGGTCCAGTCCTCCATTGAGGGAGCATTCTGTGTCATCCTGTCATTTTCTCAATGGCCTTATTCCCCTCCGCCAACAGTATGTCTCAAAGATATTCAGCGATCGAGACCATGGCAGGAGTTTTGAGGCCCAAAACATGGTTCTGAAATCGAGTGTGTGTTAATTTCAGTGGAATATTTTTGTACAGGTCCCAGAACACATGATAATGGTGGGCCTTCTGGACACCACAGTTTCTCCCGCAGTTTGCACTTCCTTGTGAGCAGTGAGGACTTTGACATAGAGTTATGAAAAAATCGTCGTATTTTTTAATTCTTTGACACATTCAAATCTCTTAAACTGTACACACATTGGACCAGTCTTTGATAACAACTCGGCAAAGAAACTGAACCCTTGACTTTCTGACAAACTCGTTATTGTCGCCATCTTTTAAGCGGATCACAGGACCCTCAAGTCTTTCTAAAAACCTGATCGCACAAAGACCTGGATATTCTTTTCAAAAACGTCTTCTAAGAATGCTACTCTAAACTGGAAGCAGATGGAGTTACCTTGTCGTTTGCCAAAGCCACATCAGGCCCGTCCCCCGGGAGCCCCCTGTGTACATCTCTGCCTCTGTGTGATCACGGACCAAAGGAGATTGAATATGATGCATTGTACATTTTTCTGTGATTAAAACAACAAACGCATGAGACAAACTAAAGCTGGGAGGTAAATCAAACACATATCTGATCGGAGAACAATAAAACATTGAATGGAGTTGGGAAGAATAGGAGGAGAAATGGAAGTTTATAACCTGTGCAGTGACAATGATACATATAGTTTGTATAAGTTGAAATATTGGTGCTTTTTCTTAAACAAAACTTGCTGTTCTGTTTCATTCACTAGTGATCTACAGAACGTTTTCAGCTCAGATTTCAGAAGTGCACGGTTCACCAAACTTGTGGTTGTTTGAATGTCTGTGCTAGTAAAAAATATAATTGTTAAATAAATACAAATACATTTGCAAGAACTACAATACAGTAGCTTGTTCCATCAAAAAGGTAAATTGAAAGCTAAAATTTACACCAAAATCTTAAAGCAATAGTATGTAACTTCTGAAGCTATTTTAGTGCAATAAAAAACATGTTTTAGTTTATTTTTGGGCTAAAAAGTTAAGTTAAAGGCAACATTTTAAGGCAAAATCAACTTCTAAGACCTTTTAACCATAGTATTAATTGTTTTCCCTTCTCATTTACACACACAAAATGGGATTTAGAACTTTTTTGAATCACAGTACACTTTTTTTGGTTGAAAAGATATCACCACACACCAACTGCTAACATATTGACAAATCAGACCTTTAATTGTCTAAGTCATTTGGTGAATAATGTCGCAAATAATGTCAGTGTCGCTGTCTCTCGTTCTTTAAATTTGGCAGTGATGATTGTTTTACTTTCTTTTTCGGTACTGGTCACTCCAAAATGGTGCGTTATTCAATCGAATCCATTCATGAACCGTTAACTGAAATGTTTTGCGACACACCTGGCACAACCTCAAGGCTCACTGGTGTTCCACGGCACACTGGATTTAGAGGGATTCATGCATGTTTCTCTGTAAATCCCTGTTTTCCCCTACCCCCCACACTGCCCCTGCTCTGTTTTTATGCTGCATTCATGTTTTCCTCGGGAACTGTGGAAAATGGTTTTGCAAGTTGAAAAATGTCTATGAGTCGGGGAAACAACTCAGAAACTCGTGTCAAAAGCTGCTGCCCGACTTCCACACCTGATATCACCTGCTGTGGACAAAATCAACTGTTAATTTATCTTAACATTGATTTAACATTATTACATTGACTTATCATTATTACATTGACTTAACATTATTACATTGACTTAACATTATTACATTTAGGAATTTACTGTCAGGTGTCCATAACATAATAGCAACAAATTTCAACACTATTTTTTATGAGCTAGTTTTTCAAAACAAATAAAGTTTATCTTAGAGGAGGCTAACAGCAACAAATCTTACAAGTTATCTTACCTTTTTCAACATTTTTAAAGTGCAAACTCAGTGATTTTTATTGATGATGACATCTAAATCCCTTAGTTTGCGAAATAAAAAGAACATGAATGGAAACAAGTCGGAACCCTGGCTTCTCAGATCAGAAACACAAGCACCAGGAAAGCCCACAAATACAGCATTGCTTCACTCTCAGATTATAGTGCACAAAGGCACAAAATGTTTTCTTTGAATGACAAATATTAAGCAAAATGTACTTTTTTTGAGCTTTTAACCCTGTTCCAACAATGTTCCATCGTCAAAAACATACCTGGAGTTGCATTTAGCTTCATTCAGGCTAGTCTGATGAATCCTGTTTAGAAAATCCTCTTCCTATGACCGTCAAAAACACTTCCTGCTGAACTCCCTCGTTGAATGATGTTTTTCCAATAACTAATCCGAGAATCTTCGCCTGTTTTAAGTCCTTAAATCATCGTCCTGAGCATCTCTACCATCTTAACACGATCACTATGAACGAACTAGCTCACTCGCATTTCTTCACAAACTCTTGTGTAAGCACTATGCAGCCAGTAGATGGCGCCCAAACTCAGTAAATACTGCGGGAAAAAGCTGAGATACAGATTATAAATTAAAAATTGTTCTAAAACATGAGACGCTAAACTCAAGGTACTCCAGAGCATGTTTAAAGACTAATAGCTACAAAAAAAATGTACAGAATTGTTCCTTTCCAATAAAACTGATAGAAAATGATGACATGCTTTAATGAAATATCAGCGTTTCATTTTTGGGTGAAGTATATGCAACTTATAATAAAAGCTGGGCATACAGTCAATGCTGAATCATGAAATATGACATTGATTTCCACATAAAACGAAACAGAATTCATAAGACATATTTTCATAATTGTTACTCTTCTACTGTTGACATGATTGTCCCACACTTCCATAACTGCTTTTATTTGAGTAATTTATGAACGGTCCATAATTGACTTTACTTTTTTAGCCTGTTTATGCTCATCCATCCACACGAGCAACTCCAGACCAGTCATAAAATCGCAATAAAAGCAAAACAAACGCACAAAAATTATAACCAACTCGGCCAAACTCACCATCTTAACATGCATCTAATCCCATTTACTCCAACCGCCGAGGGCCCCAGGTCTGTGCCCCCGGCCCGGCCTTTGGGAAACGTTCGCGCCGTTAAATTTCCAATCTCCTAATGGCAACATAAAAGTGTTTTTCATTCGGCGCACTTCCTGGATTCCAAAAAACATAACCGACGCGTTTGTTTACAGCTCTTCATTCGTTCGCCCAACATGGCACCTGTAGCATTGGCCTGGAGGGCTTTTCCAAATTGCCTGTCATCAGTAAAAAGCTGCAATTTCATCCACAAAAGCCAATACGTAGAAGAGACAGGGGCAGTAATCAGGTTAAAACCGTGCCCGCCTGTTGCTGCTGTTTACTGCCAGCCGCTCCCGAGTATATTATGTTCCAAATAATTATTGATTTAGCAATTTGACTCCTCATCTTTACATTATGATCCAAGGTTAAACAAATATGTGGCCGTTTTATGTCGGAGTCGAAGGATCAGCGCGCTCTGCTCTCATTTCTATAATTACTTTTTCACATTTCTTAATAGCGGTTCGGTTGTCCAAGAAGAAGGAATAGGCGCGCACACACAAAAAAAGACTGGAATCCATAAACGTGGAATAAGATGAATGGCCGATGTTTGAGGCTAATTTGTATTGTTAATCAAATAGTGATGTTTTGTTCTTGTTTGGGATTTCTGGAGGGCGTTTGATCAGCCGCAGTCGTGGTTCAAACAAGTCATTTTTTCAGGTAAATTGAGAAAATGTTGCACTTTTGAGCGATGCAAGATTTGGTTGTGTGTTATCTTAGTTATGAGCGGTTGAGAGAATAATTAAAGGGACGGTACCCAATTTGTTTCATGTAAAAAAAAATTAAAATGTGTTTTGTCCCAGTACACATATTATTACAACAGCTCTCCAGGGCCAAAAGGAGACCATTGTGTGCTGTCTGCGTCTAATCATACAGCTTTTTATCGGCCAGGAAGTGACATTGTTAGCTTGCTAGTTGTTGTTAGCAGTGGTGTGACACGTTTAGTTTTAAGTAAAAAAAAAAAAAAGTTTTAAAGAGCGCTTGTAAACTCCAGGGCTGAGATTAACAAAGCACTGCAGTTTAAAGTATTGGCATTCCACTTGATTTCAGAACTCTGTATTTGGGCCTCAAAACTCCTGCCAACAGATGGATACCTTCGGAGCATACATTTGGCATCAGAAAAGAACATCATTACGAGAAAATGGATGACACAAACGGTACCTTGATCAAGGACAAGACTGAAATGATTGTAAAAACTTTGAACCAAATGCATGTATGCTCTATATGTCTTGTTTCTGTTCTGTGTTCTTCTAAGTTAAACAGGAAAAAAAGAAACACGTATAAACTCAATTACGACACTAAAAATGTGTTAGAAAATTAAGGACTCATTATATTTTTCACATTTTTAAGACATGTACAGTGCCTTTAAAGGTGGGTATTGTGCTATTATAGGTCTTTTAAAAAAACAACAATTCTTCTCTTTTCCAGAACTGGTAGAATGTACCAGACTAAGTACAGCTATATTTCATACTGTCACTCATTTTTGTAGAGAACATTGTGTTTTGAAGTTTTCGTCATGGAGCACAACAGTAACCGCCCACCGCTTGGTTCTGGAAGTAAATTTTCTATACCTTTTTCCCAGGGATTCTAAAAAAAAAATCTTCTATGTGGTAACCAATAAAAATAAGATGTATAATTGTATTTAGAAGATGTATCTGAATAAATTATTTATAAATTACCAAAATATTTTAAAAATTGTAAAATTTTAAGTTTTGTAACAGTTTTTTCTTAGCCTCTGTCGCATACTTTAAACTTAATATATACATTTTTAAAAAGGAGTATGACAAAAATATATGCAAAATTTACTCCTTGAA
This sequence comes from Rhinogobius similis, assembly GCA_019453435.1. Classification (NCBI taxonomy): domain Eukaryota; kingdom Metazoa; phylum Chordata; class Actinopteri; order Gobiiformes; family Gobiidae; genus Rhinogobius; species Rhinogobius similis. The sequence goes on from CM033620.1 coordinate 47,410,464, forward strand.
CTACGGCGAGATTTTCGAAGTGGGCGGGACTGTTGAGCTCCACTCGTCAGTGCTTCCTGGTGTGGGAGGGGATAAGAAAAGTGGGCGGGTGAAAGAAGAACGAATGTGATATTCTTATGATTACTCAAACGTGTGACAGAAACAAAACAGAACTCTGGACACTTCTTGGACTAATAAACCATGGTTAGAAAAGTTGACGCTGCGTGATACTCCTCCTTTAAATAAATGCTGAAGAATCCAACCTAGTCACGCAGTTGGGAAGAACATTCTGGGCAGTGTACCTTTAACTTGTCATCTCACCCACCCCACCCTTTTGGCACTGGGCTCTCCGTGAGGGAAAATCTGGCCGTGTGTACGAGTACGGGACCAACACAAGCTGCAGAGCATTCACCAAGTTTATTTGAAGTCGACGGGTGTGGCCAGAGCTGCTGATCAGATCCATGTGTGCGCCACCGAGAGGAGATGCTACGCTCCAAAAGCCTACCCGCAGAAAGATCCGAAAGCGGCGTACAGGTCCGGCACACAGGCCCGTAAACAAGTGGCTACGCTAAAACAATACAGCTGTAGTCTCTTTGGGATAATCATCTTGACTGTTTACAGCTCAGAGAGGGTCCACAGCGCCTGGGGTCCACAACAAGCTGGAGCCACTCACTCTATCTCCACCGCGCTGCATTTCGACAAGAGGATTTGGCAACGCGCGGCCCGCTACTGTCCAAACACATCACAATACAATGTCTTTCATGTGTTGTTTCGGCAGAAGGAGGAAAGTTGAGTGTTTTGAAACAGAAGTCTGGCTCTAAACCAATAGTGCAGTGCAGTCCTCACTGTGACAGCGTTTTGGGCCTTTTCATTTTAAATGTTCTTAATATCTGAGAGCCGCACTTTCCCCAGCAACATTTCTTAACCATTCCAAAACTAATCATTTCTCTTTATGGAAAAGAGCTTATCATATGCAAAGTGCTCGACATCAATGTCTTCATATTCTGGTTTGAGAAATTCATTGCACAGTGAACTCCCTCGGGAACGCCACCGCCAAGTTTCTGCCTTGCAAAAGTTTTTTTTTCCTCTTTTTTTCTGTGCCTCTTTTTTAATTCTCTCACTTTAATTCAAGTTGGCACGTTATTTCTCTGAAATACGGCGGGGCTCGGGGGAGAAACAGAGCTGGTCTCACTTGTTAGTGCGTTTTAATGCTGAATAAGGATCAGACAATGGCAGAGCAGCGGCTGCAGCAGAGCGAGGTATTGACACAGGAGATAGTGTGAACAAAGTGGATCCGTGAGAAAGCGCCAGCGTGAACGGGCCAAAAAAGAGAAAGATTATCTTAATTATCATTCAGGAGCTGCTTAGTGCAGCACCTGTGCATGAATAATGTCATTTATAGGCACATTGAGATGTGCATAATTCCCCCTTAAATCACACACATTAGCAGCATAACAAGGGATGAACAAGGCGCTCCCCTCACCTCCCTCACCTCCCTCACCCTCACCTCCCCCCTCGCTCGCTCAGTCTCTGCTGTATTCACCCCGCTCACATTCAGCTCTGCACCGTGTCCTGCTGCTGCTGTGGAGGAATGTCAGGTCAGAGCTTTTACATGATCAGGCTCCAGCGCAGAGATAATGTTCTCTCACAAACGGAGGCCAAACACTTAAACATCGTCCTAATACGCCTTTCATTTCCACACAGTGCACTACAGAGAGAAGAGCGCTATCCATCCGGCATCCCTGTATGAGCTCAAATGGCTTCTTCCCAGGGGGGATTAGAGTATGGAACCTATCAGAGACTGCTGTTTGACCGTTCCTCATCATTTATAATAGACACACACATTATGACATGAGTTTTGTGCTAAGATAAAGCTGCAAGATTAATCTCTACGAATCGAAACCACAATTTGAATGGATGCAATTAGCAAATAGCAAAGACGGCAATATTTCAAGTGTCATCATTTCCTCCAAAAACAACAGGACGAGTATCCTGTCTTTTTCTGCATAAAAACGGCCAACGCGTGGTTTAGATCTGTACATATTTTGAAATACGTAGTTTGTTTATATATCTTTTTTTATCAATTCTCAAGGACAAATCTGAACAGAATCGAATCATGAAAACACAGTTCGCAAATAGATTTTTTACACACTAATAGATAGATTTGTTACACACTAAACATGTCTTAACTTGGCTGTAAAGTCAAAAGGGTGAACACATAACACATAATAGAGCAAATCTGTACGAAGAAGAGCTTTGAGGTCATTAAACAGCTCTCATCAAAAACATAACATCTACAAAGACGAACAGAAGTACAGACAAAATAATTAATATACCTAACCCTTAAATACCTTGTGCTATTCTAACGCCATTTTCCAGTTAAGGCGACTGTAATTCCCTGTAGCGACTCAATTTTTAAATATTTTTGTTTTTGGTCAGTTTGCTCTCTCAACATACCGGCTTTCATGAGGAAACAACAAACATATCCAATCTGCTCCTAAAGATGTTTTATTGCTTTATTTAATCCACTTCATCCATAGATTTCTCGTTGTAATTTCAAAGGCCGTTTTCTTAAAATACATTTTCTTCCTCAGAGACATAAAAGCAGCCTTAAAGGAGCTCCTGCAAACACCAAACTGTACAATATTGTGATTAAAGGGCCTCTGACAGGTTGGACTACTCATTGAACTAAACTGCAGTAAAGATAAATATATTTCAAAAATATTTACAAATTTTGCCCCAGTTTAGCTATTTTTTTAGGTTTTTAATTTTACTTCCTGGTTGTAAATGATGACATCACACAAGGAAATTACCAAGAAACCGTCCTGTACTTTGCACAAAAACTTCTGTAATGTCATTGATTTTGTTTTGTTTGTTTTACACGTGAACACCTTTATTTTGTTGAATAGAGACTTGATTGGTGTAAAATTATATATTTTTTATTTATAAGAAGCATTAATACACTGAATAAAGTCAAAATTAGGAAATCTTTCTCTTTTTTTGACGTAACATACAGAAGGATTTCTAATTCCAAGCCTAATTTATGAAACTTTTAAGTGTAACAAACGTGCCAAAATTAGAACTTTTAGGCCAACTTTCTAGCTCATTCGAAAACTTGAAAAATTGTAATTTTCTCTGTAATTTTGTTTGTAACTAATATGTGTACAAAATGAACCAAGAAATTTTAACCTGGTTCCATTCTTCAGATTTAATTGTCCCAAAAGTGTGTAATTTTAGCAGTTTTTACACATTAAATGCCATATTTGTACATGAAAACATTACATGATGAAAGACTTGTAAAAGTTTTTTTTCTTACATAAAGTTTCAAATGGATGTCTTTAAATTTTAAAGTTTTCCTATCCACCTGCAGCGTCTCGCCTTAAACTGTGCCACAAATGTTCTCGAAAATAAAAAGCTGTAACTCAATCAACACGCGGTCTGGTTTGGTCGCAGGAGATGCCCCGCACAGAGGAAGCCCACAGCTCGGAGCAGTAACCAGGCGTCACCACTTAGACATGTCAGACATCCACAGCCCCACGCCGTCCAAAGTTCAGCCCAACAACGCGCTCCTTTGTGGGGCTTGGACTCTGATCGCCGGGCCAAGCCATTAGCGCGCTCGGCTGAATGCTAACTATGCGCGCAGATATGGAGTAGGCACCGGTCCAGATCCGAGCACCTCCCTTGGACCGGGTCAAACGCACGATTCAGGGTGCTCGCTCCGAGGATGGGTGGGACGCTGTGGGCGGGGGATTCTGCGGTGGAAATGTCAAGCGAGGAGAGATGAGGACACAGGGAGTGAGATGTGTAGATTTAGTAATTATACACTGCAAACATTTAGCTATCTGCATTAAAGTCTGTATGACAAGCTCTCATGTTTGTCTAATTATGACTTAGTTTGGTTCATACATTCTACGTCAGTCAAGATGCGGTTTGTGAGGAAATTTAGAAGAATATAAGTTTAAAATCACATTAAGTAACGCTAAGGTCTAAAATGGGATTCCTCTGTGATGTCATCAAAAAGTGACGTGCCACTGAAAAATACAGGGACAATTTAAACATAACTGACGCATTTTTTGGACAGTTTCAGCCGTCATTCAACAAATAAATGTCTTATCGAGCATTATTTATTGTCAATTCCTAACTATTGTGCAATTTATGTTTTTGGCCATTGTTTAGTCTGGTTGCCAGGCAATAGTAACAGAATTTCCCCTATAGACATTCATAGACGCAAAATCTCTGCCCGTTGTTCAAACACCACGACTTTGCTAGCCCATGCTTCCCGGACTTAGGTCAAATCGAACGCTTCCCGACAAACAAATGAATGGAAAAGATCTCCATATTAATGTATGCAAAATTTGTACTTTTTGATATTTATGTCATTTATCTGCTTTTCTCTCCAGTAACATGTAAAAGGGGGTGTTTTGTGGTCACCAGAAGTGCACATGTTCAGAAATCTTAACTTAAAGTCAGTTAGCCTTTAGCTCAAATGATGCTAATTACTATCTGAACTAAAATAACAAAAGGTTTACACACTGAACAAAGACGTTGTGGTTGATGGGGTGGCAGACACTCTCCGGATTATTCAGAATTTGCGTGTTTTGCGGGCTAATGCTAACAGCTATAGGGAAAATCCACTTCCGCCGGAGTCCTTCAAATCATACCGGACTAGCCGAGTTGCTAAGTGGTTGATAGCATGACCATTGAACGCCGCGTTTACTTGTTTATATGTCTATGATTATCTCTACCTATGTCATATTTTCTGCCCATGTTCAACCAGGAAGTAACACGATAAACTTCACAAAAACTCTCAAAAGACCAATGGACAAAATGTAAGTGACTTTGTTTCTTGCTTTACACGTTTTGAAGAGAACGGAATATTTCGTTTTCACACCTAGACATTCATAGACGCAAATTTCTGTAATCTCTGTATCTGTTTCTTCACTCTTAAACGCATGTGTGTGATGATGAAAAGATACATTTTTCTTCCCTTGCCCATTGGTGACGGTGATGAAGAGTTGATGAAGAGGAGGCTGCTGCGGTGGAAATGGGGCGCCGGAGAGTTGTGGTGCAAGCCTGAACCCATCGAGCGGAAGAAAGCGTGCATCTAAATGTTTCTTTTTTCAGGAAGAGGTAAAAAAAGTCTCAAAGGTATTCATCTGGACACTGTTTTTCAACTCGACGCGTTTGGACTGCCAATCAGAACGGACTGGTCTGAGAAAACGAAGCGTTTCAGCATGTTTTTATGACCTGATGACGATGTATGATGTTTCCGATCATTATCCGCCCTATTTTACTCATCGTCTCGATTTCAAACACAGTGTCCAGATGAAACGGTTTCTACCAAAGTTGCTAACTTCTCTGGTGGATGGTCTGCCACCTGCTTGTCGACATGTTTTTGCTTTAGTTGGAATAACATTAAACCTTCCCATCAAGCCTTTGCCCTAAGCTCTGGAACACACTTTATGGTTTTATTTTTTATTACTTTCTTCTGTTCTTTTTGAGCACGGGTAGAGCAGTTGTTGTTTACTTTAAGTGCTTTTCTGTGCAGCATTTTGGAAACATTTCAGATTATAACATTTATTTATTTATGTATTTATTTTCTTTACGTAAGAGATGTCAAAAATCCAAAAACACGCGCGATAACAACAAGACAACATCCACACTAACATCGAATAACATGGCTCTCTAAGTTTGTCAATGTCAGACTCAATCTCTACAAGTCAGATCTGCGGAACGGCGACTTCGCTCACCGCAAGAATGCCCGACTAAAAACTGAACAAACGCACGATAGATATTTCCATTGCCACATTTTGGGACATTCCGGGCAAAGCGAAGCGAGGACTTTCATGCGCCATGTTTTTATTTGTGCCCCGCTTTGTTCTCCAGCTCGAGTAACACTATCTCGAAGTAACAGTACTCTTAAAAGTTCCGTCTACTTTCCTCACGCGTGTACCCGTCTTATCCAATGAAGGCACAAAAACGCGACATGAATACCTCCGAGAATTCTGCCAATATTTGATAGTGACAGCGGCGTAACCTCTCTGAACAGTTGTGATTCTGAAAGCCGTAACTGCCTGTGAACGCGGCTGAGGCCCTTTTTGAAGTGAAGTTTGACTTATCTGCTGCTACTTGATATCTTTAACGCACTGCATACAAATAAATTATTCATGTCAATTAGCGTTTCATCTTCGGAGATTGGGACTTGTGTGATCCCTTTAACAACTATTTATTTGATGGTAAAACAGAGGAGCGCGCGCAGACCCGGCGCTGTAGCCCGAGGCACGGCTTTTAAATAAAGGCATCAGAGCCCGCCGCACCTCACATTTGCATATTAAAGGGGCCGGCGCAAAATGGCGGAAGCAATCTGACGGGAATCACAAGCCCTGCCGCGGCGTCTGGTCGGGGACATGCGGAAGACTGGGTGTTTCGTGGCCATTTGTCCGAAGAGTTCAGAAACAGTGACGTTTGAAAGATGCGGCAATTGAAATTTCCACACTGTAAAAAAGAATTTCTTAATATTTCTTGCGATTTTGATTTGGCACTAATTTGCTGGCAACACTTATAATAATTGCACTTATTCCTGTCTTTGTAAAGTACGAACAAGTCCTTAAATCAAAGTGAACAATTTATTTATAAAATTTACCCAAACCAGGATTAGTAACTACTACTACTACTACTAATACTATTACTACTACTAATACTACTAATTCCTAACCCCAACTCTAATCCTAACCTTAATTAAGTAGTTATTAAGCCTGAATTATGCTTAATGAACTATATGTTAAGGTAAATTAAGGAGTAGTTTTTAAGAAGTGGTACCAATTACTTATTATTACTTATTACTTACTTCGTTACTAACTGTTTTATTTTTTTGTCTTGCAGATATACTGGTTTCGTCTCTTTTGTTGTTGTTGTTGTTGTTTTTTCCATAATTAATTCAAATGTATTTTTGCTGTGTAAAGATTTGGAACCACTATCAGTGATTTCTTTTGTTTAATTCGATACCAAGTAATACTAACGGTAAGTACCACAATATCGATATCAGTGAGTTTTGTACTAAAATGCATAGAAGCTCTCTCTCTCTATCATTATTTTCTTTCAGCCTCTGTATGAAAAGTAAATATAAGTGCAGAAAACGTAATGTAATACAACAATGTAAACAATATTTATTTTAAAAACTGCATTTTTTTCAGAAATTTCAATAACTGATCATTTAACTCCAACCTAACCCGAATGGTTTAATAAGAATGATTCAGGTTTAGTGACTACTTCATTAAGAGAGTTAAGATTATTAAGGAAGCGCTTACTAAACTTGAACCATTCTTGTTCATTATGATTTAAGTCTTTGTACATTGTAAGGCTGGTAAGAGTGCCTATTAAAAGTGTTACCAGACTTTATAATTTTAACAAAAATGGCTAAAATCTGATTATTTGGGACATCAGAAAAATGAAAAACAGGTAGAGAGGGACAAACAGGGAATTTTGGTTATCTAATGTAAACTTAAACTCAGGTCTGACTGAAAATTGGAGCAAAAATTCAACGTTCAGCTAATTGTTTGGAGTAAAAATATTGTACAGTACAAGATTGTAGAGTCTGGTGTGTAGGTGCTACTGTAAGGGCGGATCTTTATGTCTGTATGTGGAAAACATGCATTTGGAATAAAATATGAATGAATACATCATAAGGTGCAGATTGGAAAATGTTGATGTTGAGAGTTGAGAAAACAAACTGAGCAAACAAACTCTTAAAAAAATAGTTTTATCTATTGTGTCTCACCTTAAAAAGTCATAAATACAGTGAAACAATCAAAATATGCAAACAACATATCAGTTAATAAACATTAGCTAGTTATATGTTCTCCAGTCAAATTTGAGTTGTTTTCACTTATTATGTCCTTCCTTTCTTTTTCTTTTTCTTTTTTTGCAGTGTACATGGTTTTTGGCCAAAATACAAACAAATGAGAAACTTTTTCATCCCTCTTGCACTCCATTTTCTGGACTTGTTGGAGTAGTTTTGACAGCAGTTTTGCAGCCGGCCGACGAATCGCTCTGAGCATGTGCTGTCCTCTCGCTGTCTCATGCTCGCCTCTGATTGGCCGAGGCCTCTGGCTACACATGCCCTGTGCAGAACATGGGCGAGGAGCTACTGGTACAGGGAAAATGAACAATTAAAACAGGTCAACATGTGATGTACAGTCACGTAGTAAACCGGAATAAATACAAGTAGTTAAAGTACAGCTCACAAAATATATTCATGTATATAATGCATTGTAAGTCGTTGGTGAAATACATGTTTTAGTCACAACACAGTACAAACTTACAAGCATCTTTGTGTGCAGTTATATTCTGTGTGTTCATATATGTACCATGTATTACTTTCTTCTTTATTTACCTGAAATAATATGGCAAACAAATCTGTTATATGTTAGCCGTTACACTGTAAAATAAACTGTGGTAAACACACTCAACTAGCTTCAATTGAGTTTGGTCTAATTCTGTTTCTTTTAACTTAAATAATAATAAACATTGAGTCAAATAAAGCTATTTTTTCAGTAATTGGAGTTGTTTTGAAGCATTTTCTGCGGTTTCAATATGTCGTAAACTCATATTTGTAATCTCAGGTCTTTTTTTTCTCAGTTTCTAGATTTTTTTATGTTTTTGTAACACATTTTAATAACAACACCTTATTAAAACATGAACAAAGACTTCATACTTTATACTGAACAAAACGTTTATTAAGAAAGATTCATGCTAATTAACCACTTAATTAATACCGTAACGTCATCATTCTTAATACAATTTGTTCTTTATGAATTAAGTCATTGTTCATGCTTTGTTAAGGCTAATTAAGTGAAGAAAGTGGTACTGTTTCATTATTGCTAGTCATTTTATTGACTGCAATTCTTTCCTGAATTCTTTGCTTATGAAAATACATCAGTAACACATTCATTCTCATTCTGTCCCTGTTGAAAAATAGGTTTTGATCTCAATGTTTGGTGTTTTACCCGGTTAAATAAAGGTTAATAAGCAAATAAATGATCAACAAACGTACCCTTAACCCTAACATTAATTTGCCCTAACCTTAACCTAACTCTAACCCACGTAAATTAGTATTGAACATGTATAAGATATGATTTACGTTTTCCAAATGATTGATACATTTATAAATACTAATAGTGCACGCAAAAAATAGAGCAACAACACAAACAATAATACAAACACTGAGGTGGAATCATTCTTCCTCCCACCGTCGACAGGAGTTTGAGAGAAGCGAAGTGCAAAGATACAAAGTTCCGATGCAGTGTTTCTTTTCCGGTCCTGCACGTCCCGTTATCACCGAGTTCCACCCCCCTGGCCACTCTCGCCCCGTCCGCCGCCTCTCGGATCCGCACACGCAGCAGGCAGTGGCTCGCGGTGGCTAACGGGTCACCTCACCGCATCGTCACCACAGCGCCACTGCGGACCGAGCGCTTGTCCCGCCGCGTGACCGGTGCGCTCCCGATCCTCTCTGACAGCGCGGGGGTAATTAAGAGCCCTGGCGTCCCGAGAGGAAGGAGCCAGCGTCACACGGGCAGCGACAGCAGACTGACGCCCAGGGAGATCACGCAAATGAGCCGATAGCGGTCACAAACGCGGAGCAAAGTTTAGCCGGACAAGAGAGCAGGGAAACTTTATGATGCAGGGTCGCCGAGAGATGATCCGGTTAAAAATCGTTTATCGTTCGGGCTGGTTTGGAGGAAGATTCAAACCGTTCAAACCGAAGCTGTTCCCGGACGTTTTGGAGCACGAACAAATGTCTGGGCTCGATGACACTCGGTAGTTTTGGCCTCTCGTGTCTGGTTTGCACTAATTATAAGTGATAACAAGCTCTGCACGGAGGAATTTCAGATTTTAAAACCCGGCTAGATATATTTGGGCGAATGTAAGGAGAAGTAAAGGCGCTTGAGCGTTTGTTGGGTTTTGATGATTGCTTTTTCAGAGCTGAATTTCAATCAAAATGAGATTCAGGGAGAGATTTTGGACGATATCAGTGACTTTTATTCAGTTTCGTATCTAGTAATACTATGGCAAGTTTTGAGATATTGAGCCCATACGGATCCCAATGGCAACTTCCAAACGAAAAAGCGAAAAAGTATGACATATCAAGACTTGTTACATTTCCAATACTTGAAAACATTGCAAAATATCACTGATATCAGATCTATCACTTGTCTAAAAACGAACGATTAACACGTTGTAAGGTTAAGTTAGTCAGACAATTGTCCAGATCCCTGTAAAAATATATATATATCTTCTAATTGAATTAATATAAGATAGATATGTAATGCCATACTGTGGAACATTCTCAGCTGCGTAATTGACCTCAGGATTCTGTCGTCACACGTCATAGAATTAGCTGTTAGTGTCATTAAACCAGTGCTAAATAGTAAACTTAGAATTCATCCAAAAGTGTCCTGACTCTCGTTTGGCAGTGACCAGTGAGTGTATCTGTAACATCTCCATGGAAACGAAAAGGTGGTGCACCATGGAACAGAATATGGTAACCACGAAGCATTTATACGTGTTTATTAACTACTCATCGACAAAACTAAACTCGTCATGAAAGGAAACATGAGCCCTGTGTGATGGTTAGGTATTTTTTGTACATGATTAGTAAATTATTATTAAACATGTTTTAATGAAGTTCGTTTTTTTTGCTCATGATTAGTAAATTATAATTTAAACATTAATTCATGATTAGTTCAATTTTTTTCCTCCTGATTTGTCAATTATTGTCAATTGCTATCAAACTTGTTGATGATTCATTTATTTTTGGTCAGTTTTAGTAAAGGATTGTTCTGTCTTTGGTTGGTAAATGATTAAAGAAGACATATTGTGCTTTCATCAGCTGTAGTTCTAATCTGTGACATGCTTGGTGTGTTATATTTTGGACATCTTAAACTGCAATATTGATCCAAAACAGCAAATTTTAAAAACAAGTTTGTTTTCTTCCATTTTGAAACCCACCGCACTCAATTGCGTCGCGCCTGTTACGTTACGTCACCTTCTCAGAGCTGCAGTTCACATTAGAGAGCAGAGGATTTGTTTCCCGTTTGTACAAAAAATTGCTATGTGACGCAGCTGAATCCTACACATTTACCATTTGAGAAAATAAAATTGCTGAACAAAGTAAGTAGGTAAGTACGTAGAGCTCGACTGACGGAGAAATGGTGTCTTGTCCACAGAAGAATAAAGATGAATAACATGAATCACTCTAAATACAACTATATATGTACAAAAATATATAAATGCTTTGTATATAAGACTTAATGCAAAGTGTCGCCACGTTTTTTGTATGTAAAAAAACAAAACAAAACAACGACAAAATGCTCCTTGTCTTTGAACAATAAACAAGGTTGGGCTGTGGACGGGGGAAGTTATGGACACAAAGTGCGGCGGCGAAAATGCTCTCATTGTCACATCTTGCGTGACAGGTTGTCCGGGCCGAGTGGCAGAGAGAAGAAGAGAGGTCTGAGTGGGCACAGTCCACGGCACACATGGCAGACCCCCCACCCCCGCCCTCACCCGCCCTCACCCAAAGACGACGCACACACTGAAGCGGACCCCCCTGTGCGCGCCCCTCTCCTCCGTCTCCACCTCGCTCCTCTTTCCTCTCTCCTCACTCGGGGGACAAATGTGAGCTTGCAGTCGGGCTCGCACACCGGCTGGGACCCCGCGGGGCCACTGCCAGGGCCCCCCCCCTCGCCCGCCGCCGCCGCCGTACCAGCAGGCTGAAATAGTGACACAAGATCCGCGCGGAGCCAAACACATGCTAACTACCAGCGCACTTGTAAAGTATGGTAATGAAATTCAATGACAGCTAGTTTGTGAGCGCACACGAGGCGGCGGCGAGGAGGAGGAAGTTTGAAAAGTGAGCGCATTGCAGTTCAGCTAGAACTATTCGGGGTGATAGGAAATTAGTCATATATGGTAGGTTTATGGGACAGAAATGAGACACTTTATGTAGTGTTATTGTTTTGAAATGGTTTACGTATTATAAGAAGACAACAATCAGTTACAATTTATAATAACTACGCTTCACTACATGACATAATTATTAATGAACAAATAGTTTATTAAGAATGATACAGGCTTAGTAGCTGTTAGTAGCGATTAGGGTCAGGATTTAGGTTCATTCATTCATTTCATTCTTTCATTTTCATCTCTTGTTCCTGTTAGGGGTCGAGGGTGACTGGAGCGAATCCCAGTGACTTTGGGCCTTAGGCGGGGTACACCCTGGACAGTGGCCAACTCGTTGCAGGGTTAACACAGAGACATAGACACGGACAGACAACCATTCACTCTCATTCGTTCACTAGGGCTAATTTAGAGTTACCAATTTACATAACACATGCATGTCTTTGGATGGACCCAGTTAGGTTTAGGGTGTTATTTATGTAGTTACTTTGTCTGAGTCATTCTTAATAAACTATTTGTCCAGTATGCGTGATGTTTTTGTTCATGCGTTATTAAGAAAATATAATAATAATTTGAGAATAGAACGAGATAAAACAACTGATTTCTCAAACAGTGAAAAGTACTACAGTTACAGCCTATTAATTTATTTCATGTTCAAAATCATCCTTGAACAAAAAAGTAAAATAACAGAAATGGCTCTGTATACACTGTCAAAAATAAGGGTAAGAACAAGGTACAAATATATGTTCCCTAAGTTACAACGTTGAGCAATGTCGCCTCAATGTGTCACATTTGAACCCAAAGATACATATTTGTACCTTTTCCTGTCTGAAATGGAACATATATGAACCCAATGATATAAGATACATATTTGTACTTTTTATTCTCTCAATGAGAATAAAAGGTACTCATATTTCATAGAGGACAACAATTTAATGACCAGTGAACTTTGGATGAAAAGAAAATAATAGACCTAACTTATCCAGTTTTATACTCTTATTTAAACACAATTTTACATCTGCTTTCGACAGGGTACAAAATGTAAGGGTACTAAATTGTACGCTCTTTTAGGGTACAATGTGTGTATTCTTGAGGGTACTGCCCCAGCGACAAGCCGTTGTACCCTTTAAGGTACACATTTTACACTTTATTTCTAACAGTGTAGGAAAAGGAGAGAGAAAAAAGAAAAACAAAGAAGAAACAAAAACAAAACAGTCATACTAATTGAGTAGGAGTGCCAGTTTTTTGTTTTGTTTTGGATTATAGTTTGTGCTCTTTAAAAATATTGTAGATTTGTAGATTTGCTTTAGGATGATTTTGAGTCAAAGATAGATTGTTTATAGTCTTGTACATTCTTTTAAAAACATTGAAAATACAGGTTTCTTATACTGGACTTTTGTAAATATAACCTTTGGCTAGATTAATGAGTAAAAAAAATCCCCACTCTACACACACATTAGCATTAGCATGTGTAATCACCCTTTACTGTAACGACAACAAACCAGCTGAACTTGTGTTTTTCAGCGACCACTGCACTTTCCAGCGCTCTCTTCCTCCTGTCCTGCCAGGAATTATCCCACTTTGTACGTCTCCCCCTTTAAGACCTGAGAAAACCTTGACACATACACTAAAAACTTCTTACGCCCGCTTAATCCCCGCAACATTTGACGAGGTGCATTTTTTAAAACCGTTTCTGAAGGAGAGGGGCAGGGCAAAAAGAACGCTCGAATTACCGGGGGCGCCCATAATTAGGTATATTTTTCCCCGCGTTTTATTTAATGATTGGCTTTAACTTCGACTGAGCGCGCCCAGTTCATGTGAAGCGTAATGATTCTGCACTTGAGGGACTTAAAAAGGTGGAGGGAAAAAAAAACTCTTTGCCGTGTCGCATTTGCGGCTTTGAACAGCCCTTAATCTGTACAAAATTTAGGTTTGCCGTGCTTGCCGTAGATCAAAGCCAAGCGTAGAAAGTATTATTCAATCAGAGCGGCTATTGTGCGAGTACTTACAGGATATTTTCACCTCGAGAAAGAGCGAGGAGAGTTGGAGGAATTCCGATCCTTGCCATTTGTGTAACGGCGCATATTATTAAAAGGAGTTGCGGGGACGAGCTGTGTGTTGAGGGGTACTTTTTCTCTACTTCACACGCTAACATGCAAAACTATGCATGCAAAAAAACACACTTACCATCCCCATCTTTAGTCGGCGAGCTAGCCAGGCCCCCTACAGCTTTTCTCACCAGTGATCATGTCCAAATTTGCACAGGAAGCCAGGCGAAAAGGGAGAGCCATGTCAACTCGTGTGGGCGGCAATTTTTTATTTTATTTTTTTGCGTTTTTATTATGTTTTTGTACTGCCAGAGATCCCAATCACCTTCTGAAGACTGAAGACGCCAAAACATGCTTCCACTACTGTGTCGGTTTTCTTTTTTTTTTTTTAAGTAAAAGTGATTGGTTAAAAGGGGAAAAACAAGGCAGCGTACTGTGTGCCAAGTAGAGAAATTGTAAGTGTTGCAATGGTATAGGCCAGAGAAGCCTCAAAGGTAACAGCGTGACTCACTGTGGAGCGGGTGTTTAGTGGAGTTTACTCAATTTAACCCCTGAGATCAATTGTACAATATATGTCTGAACATGTCTGCCAATACATTCATCCCTACACATGACTGAGTGGCAGCTTTTCTTTTTTTTTAAGAACACAAAACACAACCAGTGAAAAAAACAGTGGATGAAGATAAAACGTTATGAAAACGACACATATTGTCCATAGTAAATGTCCTGTTTGGTCCAAAGTCTCTCAAATTTCTTCATTTTCAAAAGTTCAACCATAATTTTTTGTTCTATTTTATGCATGTCAATAGTAATGTCGGTCCCGTCCTTGATTGCTGGTTCAGTTTCTTCAGTTTAGATTGTTCAGTGTCAGTTTTGTTTGTGATGGCTGCCAAAAGCACGAACGTATCTATTCATCGTGTCCATGGCAGGAGTTTTGAGGCCCAAACACATCGTTCTGAAATCAAGTGGGATGTGAAAAATCTAAGTCCAATATGGTAGTCCGTTATGCTAGGCCACTTAGCAACCACAGTTTCTCTAGCAACAAGTATTTCCCTGTGAATAGTGCTCACTTTGACATGGTATAATGAAAGCAAAAGATATATTTTTCCAAACATGTGATTCGTTTTTGTAGAACTATTTTGTTATATTGTATGTAACTTAACTTGTGAGGGATATTTTATAAGTAAATGTTAATGGTTTGTTCCTACTGCAGGTTAAGTTGATAAAACATATTCTTTTTAAGTTAAGATAAAATGCAAATTGTTTAGACACAGTTTTACTTTATCTTTTATTCTATTCAGTTACCTTATTTCAATCTTATCTTAAAACATCCTTTTTCTTTTGCTGATTTGTTGCATCATGTCTATAACGAATAATTTCAACTTTGGAATGAATAAAAGTAATTCTGATTCTGATGACTGTGACTATTATCCACCTTTATGAGCGCTCTGCTGTTGTGCGGTGACACCCAAACATATCGTTATTGTATTATTCTACTTTAATTTTAAATGCAGTTTGTAAAAGAAAGTAAAGCTTAAGTAAACCATCGAAAATATTCACTTGTAAGTCTTGTTCCCGCGGCTGCACATTACCTGTCCAAGTCGCCCAGCTTAGTTTCACTACGTCCTGAACTACTCTTTGAGGCCATTTAATTACACCTAAGAGCATTACCGAGCAATTTTAAGTATAATTTGCAGATCGTGAACTGTTTTTGAAAATTACTCTTAATATAATTAACTAGTGTCATTAGGCCTAATCCCTGCAGGCCGCATGCAGTCGCTGCTTCCAGAATTACACCAGAACATGTAAGACCAGGAATTATCTGCTGTTACTGTAGGTTTACACGCAGGTGAAGAAATATGGGTTCCTTTGTTTAATGTGAGCTTTAATCACACCAATTATGCTGAATTTACTTTACTCTATTGTTTTGTAATATTATTATTTTATTTGGATTTACCCTTTAAAAGTTCGTAAACAGAAACATAATGATTTCAATGAAGAAACCAGGATTAGCCTCGGAATATCACAAGCAGGGAAAATTAAAGTGGATTTTGTCAAATAAAAACCATGCTCAGGTACAAGTGACATCAGAGCAGAGTTAAGGCAAGACACTGCAGGCAATTTCTGTCCTTTTTACTTTTCTGGTCAGTTAACCTTTACCTGGACACAACACATTTGTCCATTCTGTACCTGAAGATGTTTATCATCTCATTTAATCTATTTACATCCATAGATTCAATAAAATTCAAATGCCATTCTCTCAAACTGTATTTTTCCCCCGTAAACATAGAACTTAGCCATCTATATCTAAATTCCCTCAGTGAAAAAAAAAAGTTTTAAAAAGTATATAATTTATCGACAAAATGAGTCAAGAAATTAAACCTGGCTCTGTCCATTTTCAGATTTATACTTTACAAATATTAGCAATTTTGGTAATTTTTACACATAAAATGGCATATTTTGTTTTGTTTGTTTCTTACTTAAATTCGTGTAAAAAGAACTTTCAAATTTAAATCTGATTCTGATTTTTTAACACACTATAGATACAGCCGGTAACACATGGGCTGGCATGGGGGAAATTCTCTGTTGATTCAATACAAAACAAACTTTTTCTCTCTTCTAATACATTTCCTGGGAAATTGTGTTTATTTTAAACATAACTTATTCAAATCAAGTCACAACTGAATCTTGATTGACATTGTTGACCCCGTGTTTTCTCAGAAAAGTGAATGGATTGTTCTGCAGATGTTAAAATACAGCAGCCGGCGTTAGCATCGTGGTAGCATTTAGCCCGTAGCTACTGTCAGCATTGTTGAATAACTATACAAATTTGAACCATTTGATCACTTTATACTTTTCCAGGTCTTCCTATATGTGGTAGATATGGCACGTTATAACTTAGATTAGTGTTTGCTCTTGTAGTTGTCTAACAGTGGGTGATGTGGCAGCTCTTCTGCATTAAAATGAATGGATTGTTTTAACCACAGAGGTCTGTTTGTGGGCGTTTCCTCGGATACCAACTGTATCTGTAAGGTTAAGACAATTGAAGTTATTATTTTGAAATCTATTTTCTCAAACTAAAAAGTGTTCTTTCATATTCATTGGCAGGAAAAGCTTTTTGCACCTGAGCAGGAGGAAGTGTCTGGGGAGCTGGAAGTCTGCAAAACTCTGCTAAGACCAATTCAACTTTAAAATGTATTTTTGACACAAATCCTATCCTTTAAACACGTGCAAATGTACAGATGGTGCTATAAGATTTTCCATATTTTTGCTCATTTTTTGTACAGTGCGGCTCTCATTTTGTGCTGAAGTTTAATTACAGAAGATATTTCCTTGTCAAAAACACAGTGAGGCCGGAGTCTAATTAAATCCAGAAGACATGTGGCGTATTAGTGAAGCCGACCCAGGCAGCCATCCACCACCGCGGACCATGATGCCTCCATAAAACATGCATGGCCCTTCCTCACAAGAATACAGTCCATTTTGCACACGAGCGGAAAAGAAGAGGAGGATGTGCGCACAATGATGTTGATTTGTTGTATTTGTTAAAACTAGATCATTTCATTCATTGTCTCATTGTCTTGTACAGCAGAGTTATGTTTGATATAATACTATGGCAAGTATTGCAAGACTGATCTGATACCAAAGGGTTTTGACGAAAACTGTATTGAAACTCTTCTATTTTAAAGAGATAGATAGATAGATAGATAGATAGATAGATAGATAGATAGATAGATAGATAGATAGATAGATAGATAGATAGATAGATAGATAGATAGATAGATAGATAGATAGATAGATAGATAGATAGATAGATAAAGATTAAGCAGTTGCAAAGCCTTATGCCAATTAAAGTGTAGTTATTATAAAGTGGTTCCAAATTGTGTCTATAATATTGTGTTTTATATGACAAAACAGCCATTTTTTGGGACATTTAAGTGTTCATTGCAGGAGAAGCAATACTTCAATACCTCAGTATGTATTTAAATAATGATATGTATCAATACAGACTTTATTGTAGGACAGTTCGATTATGGTTCGCAAGTGACGTTATAAATGTTTTTGTTGAATTTGTGTTTGATAAAAATGATTTGTGTTCTTGTTTCAAAAAATATTTTAACAGCACCACCTTGCTTTACAACATAACATAATATTGATTAGATAAAAAAATAATTGAAACTCCTCCTCTATAAAGAATTTTACCTTGGTGTTATGAATTTATATTACATTTATTTCAACATTTTAGAAATTTTAAGTATCGACTATGCTCGATTATGGCTCCCTCGTCGACCCTGAAACTGACTGTTGCATGTTTTGTTCCAAAGACTGTGACTGTGGCGTCCAAGCTGCCAGGTCTAAAGCTGCTCGGACAGGGGTCAGAGTACATCTGGAGTAATTACAAAGTCACAAAACTGGGAAATGTGAGTGATTTCTGAGGCAGAGGGAGATAATTTACAAACAGGATCACTGAAACAAGCGTGCATGAAGCTATACACACCTCCAGGTATATTTTTGATGCAGTAACAATGTTATTACATGCTTAAAAGCTCCAAAAAGACAATTTTGCATTCTATGTGTCTTTTAATGAAAAATGTCATCCAACAAAGTCAACTAATTTAAATCTAATTTTCAAAGCTTGACTAATCAAAAGTGCTCAAACTAAATAAATATCCCAAATTCAACTCCTTTTGGGATATTCTCTTTTTTTTTTTTTTGCAGTGAGGTTAGCAGCGGGGGCGAGCTAGCCTAGCACCTTGATGGCTAAGCGACGGCTAGCTTAACGTGTGCTCTGATGAGGTTAAGGACATGTCACTTTGTCTTTGGCCCTTGTTTAATCAGCCTCCAGCGGTCCGCCACTCGCCGACCGCCGCTGCTTCCCCCGTGATGCCATTACACCTCTGTCTCCCCCTTTGCCCACCCTCCCACACACACACACACACTCCTCCCCCCTCAGCAGCCCCCGTAATGAGGCAGTTCCACGCATCCAGCTGGGCCCCGCGCTCCGGCCATGAGACGGCATCCTAATCACCCGTCAGCCAAAAAAGAGCGCGCATTAGAATCTTGTGTTTGTGCATATCAAAGGTTCTCCGCAAACGCATTGGCAAAACATATAATCACTTACCCCTCGGAGGGCCGGCTGAGGGAGGGGGGGAGGAAGAGGGGGAGGAAGAGGAGTGCAGAGGAAGAGGTGGACCGACGGATGGACAGATATCATTTCATTTCTGTGGAAGGAGAGAGAAAAACAGGAAAGACTTAAGTAGGAAGTTGATGTTGTTAGTTCTGGTGATGCAATCAGGAAGTAGCCACAAGGTGTACCGTACTTTCTTTTTTTGGTTGCTTATTGGTTGCTGCAGGTGATGATTCCTTCCACAGCAGGGATGTTCACACTTTTTTAAATTGTAAGCTACATACTGGAAAAAAGTAATCCCGGTACTTACAGGTCGTTTGGAGAGGCAGACCATCATGATAGTCTAAACCAGGGGTGTCCAAAGTTTTTACATCGAGGGCCACATATTGAAATATAGACCAAGAGGAGGGCCACAAATCAATCGTGAAATGTTCAGAAAAGTTGCATTTCTTTGATGTTTTATGTGGCTCACACCTAAATTCAATCTCAGTGCCTTAATATCAGGTCCGTCCCACACCAAAATTTTAGTTATTTAGGTTATAAGTGTAGAAAAATTGAAATTTGCCATAAAAAGTACTCAGGACAATGTGGGCAGATTCACCAGGAAGCCTGGGGGCCAAGAAAAATTGCTCCGAGGGCCGCATTTGGCCCCCGGGCCATAGTTTGGACATGCCTGGTCTAAACCCTTGATTTTCAACCAGCGTGCAGGGAAACACTTTTGTGCCTTGAGGTGTTGCCAGGTGTGCCTTGAAATCATGTTGAGTTTACGTAGACAGATTATTTACCGTTTTGGAATGTCCTAAACATGCTTCTGAAGAAACCGAAACAATCAACAGTGCCAAATGTAAAGCACAGTGACATTTATTGCCACATTATGTGCCACCATTTTTACTAAAGGGTCTGATTTAGTAATGTTTTTGTAATAGATGGTGTATCTTTTCAACTAAAAAAGTGTTCCGTGACTGAAAAAAAAGTTGAAAAACACTGGTCTAACCTACTGGAGACTTTGCCGCTGTTGTTTAACTTGGATGTTGATTATCACACTCAGGTTTCCAACTTGATTTGTACATTTTCGAGACTGGAGGTGACGGCTGACATTTTTCACACACATTTCTGCGGGCCAAAAACGATCAGTCTTGTTTGAGTTCAGCTGGAGAACATTGTTTCGCATCCGCACACTGATCTATTGGAGTTGTGATAACAGCAGCAGGTAGATGTTAAAGAGAAGGGGTCCTAGGATCGACCCTTGGGCAACCCCACAAATCAAGACCATTTCAACAATTCAAGTACTTCCCATGTTCTAGATTAGACACATTTAGAGCAGTGCTAGAGATGTCCATTCCAGGCAAAGAAGAAATAGCTCCACGGGGACGAGCACGTGAAGATTCCCCACCAGAAAAATACAAAATATTGCTTGACGAATTAATCAAAAAACAACTTTCTGTGGGATTGCCTAGACTAAACTTCTTTCCCATGAACATTACAATCATTTATGTACACAGTATGCTTCACAATGTTCCTAAAAAACACAATTTTATCTCATTGGCAACATTCTACAGTCTGTATACAACACAAAACATGAGTGCATTCCTTTGTGAACATGTTCTGAATACCATGCAGTGAATGATGACATTGACTGCTCATATTCATATCTGGGGCCTATCTTTTTCCATTCCGCCCCCTCTGCCCCACACTGGCCTGCATTGTCCCGTGCAGCTGGAGGAGAAAGGTCCAATGTGAAATGTAAATGATGAAGTTGTGAGCGGGGCAAGTGCCGAGCCGAGCCATCTCCACATCTGATGACTGGAGCATTGTTCGCCGTGACGATACGCCGCCGCCATTTTGACCCCGACGTGCTGAAATGGCATTCTGTCCTCAGATTTACACCGGCGAAAAGAAGGGGGAAAAAGAACGTTGAATAATTATAAAGCAGTGCTGTTATGGGACGGTAAACTAGTTGCGGTTGGACGTGATTTGATGGTAAAGCGTGTCAATAGAAATGTGGGATTTTACTGGCGCCATTACATTTAGAATTATGAGTCATTCAAGTTTAAAAGTTGACAATGTTATATAGAATACAATAGGAACATTTTCAAATTTAAAGCTGGCAATGCAAATTATGATGTATTTCAATAATTACATAATATCCATACAAATATTTACATGTAACATTCCAAAGTATTTGTTAAATTGAATAGTAAAGCAATGCTATTATTAGATGGTAAAACTTTGACGTTATAGTTATAGAGGCTAAGCATTTAAATCACTGTCATTCAAAAATGTCCCTGAACATTCTGACTTGCTGAGTTTGGGCAGCATTACGGTGTTTCTTTCTTGCTCGTTTTCGTTTGTGGAGCTTCAGAGTAGCTCGTATTAACTTTAAACTGTAAAAGTATGTGTATAATAAGTATGTGAAAGTAGTTTCTTCATTGTTGCTTCGACTGTGCTAGCTTTGTTTGCTAACAGTAGGAGGACAGTTCAACTCACCCCACAGCAATTCATTTCAACAACATCTTATGTATAAATGATAAATGTGAGCATACCTTGCAAATGTTCCTGCTCTTTATCAGGTTTTATACTACTGTTTACTTGATTTTCTTTGTTTTAGATGTTAGGTACAAACTAGATATTTATAGTTCAACATTTACGTACAAGTTAAAAATGTTCTTTCTTTCTTTTCTTGGCTGTTTCAGACGGCATCACAACCTCCCATATTTGTGCTGTGTGATTGGGCCTTCAGGCAAAACCACTTTTATACAACATTTTTGATGTTGTTGACCTTTAGTCAGAAATACATTATACATTATATGAATCTGAGTTTCACAAGCTGTGGTTAGCTGTCTTACTGGTGGAACACGGCCCTCTACAGTTTGAGTATTAGTTTTATTTAAAGACACAGCTGTTGTCTTTGTCCTCCTTTTGGTTAAACACTATTTAGAACTTCCTTATATTCCATAGTTTAGCGCTCGCTGATAAAGTCAGGGTTTAGATCTGGTGGTACTCAGAAAGCCATGTATTATCTAAGCTGGTAGTTTGTGTGAAAACTCTGAGAACCACTGATACACTGTATATACATCCAATTACTGCATTTCCTTTTCCAAAGTTGAAACCCGGACTCTCTCTCTCTCTCTCTCTCTCTCTCTCTCCTCTGTGGCACCGCTGGCACCGCCCCCCACCAACTGCTCCACCCCCCCGCCCCCTTCCCCTCCCTCTCGCAGCTGGCCGCTCTTCAGACGCTCTGATTGGCCGGTCCCTACTGGTCACTTTCCTTCCTTCTGAACTCGGGAGTCTGTCGGGGTGCCAGTCCTTCTCGAGCGGTCAGACACAAACATATGTGTGATATGTAAATGCAAAGGGGGGAGTGCGGGCGGACGGGGGGGTCACGAGTTCGAGTCCACGGTCATAGAAGTGTTGAGACCAGCAGAATGTGAAACTGACCAGTGCTGACCAGTGCTGACCTCTGCGTGCCTCCTAAGTCTGAGAATGTTCAACTTCTGTGGAGATTTTTTTTTTTTTTGGCGTGTTGGTGAGACTACAGATAAAACTCTTTTTTTTTTTCTATTTTTCAACATGATCAACATTAATCTTTCCCCTGTAAATAACAAAATTGTCCAATCTGCACCTATAGAGGTTTTATTATTTCATTTAACACACATTTCATCCCAAGTTCAGCCGGTAAAGTACAACCTTCACACCAGTCTTCACACTACTGTACTTAAAAAGATGTAGATATACCGTCTAGAAGGAATTGTTCTTTTCTAATTCAAAGACTGATTTATTCAAGTTTTTACTCTAAAAAATAATTGCATTTGCATACATTTTCAGAAAGATCTAGTTTACTCAAATACTGAGTAAAATGTCCAAAATTCACACCATACATTTTTTTGGGATGCACTATGTCAACAAAATTAAATGGATTTTAAAGACAATTTTTACATATAAAATGCCTTATTTTTATACAAAAACATTACATAATGAAAAAAGTAATCTATTGTATTCTTACATTTGTATAAGTAAACTAGGAGAGAATTTTCAAATGGATATCTCTAAGTTTAAGATTTTTTCCTATTCCTTGCCTTTATATCTGCACTAACTGATAACGAACTGTAAAAAAAAAATAAAAATAAAGATAATATAAAATGTGTTGACTATTTGACTAGCCTTCTCCACAGAATTAGTTGAACTATACCATAAGTAGATTGTTATTTTATTTATTTATTTATTCATTCTAAACTGTAATATTGATCTAAAACAGCTTTGTAACAGAAACAGGTCCATATTGTCATTTTTTTAAACCTTACATTTTAGAACCCTACATTTAGAAAAATAATAATTGCCACATCTAAGTACAAGGATGTGGGCGGGGATAGGGGCTAGGTGAAACAGGAATTTTCTGAGCACTTGAGTCTCAGTTGCAGGACAATACAGGTTAAACTCAAACTTGCAGGGTTCAATCAAAATACAACAAAGAGTAAAGAAATAATGAGGGAACATTGTTGGTGATTCAAAACTCTGATTTTGTACAATACGTGTGTCCCCTTTAAATATCTTGGAGCTAGTGCTGGATTACAAATTACGTGTTCAAGCAATTGTTTTAGCATCACTTTCAAATAATCTCCAGCTCACTTCTAGCACCTGTAGCTGTCCAGCGCAGGTCTGCCTCAGGAGCTGTCCACGGTGCTGAAGTCTCAGGTAAAGCCTCTATTCACCTGCTCTGCTCTGCATCTCTGCTCACAAACCTGACTGAGACCGGGCGTTTGGGCTACCAGCTTTGAATGGAACTTTTTGCAACAACACAACATCATTAAGATTTGTCATGGGAAAATGTTATCAGACAAACATAACGGAATTATTAAAACTGTATCTCAACACAAATGGGTAGTTTCTCAGTTTCCTTTTCCCTAAAACAAAGAGAAAGCTTTGCACGCCGTAGGCAATGCAGGCTGTTGTGTCGTCAAGCAAGACACTTCACTAGTAAGAAATGAGGGATGTCATGAGTTTGAAGGGACCAGTAAAACAAAACAAAAAAGCAACTAGAAATGGCCATTTGCTTATTATTAAACTCAAGTACTTGTTTATAATCAGAATTGATCCACATTTGAATGAATAAGGAAGAAAACGTCTTCTCTTACACAATGAACTAATCGCAAACTTAACACTATTTATAATGATATAATTTCACAATTCACAATGCAATGTAATATATTCCCCCAAAAGTAATACATTGTGCCAACTACACCTACACCAATTAGTTGATAATGAATAAATAATTCATTAAGAATGATGCAACTTCACAATAGTTTTTGATTTTGTTTATGTATCAGCAAGGCTATTAAAAAGTGTTAAAATAATCATAACGATAACAAAAGACGCAACAAACTGACCATGTGACATTCGTAACTCTCTTGAATTCATAATTGTTTAACAGATAATCTCTTACCTGTAGTCTCTCTAAGCCACACCTCCTGAAACCAAAAGACAGGTCAACGTTTTGAAACAATCCAAACAAGACCAACGATTCTCACAATTTGAGAAATAATAATTAATCTCCAACTCTAACGGAATGCTTTATTTAGTCGGCCCATTCCTCTTCATATGACAACACTTAATAAGGTACTTGTGATAATTGTCTGGGGAGCGATGGCGTCTCCTCGCTGCTCGTGCTCAGGACGCCTGGAGCTTCTGCCACTCACCAAGAAGAAGCAGAGCAAGACGGATGGTTTTAATAAAAGACCTCATCAAAAAAAACTAGCACAGGTTGAAACTCTTACTCTCCAGTCATCTACAGGTTAAATGGCTTCAATTCACACATAGTTTCACATTTTAGTAGTTCTAACCAGTGTGTACGCAAATGTTAACGTGTTTTAAAGGGGGCATATTATGCAAAATAAACCTTTAATCCTTGTTACAAAAGTGTTTCCTCATCATTCGTTTCCTCAAAGTTGTATTCCAATTGTTTTCTGTATGTTTGAGTTAATCCTGTATCGTTCTGTAACTATGGCTCGAGTGCACAGAAAATGCCCGTTTTCATTTACCCTCTATCCCCGCCCACATTCCTGTAGTTACTTAAGATGATTTTCTTTTAATTAGACTCCAGAAAAGGTAATTTTGTTTTGACAGATGAAGAATGGGAACGTATATGCACATCTCAACAGAGGACATTTTTATGCATCCATGTCAAAGTGCTCCCTGTTCACACTAGCTGCTAAAGAAACTGTGGTTGCTAGGTAGCCCACCAATACCAAGCGTTTTGGGACTGTCCAGCTCAGGAATATTTGACTGAAATTAACAAAGCGCTCCAGACTACATTTGACACTCGATTTCAGAACAATGTATTTGGGCCTCAAAACTCCTGCGATGGACACAATAAATGGATACCTTAGGAGCGTACTTTTGCAACGGGAAAGAAGGCCGTCATAAAAAAATGGAAGACACAAACTGAATCAACAATCAAGGGCTGCACACAAATAGTAACTGACATTGAACAGAGGAAAATATGGCTTTTGCACAGAATTTTGAATGACTTTGGACTTACTGCTGACAATTTTTTTCAAAGACTATGTTTAGATGTCTTGGACCATTTGGATTTGTTTGAATGTCATGAATTTTCTGAACAAAAAAAAGATGCACATTGGATACACAAAACAAAATGTTCAGTAGCACTTTAAAAAAATAATCTGCTGCTTGTTATGGTAAAATGTCATTATAAAGAGGTGGGGCTTAACAGTTTTGCAGTTTTGAAAAGGAAGTTAATGGACCAGTTTCTTTATTTTTTTTTTTTTTTTTTACAATAAATAAAGTGTAAAATTGTGAACAACAAATGTTATATTTTAAAATTAAGAAAAAAAAAAAAAAAAAAAAGTTATGTCTCCTTTAATTGTTCCGGTTTAGTTTTAAAGTTTTTTGTTTTGTTTTTGTTTTTCAATTTTAAGGTAAATAATGTGCCAATAAAAGTTTTGTTGTCTCTTTCTGTTGTTATTATGTTTATTTAAAAACGACATATCTCTTCTATTTAATGTAATACTATTATTTCTACTCTAATTCAGAAATATTTTAAAACGCCTCAAATAATTGTTTCGATTTTCTTTTATACGAATACGAATAATACCTACATTTATTTCAAGTCATTTTTATTAGACACCGGATTTCACTGTTCAGTACTGTTGTTGTGCCTTTGAGCAAGACACCTTTTTGCTCCCCAGTCACAGCGTCAAAAAGAAAGAAAAAAAAAGTATGACAAATCGCTTGCTAATCCTTTTAATGTCAAGATCTTTTTCAAAATTCAACTTCAAGAAACGTAATTGAAATTGAAGCCTCCTCGCTACAATTTGAAAAATCCTCCAAAGTTATGACAAACAATCGAGCCGGCTTGATCTCCCAGTCGCTCCGTCATCTCAAACAGCGAATTAAAGCCGCATTAGCCGGCGGTTTACTGGACACGAGCGGCGGCCGGTGATGGATGCCGTGTCAGGTGAGCCGCAGTCACAACTCATTCAAGCAACAGCCAAATTATTATGTACACAAAGAATCAATAGTGGGCCCAATCACGGCGCCTGATTGCAATTAAACGTCCCGTCCTCCGCGTCGGGGGTTAATGCTCTCCGACAGTATCGAGCGCCGCGCAAAAGCAGATGGAGTGAAGATCAGATCCAGTGAAAAGTGAAAAGTGGGATTCATCTGGACAAGCGGAGAGTCCAGGAGTCCACCTGCCACTTTCGAAAGGCTTGAAAAGACATGTATTTCGATGGATTAAAGCTGCACTGGGGAACTTTCAGGCGGAGGATCGACGTGGAGACTGGTGTTGTCGTTTTTGTGCATTTTTTTATTTGTTCGTGCTCTCATAAAAGTGTCAAATCTGCTCCTATGTTTTGTTGAATTTATGTTGGGTATTTTAACTTCAAAGTCTGTTTTTTCATATTTTTTTTCCTCCCACAGAGACATAAAGGTTGTTAAGTAGCTCCTACACACACCAAACTTTACTATCTTGAACGAAATGCAGAGAAGCATTTGTCGATATCTAATTCTAATTCGGATTTGTCAAAGGTTTAAGTCAAAAAATGAGGTGAAATTTGAATCTTCAGGACAATTTCTAGTCATATCTCACATATCAACAAAATAAAGAAATAAATGAATAATATAACTTGGCTCTGTTCATTTTTCAGAGTTAAATGTTACACAAAATGCTTTATGAGAAAACACCACATGATGACAAACCTTTTCTTACCGTTATGCGAGTGAACCTCAGAAGTTTCGAATTGATATCTTTCATTTTTCTCCTGCAGTGTCTCACATTCATTTCACGTTTTTTGTTGTTGCTAAAAAAGACACTTCAGTCACAGCATAAAAAAGGAAAAAAAGTATGACAAAAACACTCGCTTGCCAATCGTTTAATCATTAAAGATCTTTTTTTTCTTCTTCTTCTAATTCAACCTCAAAAACTGAAGCCTATTCACTATATGCTCCGAAGTTATGACAAAACGAAACAAAAAACCTTGAAAAACATGCACTCTTACTGTGAGCAGGGTCGCCTCTCCACAGATCTGACCTGTAACTTGGCCTGGCGTCGTCACCTGCTCCTCTCCATGGGGACCAATCACTTTAAAGCCACACTATGGTACAGTCCTGGCTAAGCAACAATAGATCTGCAACTGAGAATATTTTACTAATCAATTACTCTAGATTTGAGTTTCGATCGACTGATTAGTTGCCAGTGGACATTTGATTTTTGCGATATTTGATGCAGATGAAACTACAGTGATTCCGCTTGAGGTCATTCTGGTGGAGACAACAACAAAAACGATGAATGCGCATATTGTCTTTGTCATTTTTATATAATCGAAACATTATTTGAATACTAACTTAGTCTGCAATTACTCCAACAATCAATTTGTCATGATAAATCAATTAACCCTTGCCATGGACACAGTAAATGGATACCTTTTGAGAATACTCTCGGCCGTCACCGAAAAAGTGAGACGACTGAACAGACTCTGGCCCAAATGGGACGAGTGTGCCGGACAGTGTGTGATTAGGACTGTGTGCATGCTCTCTGTGTCCTGTCTCGTCATGTTTTCAGAAAAGAACTGGAAGAAATAAAGAAATGAAGGAATAAAATAACTTGCTTCAGCCCCGCAACAACATGTGGTGATAAGCAGATGGCGTACCCTCCAGAAAAAGGTAAATAATGCATGTTTAATGTTATGGAACTTAAAGTGGCAGGTTTTTATGATTTTCTAATTTTGACTTGATTCAGTGCATTAATACCTCGTGTAAATGTAAATTATAGTTTTACAACAATAAGGCCGCTGTTTGTGGAGAAAAGTTGAAAAGTTACAGCAAGAAAACGATAACGTCACACCAAGGAGTCAAAGATTATGAATAAATTACACAAAATAAACTCCTTTTTTTTAACATTTATTTAACAAAATAAAGGTGTCCACGTGTGTTTTTCTTTGCCAAATAAAAATGTGTGGTATTAGAGGAGTTTTGGCCCATGTACAGGATGTTTTTTTTGTGTAATTTCGTAGTAACAGACATAGATATAATGTTCAGCTTTAAAGTAGCTCCTGAACACACCCAACTGTACAATCTTGGACTTAGCAAGATTTTGACGAATTGTACAGAAGCGTTTGTTGATATCTAATTCTAAGCCTGATTTATTTAAGTTTTAAGTTGAAAAAATGTGCCGAAATTTGAATTTTTAGGCCAATTTTCAGTTAGATCTGGTGTATTCAAAAACTAAATAAGAAACCCAAAATCTCCTCTGCAAATTTATTTTATAACTTATGTGTTGTAACATATGAACCAAGAAATTTAAACCTGGTTCTGTCCATTTTTCAGATTTAAATGTCCCAAAAATATGCAATTTTGGCCGTTTTTGCACATAAAATGCCTTATTTTTAGATGAAAACATGACATGATGAAAAACTTGTAATACGTTTTTTTCTTGCATTTATGTGAGCAAACTACACGAGAAGTTACAAATTGCTAACTTTAAATTTAAGACTTTTCCCTATTCACCTGCAGCGTCTCACCTAAAATATATATATTGTAGACAATTTTTTTCCGTATTTAGTGGTAAAGTTGCATCATTAAACTGAAAAAAAAAAGAAGAAAGAAAGAAATCTCTGCACTCGGGCCTCCTGCGTCAGGCCTCCACTCTCTGCTCTGCTCCAACTCATGTCCTGCATTTCCTAGCCATCATTTTTACAATTAATCTTTCTCAACAATTTCTAATATAATAAATAAACTAAAATAACCTTGACTATGATCAATCAGCTGTCAGTCTAACGTGCTGAGTGCAGAGTGAGGCTTCTGTGGGCCTAAACCTCAACACTTCTGCCTGTGTTAGCAAGAATACTTTAAACATACTCGCCGCATTTCTTTTTATTATTTATCGTTTTTTTATTATTATTATTATTATATTATGTTCTTTTTGTAACCTATGCTTGCCGCCATTGCATTACGATTATTCTCGTATATTGCAATCTGAGATGTGTAGAGCAGCCAGAATTGTACTGTTATACTTCAAAATACTCCATTATTAAAGTGTGACATGTATTTGGTGTAAAAGTACTTGAGAACTGAATAAATATGTCGATACTACACATAATTAATGTTTAAAATGTGTGCTTTATCAGCGATTTATTGTGCATTTGACACATTTTACTGCAACATAATTATATAAAGATAAATAAAGTATAAGATTTTGCCTTTTTATGTTTGACAGTTGGACAATTTTGGTTTAGTATAATTGTTCTTCCTGGTTGAATATGTGTTTCCTAGCAACCATGCTGTAAACAAAGCTCAAAATATATATATACGTTACAAATAATAATACCTGAAAAGACCTATATTTTGTTAAAAGACTGTTTAAACTACCACTTATTGTCGCTCATTGATGACATCACAGAGGAAATGCATCATCTCTACTTCCTGTACATTATATACTTTCATTTTTTCCTTCACAAACTGCAACTTGACTGATGTAAAACTGTGACAAATATTCAGCGCAGGTTCTTTCTCACCAAACTAAGTCAGAATTTGGAAATACAAGAGAACCTGACATGTGCACTTTAAGTAGAGTATTATCAGGAAGTCACTGGTCGCAGAGATTAAGAGCATTTCTGAGCTCAAAAAGTCCAACTCTGGGCTTAAATGTTGGCTCAAAACAGACCAAAACTGTGCAAATTTGTAATAATAATAATAAAATGTCTGAGAGTGAATGAGTGAGGTTGAATGGATGTGTTTTGAATAGAGTAGAATAATGTTTTAATATGTTTTTATGATGACAGGGACAGGAGCTGAACTTTAGCACTTCCTTAAAAGTCTATACGACAGGTTCTTTGGTGGGATAGAACACGTTGAAGTTGCAGTTTGCGAAGAAATCTAGAAAAATGTATGTTTAAAACGACAGGAAGTAGTGCTGAGTTCTAAAATGGAATCCCTCTGTGATGTCATCAAAAATCATATATATCTTTGAAAATAAATAGACAGCTAACACTCAACCGACACTTTTATTCTGACAGTTTAAACCACCGTTCAACAAAACAAAGTTATTGTTTGTCAAATTATAACTATTGTGTAATTTATATATAATTTTGCCCTTGTTTTCAAAATGGTTGCTAGGTAACAGTTGTGGAATTACCCCTATAACTATGTCATATTTGCTGTTCATGTTCAACCTGAAACTAACATTATGAACATTACAAAAACTGTCAAACTTTGGATAAACAGGCAAATTGTTTAGTAAAATCTTAATTATAATCATGTTTACTACGTTTTATTAAAATGTATCGTGTAAAAACTGCTGGCGTTTCTGTGACTTGTGACTACTGTAACTGGAATGTGATGCAGGTGTAAATAAACAGCCCGTCGAGGGTTGGTACTCTGTAATTTGGCTACCTTTATTCGAGCAGGGTCATTTTCAAGAAATTACAAATTAAGAATTCAATAATACTTTTACAAAGACATTTCAGGAAAGATTCTTCTTCATGATATCATACATAGTATTTAACAGTCCCTCTTCATTTTTTAGCTTAAAAAAACAAAGATGAAGAAAGTGGAATTTTTCAGTCGAAAATACAGTGTTTTCACAATTGTATAAAAGTTCCCAAATTTGGAATTGGAAAATAAAGGAAATAAAATAAAATAAGATTAAACTTCGCATTTCACAATGTTTCAAAACACAATAAATGCTCTCTTTAAATTTGCCCCTATGATCGACACCATGTTCCTTTTTACTAAAATATATCTATATATTGAAGAACTATAGTACTGTACACAACAGTATGAAATAAATAAAATTAGGAAATATAAAATGGGCCACATAAATAACGCTTGAACCTACAAACAAAATGAATGCAATTTGTTGTTTTCAAAATAAGAAACGAAACAAAACAAAAAAAAATGGTTTGGCGTAATACTGACAAAGAAAGTTAAGTGAGTAAAACATTGCACAACAGAATGTAAACTAAAGGACTGCTGCCTATCAGAATACTGACAACAACGTGACCATTTCATAACACTGCGCTGGTGAACAGGAGATCGTCCGACACGACACCAGGGTGGCACTTGCAGAGACACACAGGTTAAAAGGTTTGCATATAAGGCTTCATCAAACACCTTACAAAGGCTTAGTCCATCAGTTTCCCCACATCCTCTGCCCCCTTCCCTTCAGATCAGTAAAAACTTCAACCACCTCCTTCATAGTCAGTTCGTTTGGAGTTCCAGAGGCCTAAAACAGTGTGGCTGCAGTATTATTTTTTGTATTTTACTTTTGGCTGGAAACAAAACTAAAGACGACACCGGAGTAACAAAGGGAACATGGGGCTGTGGTGCAGAGAACTGCTCTTTTCCAACACTGTATAAATATATACAATAGGCAATACTTTTTATTATTT
The DNA here is from genome assembly GCA_019453435.1 of Rhinogobius similis. Taxonomy (NCBI): domain Eukaryota; kingdom Metazoa; phylum Chordata; class Actinopteri; order Gobiiformes; family Gobiidae; genus Rhinogobius; species Rhinogobius similis. Next base: position 47,442,479 of record CM033620.1, read on the forward strand.
TTGTTCATGATTATAAGCGGAGTGCAATTTGTACAAGTCACTAGTTGTGCTATAAATACTATGGAACACTGGAGGAGGTTAGCACCACACATATTTTTAGGCCTTAGTACTGTACATTTTTTGTATTTATTTATTTCATTGTTCATTTTGCATAACGCAGCTTATTCGACAAAACCATGCCCCTCCTCCTCCTTCATCTTCTTCTGAATTGATTGGAGCTTCAGGCACGTGCACGTACAGCTTAAAACATTAAACGTTTTAAACTGAACCCGAAATAAAAAAAACATGAAAAAGAAAAATCATGGGAAGCTTTAAGAAAAAAATTAAGAATGAGCTTTTTCAAATGGCGTCCTCCGCGTTGTCCTCGTGCTCCGGTGATTTGGTTTCCGTTTTGCCGTCCAGCGAGCTCTCGTCCTCCTCGTCCCTCAGCGTCTCCGGGTCCGTGTCCATGCTCTTGCTCTCCTCCTCGAACTCCTCCTCAAACTCCTCCTCCCTCGCGCCCATCTTTCCGTACGTTCCTTCCATCCCTTCCTTGTGCTCCTCCCTCATCGCCCCGTTCATGGCCACCGCCGCCGCCACCGTCGTGGTGGTGGTGGCGTCGTGCCTCAGGATGGGCTCGCGTTCGCCCAGCTCCGGGTATCCCTGCGGGCCCAGGCCTTGCAGGTAGGCCCGGCTCATGAGCAGCTCGGTGGGCTCCAGGTGTCCGCCCTTCTCCCGCGCCTCCCTCTCGGCCGCCTCGCGCTCCTCCGCCTCCCGCTTGCAGTAGGAGTAGCGGTGGTTCATGTGCTGCGAGTAGGAGCCCGAGTGGGAGAAGCGCTTGCCGCATTTGTCGCACTGGTAGGGCTTCTCCCCCGAGTGCAGGCGCGAGTGCTCGATGAGATGGTGCTTGTGTTTGAAGGCCTTCTTGCAGATCTGGCATTGGTGGGGTCGTTTCCCTGCGGAGACGGAAGAAAGAGAGAAGAAGCGAGAGCGCCGCGGGTTAGTCCGATGCCAGGAAATCTACTATTACCACAAACACAACACAGCAAACATGGACTGAATGGATAACAATGACATGAGGAAGACTACCAGTTGGTATCGGGAATATTAAGAATGACGGCGTTAATTTCGTTCAAATTTGGAAGAAAAAGCGTTTTTGCATCATCGATTTTGTCACTTTTATGCTTGTTTTGGTCTGCAATTATTGAAACAGAGATTTTTTTTCCTCCCAATTTAACTCCAAATTGCTTGAGCGTGTTTATTTTGTCTCGAATGCGTTGGTTGAAGATTGAACACACATCATAAGCTTTCAACTTTTTCAATAAAATGTCACTTAGCCTCTCGACAATCTCTCCAGAATCAAATTCTCATTAAAACTGGTCCTGACACACATTTTTCCAGATGTTTATACATTTTCCTCACATAAAACTTCAATCATTGCCTCAAGATTGGTTACTACTACCCTTCCTAAATTCTTATGACTATCCCATGACATCAACAATCACAATTCACATTAAAATTGTGAAAGAAAGTGTGCTTGCATTCGTGGGCCTGCATTATGGAAATTCCCCTCTTGTGGTTTGAGCCTGGAGAAACGCAACCACAACTACTTATTTTGAGCCTGCCCTGATGAACGCAACAGAAATAAACCAGGGCAAACCAAACAAACAGAGAATCACTACGTAGGGGGAACGGCCGTGCGTGTTGCGTGCGCGTGCGGCGATGGTTCCAGGGCATCTCCGGCTTATCTCGCCACATTACTCCGCGTCTGGGGCGGCGCTACTATTTAGGCTGGGGTGCATGACCGAATCGCGCTCGGGATGCCAAAGGAGAAATGAGAAACTGAAGCTCGCCGCAGAGGCAGGGTGAGAGAGTTGTTTTTTATGACGGCAGGCCTATAAACTGTCTGGCTGGGTCCATGTCCAACTGGTTGTAATGTCTGTTGCAAGAGTAGACCTGCCCAACTTGGAAAAACGTGCATTTACCCGTTTCAAAATGTAATCTCAATCTGTAGCGAAACTTAAACAATTTCATTTCGAATTATCTGCAGTGATTCGGACGAGCTTGACTCCTCTTTGACACTGACAACCCAACTCCTGACTTTGCGAAAATCAACACCTTTTTATTTATGCGGGAGGTTGCGGGGATATCGCTACCTTTATAAAAATCACATTTCGAACGAGAGCGCGGGCTTTCTTTTAAGTCCGACGGGCTACCGATAGCGGATAGAATAAGTGATGCAACCTGCTGAAAGAGGATCTGCCATATTAAGGCAAATGAAAGACGTGTTATCGGCCGTTTTGAAGCCTCGGAACGCCGCTGCTGCTGCTGCTGATGCGATCTATCTCCAATAACGGGGCATAAAAGCGTCAGGCCTATGTGTGCGCCAACGTAGGCTTTGAAGATATCTAAGTGGTTAATGCGAAAAGACAGAGGCGGGGAAGTAACGGATGTCTGTACTCAAGTAAAAAGTAAGTCGGATTGGTGCTGCTTCGAAGCACGTAGAAACGGAAGAAGTCGACCGTTTGAGGTGATAAAATATTTGAATTTATTTAAATACTTGAGTACAAATATTTTCTCACTTTCCACCTCTGCCGCAATATCAAAACAACGATGAATTATGATGATAAAAAAGGGTGCAATGAAGGATGACGGTGACACAAAATTTGACATAATCTGAGACTGTAATAGCTATGTTTTGGAATTTACGAAAGAACACACTTTTTTTTTTTTTTTTTTTTTTAGCAAATCACAAAAATTCCAATTGTTCTCGTAATTGCCCTGTCAATGGAAAAGCAAGTTAGGTGTGTTTACATTCAACTGAGGGGTAACAAAGAGGGAAAGAAATAGAAAATTAAAAAGGGGGGAAAAGGGGGAGGTAACATAAGATAAATTTCATAACTAGGATTCGGAACACAAACATTGAAAACAGAAAAGCATGGGGTTTAAAATAAGGGTCTGTAACAGTAGATACCTGTGTGTTCATATTTGTGTCTGAGAAGGGAACTGCTCTTCTGGAATGTTTTGTCGCACAAGTCACACGCGTACATACCACTTTCAGTCTTCTTAATCTTCTTCCGCGACAGACAGGAGTCGGGGTCTGTCATGTCGTCCAGGCCGGACAAGTAATCGGGCGTGGCGTCCAGCAGGTCCCCCTTTTGAACCAAACAGGGGAGAAAGAAAAAGAAAAAAAATGGGAAAGAAGAGGGAGAGAAAGGGGAGAGAGAGAGAGACGTCAGTCAAACTACACTCGATCTGGGTCAGTGTGAAAAGGTCAAATGAGGACTTGGTTTTAATGTAATGTGTAAAAAAAAGAAAAGAAAAGAAAAGGCACAAAAAAACACAGTAAAAAAAAAACTGAAATTGAAACGAATTGAAGAAGCTACTTGGATGAGTTGCAAAACATCTTAGAATATTAGAGTAACTTTAGAATAATTTTCTTTTACAAAACAAAAATATATTTGAAACAATTGAAATTGTATTATTGAAAAAAGAAATGTTATAATTTAAAAAACATTAAGAAATGCTAAATTACAATATCTTAATAACAGTAAATCAGTTTAATTAATTATTAATCAATTCAATTGAGATGAATACACCCCCCCAAAATAAATAAATTAATAAAAACACAAAAAAGGAAAAAAAAAAAAAATCAAAATAAATGACATTAAAGTAAAATCAAATCAAATAAAAACAACTTAAATTAATTTAAAATAAAACCCTCACTTGTACAGTATTGTTATTTGTAATATTGTTTTAAATGTGTGTGTGTGTTTTTTTAAAAGTAGGCTATACACTATTCCATATTAGACGTATAAGACACAATAATTCACGGATTCATTTTCTAAAGTAAAAAAATGAACACAGAGCTTTTGACCTCTTTTCTTTCTTGGTGTTTCAGCCACAGCACAGCGATGTCGAGGTAATAGGACATTGGCTTTCTCCCACAGTCTGTGTCTGACATGGCTTACATTCTAAAACTGTACTGCTGTATTCAGTGAACAGAAATCTCCATTATGAAGATTAGTCTTAAACCCGACTCTATGGAGAACAATATTAGGACATTAGAGGGACACGCCGCACTTATAATAATTCCTATCATATGGTGCACCTTAATGGCTAATATTGGTCCTGTTTAATGAATATGTGTGAGATAATGCGGGGGCCACTATCACTGTGCAATCAATTTGAACTAAACGCCCGTAGCTGTATTTTTAAAATCTAATTTAATAACTTAGAATAGGAAACATTATTAGCAGTTTTTCATCAGAAAGGTTGGCTCCATGTTAAACAGCCTTCAGCGCTCGGTGTAATGAACGAGGCTGCATTATTAATCCCGGCGCAGCTCGTTTGGGCCGCACTCGTTAAAATGCACCGGAGTTTCAGACAAGTGCAGCGCTCCCAGGCTCACCTTTACAATTCTAACACTGCACTTCATATATATTTCATTCAGAACAGAGCATGCCCAGGCTGGGACTGAGCCGGATCCAACAATTCTGAGTGAAATTAGATACATTTATAAAGGCAAATAAGACATCATGGGGTTTGATTGTTTTCAATTATTTCACTTCAAAAAGTGGAAATTCACAGAGACTAAATGCACTGTTAGAGATTAGGCAGATTAAAGGAGTTTATTGAAATCTATGTCTACCTCAGTCCCCAGCAGTTGTATAGTGTACCTCAGAACATTCCAAAATGAAATATAAATTGTGAGGGAACTACAATGTCCCTCCAGTGAACACTGTCTGTCCCTCGGGTGAGCACATGTCCCTCACCCCCTCCCAGACATTAAATAAACCACAGAGTGTAATTTACCTGGAAACCGGGTTTCCGCTGGTACTTCCTTCTCTGCTGCATCTCTGCAAAGGTAGCTGCCCCCGCTGCATAAGTGTAGGCCATGTGTGGTAAGAAGCCCATCTGATCCATGCCTGGGTATGGCCTCAGCCCTGGGATGCTCGCCTGCATGGGGGGCATGAATGTGGCCGGAGGGAACGCGTTCTGAGGGGGGAGGGATGTGTACAGGGGTTTGGCTGCAAAAGGGTTAATGCCAAAAATAGGGCTAGTGCTTTTCTCTAAGTTTCCGTTGTTGGCGGCGGAGAATTCCTTTTTGAGATAAGCCAAATTCAAAGGCTCTTCGAAGTGCTCTCGGGGCGAGGGGATGCTGCTGTGGTCCATGGTGATACTGTTGATTTTGGGTCTGCTTTTGACAGTCAGTGCATGCTTGGGCTCCCTCATGAGCCGGGGCAGAGACAGGTCCAGCGGCTCGGCCTGCAGGTCCTCTGAAGTCAAGCTGTTGGGAGTGTAGGAGCTGCTGTGAGAGTGCTTAGAGGACGTGGAGGACAGATTCAAGGGGGAGGGTGTGTTGCTGCGGGAGTGGTCCAGCTTGTCTCCGCGGGCTTTGGCACTGCCGCTGAACTGGTGGTTCTTCAGATGTCTCAGAGGGTTGTCACAGTTGTTGACGTTGTTGTGGAGCTCAGCGATGGAGGGGGACGTGATGCGGTCAGTAGCTTTCATTAGAGACACAGGTGACTGGGGAACCACAGAGTCTTTAGGAGGAGTGTGTAGGTTATTTGTTCCGATAACCATGTCTGAGTTGTTCCTGTGCTCCAGCGGGGGCGTCCTGGTGCTACCGTACTGGTACATCTTCCGCTGGTCAAACCACTCTTTGACAAATTCCTGAGGAAGGCCCACAGCTATGGAAATCTTAAGCAGCTCCTCTGAGTTGGGCTCCATGTTCATGGCAAAGTATGCCTTTAGCACAGACATGTGGTCCCTGTAAGGATTAAGAGTCGCGGGGAGGCCTTTGTCCGACAGAAGGGAGGGGGATAAGTGGCTGTTCTTCTCTAGGAACAGGCCTGGTTTGTTGACCATCAGATTCTCTGTGGGCTGCAACACGGCCTTGATCTCCTCATTCATCTTACACAGGTAGCGCTCGTGCTGATGTAAGGGGATGGGCCCGGGGAAGGTTTCTTTGCAGTATTGGCAAGCGTATGGTGTAAACATGTTTTCCTGCACCTTGTCATCCACACCTCCGTCGAGCATGTGGTTCGACTTCTCCCGTTTGATATTGCTAATCTGTCTCTTTGAGTCCGTGGTGAGGCTCTGGAGGCAGGCTTTGGCTTCGTTCACTTTCTCTAACGTGTAGTCTATAATACTTTTGGTGGCACCGTTATGGCTGACCAGTGGGAGTCCGACCTGACCACCGGCCTGCTTCTGATGCTCCTCCATCTGAGACCCCAGCTCCTTCATGTACGCCTTGAGTTTGGACAGCTCCTCCGGTTTGCAGTCCATTTTCTGCCGGCACACGGTGTTGTCCACGATCTGGAGCACCTTCTGTACCTCGCTCAGGTTGTTAGCCAGCGGTCCAGGATAGCCTAGCAGCGGCGAATCCAACCCAGCCATGCTAAGATGCTGCAGCGGGCTTTGGGCTGTGTTGTGGTGGACACCCATGGGACTGTTACCACCCATCCCTCCGTTCATGAAGGGTCCGGGCCCTCCGAAACCGTGCGACGCCATCATGAGCTTGTAGTCATTGAAGTCTAGTGGTTCCGTTTTGATGCTCATGTGATGGTTGTTAGGTTCCGGAAGGCCGAGAGGTTTGCCGTTTTCGAGTTTCTGTCGGAGCTGGGTGATGGCGGTGTTGGTGGGCGAGGAGGAGGCGGACGTGGGGGACGAACCAGTCTTCATGTTGGCTCGCATGCGTCCGTTCACAGCGATCAGGCCGATGCACTTTTTGCTGCTGATGTGCGAGCTGTAGGAGCCCGAGTGGGAGAAGCGCTTCTTGCAGTTGGGGCATTCGTAGGGTTTTTCACCTGGAAGCACAAAGACAGAGAAAAATAATAAGTACATGGTTTGATGTAAACACTGTTCAGAATGATACACAACTTTTCTTTTCACATTTCTTGCCAATTTAGTGTCGCTTTACCTTCGCACATTAATGATAAACATGGCACAAATATTCATGGGTTTTCAGCTTACTTTTTATTCTGTTTTGAGGGCTTTTTCCCATTCAAAAATGTCTATCACACTAATTTCTCATCATCCTGAAAACATAGATAGTATTATTGAGGTATTTAATGCAGGTGAATTTAGTAGTAATAATTGGACTTTATTTATTGAATATATTGAGGAAAAAACTAATTTTCAAAGCAGTCGCGAGTGGATTGACTTTTAACAAATATCTGTGTTAAATTATAATTTTTTATTGTTTTGGAATTGCATGTATTTGTCTGTCTTTCTCATAAAGTAGTAATAATTAATTTTCGTGGATGCATATAGCACAAAACAGCCAATCTAAAGTGAAGTGGCGTTACTTAATTTATCCGCATACTGGCAGGAACTAACAGTATCAGCTGAAATTCGGTTCACACTCTTTACAAATATTACACTTGGCAGACTCATTGATTAACAGCAGAGTTCGGAGTGCACCTAACAGCAGCGCGGCTCCAAAATAAACCACACTGGAATTCCTGTTGCATTCAGGGACCTCCCGAATATTCTCGTACTCTCTCAACTCACTCACCGCTGTGGATCCGGAGGTGTTCTTTCAGATGGTGCTTGTATTTGAACGCCTTGCCACACTCGGTGCATTTGAACTTGCGGTTGCCAGCTGCTTGGTTTAACAGTTGGTGCTGTGAAGAGAGAGCAAAAAAAAAAATTGAAGAGTGGAGTTTGAAAAAAAAAAGCGAGGAAAAAAAGAGTGGAGTTTGGAAAAAAAACCAAAGAAAAAAGCACAAACATTGCGGGGGTGATAGTTCAGTAAATAATCACTACTGGTCGGCATGACAACAAGTAACAAAATGGCTCCCCTCGCCAGCTAAGCATCTTGGCGTGCACCTTCATTGAAACAGCGGTATGATAACACAGAAGTACCTTTTAATTTCCTGGTTCAGTTGCCAAACCAGGCCAGCCTTTGGAATTTGGCGTGGGAAGAAAAGACTTTTTATTTTAGTGAGTTTCGCATTCATTAGAGCGACTGATCTCATCTACTTTTCATTAATTTGGTCCTAATCACCGAAGGTAGCCCTCGTAATGTCCGGCCCACATACCTGTATTCACACTTCAATTAGACTGCTTTTGGAATCTGTCAAGTAATTAGAAGAGGCTTTTATCATCGCCGCAGTCAAGAGAGCCCTCACTGGCCTCGATTCACGGTTCAAAGCTACTTACAATCTGTTCATATTGGATCAAAATGTACGACCGTAAAATAGGATTCAAAAACAATAATTAAACGTATTTATTAACATGTACATTATGCATTCTATTGTAATACTTTCAGAGGCAAGGTTTTATTTCTATGTGTATTGGAATAAAAGTTGAAAATGAATCTTGACTGAATTGTTTTGCAGTTTTATGTTTATGTTATCTGGTTTAAGTGAACGCCCTCTAACTACAAGCTCAGTGGTTTGGATGTTGTTGAAGCACACACAGTTTACACCCGTATTACCCACACTCGTCACACTACAATGTGATTGGTGGCTGTGTTCACACGCACTCCAAGATCTGATTAGTCCTTGATCTCTGGACCTTTAAGATTATTTAAATGACACGCAAACTGTAAAATCTGATGTGAGTAATCAGAGAGGCCATCATCAGAAAGAAAACAGATGTTTTTGCTGTTTATGTATCAATTTTATAATCTTCTGAACAGAACAGAAACAGAAAAGTTGTAATAAAAATGCAAACATATAATTTATTGTTTTGTTTTTTTCGTGCATGTAAACTTGGATTGTTGCACATAAATTGTAAATAGAAGGTGACATTGTTTGTGAAAAGAACGTTTTGAATGCTAAAGTGAGACATTTTAGAATGAGTGAATGAATATGTGCATGTAAACTTGTCGAACAGCGTTTTCTGATCGTAAGAAGCTAAACCGCCATTAAGTAGAAAAGTATCTCAACTTCAATTACGACCTTCTACTGCGCACCATTCTTCGCGATTGTAAGGTGAACGAGCTAAATTGTTGCTAAATAGACTTGAAACGCTGGCTGCCTGCTCCTCCCCGCCGAGCCCCGACAAATGCCGGGGTGTGTGCCGACTCTCCCCGCATTCCAGGGGAGACAGATGGTGGCGCACAGGACACTGGGAGCGGGGTCCGCACTGGGAGGGATTGTTCAAACAGCCCCTGCCTTCCCAGATCAAGAGTGGGGAGAGCAGAGAGTGAGGGGAGGGGGCGCCGCCATGTTGCTGAGTCGCATAAACAAACAGCAACAGCTGCTCAGGCCCCTCCTCCGCACACACACACACACGCAAACACACACCCCTTCCTTGCCTCGCCGTACCCCCTTGAGGACCCCTGCTCGCTAAAGTTTAGTCCTGCCACCGCTGCTAATAAGACACAATCGTTTTCTGTGCTCTTAATTGTGAATGGCACGAGTAAAGCAAGCGCTAGTAGGCGGGCTCATCAGCGCATGTTTGCATATGTATAACCTCTAATTAGTCATATTTCAGCTAATTGGTTAAGAGGAGGCGGAGTATTAGGAACGGTAAACATAGCCGGGCACACGCGTATCGTTCTTTATGTTAATGGGCGAATACAGATCGTACGTGTTGTCATTAATTACCGTCAGCTATATCCCTTTTTTTGCGCGACCGCGAGGAGACGGAATCGCCTCCATCTCGGGCTTTAAACAATCGAGCTCATTTACAAATCCAGATAAGGCTCTTTGTGCGGGAGACCTGCGGCGAGTGAAAGGAGCCCCGGTCAGAGGAGGAGAGGAGGAGCGAGGCGGCATTGTAATGGGAGGATTGGGACGCGGCCCGGTCCATCTGCTCGCGTCTGAGGCCAGCTGTGAGATCAGGTGAAGGAGCTTGTCAAGTCACTTCACAGAGAAATGCCCCGCGCCCAGCACCAGCAGGCCTTCGTGAGCTCACAGCCCCGTAATAGAACTACAGTAATACCTCTACTGATGTGCCAATGAGGGAGTCTTAGATCATGTTCGGTTTGATGTGATTTAGGGCGGATTTTGTGGTTCAATTTATAATTTAGAGTGAAAATGATACACCCTCTTGATTACGATAAAGGAGTTGATTGCGAGCACTTTCATTGTAGTTTACTCGAGGTCCAAATTGTGTTTTGATTACGACGAGAGCTGGCGAGTTTCTTTCTCTCGTTGTTTGGAGATTCTTATGCGATTTGCTTTTTTTCTGGTGCGAAATCCTTAAAACTGACTTTTATACATGAAATCTGCGTGTATTCAGATGTGACGAAATGTGATATAAACAATCATTTTAGGGTGCGTTCACACGTTCAGCTCATTTCAAACCTGGCGTGGACTTGGTTTGATACTGTTCTAGCTCTTGTTTTGTCCTGTTCTGATCAAGTTTAGTCCCAATGTGCAACTATGAACGCATCCTCAAGACCGTAACCCTGTTGATATTATAAAAGTTAGTTAAAAAAATCTGATGCTTCTTAGAAAAACTGCTCTTGCCAGATTTGCTCCTTAAGTTTGACATAAGTTATTACGGTTCATAGCTCTGATAAAACCGTCCTAAATTTACTGCTGCAATTTAACTCAGAGGGTCTAATTATCTTTGAAATGTGCAAAAAGTCCAAATCGTTTCAGGGGCCCAATCCATCTGACACCGGCGTCAGGGAGCGAGCTAAACACGCGTGACGGCGAGATTCATGGTCACATTCACCGTATAGGAAATAAATGGCAGTAGAAGACGCGAAGTATACCCAGATGTTTACGCAGCGGATGAAATTAGAGACGGGGAGGAGGGAGGGGTGAGGAGGAGGGAGGGGGGTGAGGGAGGGGAGGGAGGGGAGGGGTGATGGAGCACCGTGATCGAAAACCCCAACCGCATTAAAGGCCAGGAGTGAAGTGAAGTTAAGGAGCTGATAAAAATTTCCAAATTGGAAATTAACACAATCATTGGATCGTGAACATGCGGCTGCGAAATCATATCAGGGAGGGCCATCAAAAAACCATTTAGGGCCTCAATTAAAGTTATTACCATTAAAGGATCTGCATCTTCAAAATGCCATGAAAAATTAATAATGATTGCCAATCAGAAGAAAAAAAAAAAAACGATATCTCTTATTCAGCTCTTCGGGCGAGGATCATTAGGGATGAAGTAGTCGGGGACAGTCCAGAAACAAACTTTTCTCACACCTGTAGGGTTGGTATGGTATGGTGCAGTCAGTTATGCATTTGCGCATCAACCGGAGGGTCAGCGGTTCAAATATTGCTTGGTTTATCAATATCAAAAGGTTTATGATGATTTACTGGTAGACGCCCAGAGATTGAGGAGCAAATTTATACTATATGACATTGTAAAGCGAATAAAATGATCGTTATTATTGTGTAGTGAAAGTTTATTTTACATTTTTTTGCTGTATCCTTATTTGACGTGGAATGCTTTTACTATTTTTGCTCATTTAAGTATTTAAGTAAGTACATTTTTTGCTCTGTTTTATTACATTGCAACTTGCGAGCTAACGTGTCCAAACAATTTCCCTCATGGATCAATAAAGATGTATAGATAATACTAAGTCTCATTGCGTGTTAATCTATTATGCCAAGCGGAGAATGCCAAGATGCAGCGCTGGTCCACCGCCGCGTCCAAATTCCCACCAAAAAACGGGGACAAACGAGGCCAAGCGCGACGTGCGGAACCCCGGCGCGGCTCTCACCTGGTCTCTGGCGGGCTTGTGCGTGGCCATATGCCTCTCCAGCTGAGTGCGGTAAGCGAACGTGTAGTTGCACAGGGGGCAGGCGAAGTTCTCCTCGTTCTTCTCGTGGCGGTACTTGATGTGTTCCTTCAGCGACGTCAGGCGCTTGTACCCGCGGTCGCAGTAGGGGCAGGTCAACAGTTGGGCGAAAGCATCTGGCGTTCCAGGTGGCAGGTCTGTGCGGGGGGGAGGGGGTGGGGGGAGACAAGGGGAAGAGAAAGCGGGCCAAAAGGTCAGCAAAATCAATGGCAGCTAATGGGCCGGCTGCCCAGAGTGGTATGGGAGTTATGAGTGCAATCTGCTCCTCATGAGAGACACTGTGCTGGGCTGGCATCCACGGTGACCCCCCACCACACGCACTTACCACACTGCACAAAAGAACGACCGCACAACTACCAACGGGATCAATGCGAGCGCTTTTAGTTCTGTTTACGATATTCTGGCATGAATCGAATTTACGTAAAACTAACAACAGCAAACAGTTTGAGTAGTTTTGACTAGTTTATATGTAGTGAATTTGTGTTACCATATTGTTATTATTTACGTCTTGTTTTCATATCTAAACCAAACGTTGACCCAACTTTTCTTTCGACAACCGCAAGCACGTACAAAAATAATATTGATATAATTAACATCAACTGAAATTCAGGATAAATGTGATTTCAGTCATTGTTTTGTTCGCAATATTCTGCCGTGTAAACAGACAGTTTGAATCAATTCAATATTTGTCTTTTCATTTGAGTTGTTTTGACGTGTTAAGATTATTTTAGGTGAACTTGTTTTACCGCATTGTCACAGATTACGTCTTTTTCTGATCTGAACCAAAAGTTGACTCAACTTTCTTATTCAGTTTCCACACACTTACACGAACACTGCAAAAATAATATTGAGATATGTGACATTAACTTAAATTCAGGATAAATGTAATTGATTTTAGTCAATGTTTTCTTTGTAATATAAGAGCTTGAGGCAAATGTCCATTTACATCAATTCAATATTAATATTTTCATGTGAGTACTTTTCACTTGTTATGATTACTTTAGGTTTATCATATTGTTATTATTTTCTAATATTTATTATCAGGGGAATTTGCTCAGGGTCTGTTGTCCTGGGCCTCAGGATCTTTGGGGCCCAGAATTTGCACTTTTTCCTATACATTTATATTAGAGGGGGGCCCAGTGTGATGCTTCTTGCCCTGGGCCTCTACAATTCATTATTAAGAATAGTTCAAGCTTAGTAAGTACTTAATTAACCAAGTGTTAGGGTAGTTTTTAAGTAGTAACTATTTGAATAATATTATAAATAAAGTCTTGTTCATGCATTATTAAGGCGTTTTAAAGTGTTGCTGAAATATTACATAACACATCAAAAAACACTTCACACAAATGCTTATTATCCCTTTTTTTTTTTTTTCTTTTTTTTTTTGCAGTGCACTCCCAGCCCTCACACGTTTGTGCAGCTTTACATTCAGAGCCGGCCCAGGATCACTTTTCTCCACATAGTAAGAGTGCAACATACGATGCCTCACGTACACCAGTCAATGAACCCCCGTAATGTTCAAGGTCCTGCAGTGGCTCTACTCTGAACGCCCCCCACAAGCAAAAAGAACAACAAGGAACTCATTTTTTGATGCTTAATGTCGACACTGAATGTTCATATATGCTTTTGAATCTAAAGTTAGGCCTGTTCTGGTTTATTCCCGTTTGAAACAGAAGTTAATCCCATATTTAGCATATATAGGCCTGGTTGAGCTGTGGTCTTAACTTGAATTACTGGGAAATCTGAATATTAAGTACTGGTAGTAAAATAAATTGATTACTAAGGTTTAATGTCCATAAGGATGCAATGAGATCTAGTTTTGAATGAAGCTAGCCCACATGTAAGCTAGCTAAAGGCCTCCTTTTAATTGCAGGCTAAAGTCTAAGTGATTTGAATAAGCTATTTATAATAAAGCATTGGGCTCACCGTTCCAATGTTATTTTCAGAACTGGCACAGAGTCTTTTTGTGTTTGTGATTCCCTGTTTACAATTCAATAATAGACCACACCACCAGCTACAAACATCTATTAGGAAGAAAATATATGGATATATTTTTAAAATCTTAAATAAACTTTCTTATCAAGCTTTTTGATGAATATTTGTCACCCACAGGCCAGTGTGAAAGAGGAAACATAGCAAAAAAGAGTTAGTCAGAGCATTAATGTATCCATGAGTTTCAGAGTGATGAAAATCTAGCACCGTTGCCATAGCAATTAACAATTCAAAACAAACAATTGTATATTTCGAATGGGCAAAATTATTTAAAAATGCCACTGATAAAGAGGGCTCTGAAACACATGAATAGTATTTTTTATATATAATATTTTTGGTTAAAAGTCTGTATTTGTATTTTGTGTTAATTTAAAGTAATCAGTTTAAGTAGATTGGGATAAAATCTGAAAATTTGCTTTTAATCAACTAAAGAATTCAGAAAAGAGACGACTTCCTTGTCTACTTAATACATGTATTTATTCAGTGTCTACGATGTATTTAACGTTGACATTTCATTTATTAAGAGTAATAAAAACATTCATATTCTGAATTCAAGCCGTTTTCCCCTCAGCTATTCTTTTTTACAGTGCACAAAGCCGTGTAAACTCCCTCTTCTAGCATTCTCCCGTTTTAGTTGCGTTCCTCCTGTGACACATTTGTGCAGCATGAATCAGAGCTGTTCTCCTGAGGGTGAGGTGCACTATCTGGTTTCAGGCCCCTGCCCAGCTGTTGCCCCGGGCTGTAGGTAAACACTGAGGCATCCGGCCAGTCTGTGGGAGCCACAGCTGCCCACGCGTGTCACCCAGCCCGTCCAGAAGCCTCTCTCTCAGGGCGAAGGAGGAGGAGAGGTGACGGCAGCTTATATCAAAATGTACTTTTCGATTGTTTACATGATTTTCAGCTATTTACATGATTTATTTGCCAAATTTCCAGGGAATATTTAAGCGCTATTGCATTTTAAAATCAGGAATCAATCGAAAGAATACAATTTAAACGCATTAACATTGGACAGAAGACTGAAATATGAACGGCAGAACATGTTTTTGGAGGTCTAAACTACAGGATTAGCAACTTTGTGACTTCATTTCAATTGTGATTAATTGTGCAGCGCTAACAAATCATAAGATTATTAATTAGCAAGATACATTAAGTGGTCGTGGTCGTCTTTTCTTTGCGTAGTGTGAACCCATTTAATGACAAATATGCATTTATGAAGAACAATTAGTGTCAACAACTTCATTCCAAAGCTTTTTAAAAACTGTATATTGTCTAATTACATGATTTTTTGGAACTAATTGTTAGACTTTTGGCCGTCATGCTATAAATTAGTTTGTTTTAAGCCGGTGTGGAGATTTCAGTGTATCTCATATAATTCCACTTTTATCTTTCCATAGTTGTACAATACTATTTTTAATGAACTCTTAGTATACACCAGTGGTTTCCCAAAACTAGACTCAGATGTCGGTCACCATTATTTATAGGCCATACTAAAAATTCAATTAAAAAAGGGAGTAACGCTTTAAAATAAGGTTACTTAGAAAACTATTAAACATACAACATATATACTATACTATATATGGCATTAATAAGCACTAGTTATTTGTTTACGCACTTATAAGGCATTTACTAGAATCTGTAGATGACTTATAATACCTTATAAATGTCAATAACAAAAACATGCATATTATTAACCATGTCAGAGCATTAATATGATGTTTACCAAACGATTGTCAATAACTAAGTGATCATAAATGCCTTATAAACAAAATACTAGTGCTCATCAACATCTTATATTATTATTTACTGAGGAAATAATAGTAAAATATTAAGTATTGTTAATAACTACACTTGTTCCTGCCTCAAAAAATAACATAATTATTGGAGAACAAATGGTTTATTAAAAATGATTAACATTCTAACCCTAAATCCTAACCCCAACTCTAATCCTAACCTTAATTAAGTAGTTACTAAGCCTGAATCATGCTTAATAAACTATATGTTCATTGTGAATGAAGTCTTTGTTAAGGCAAATGAAGGTGTAGTTATCATACAGTGGTGTTTCTCGTACCATTCTCCTCCGGGCCGGCAGCCTCGGGAGTGCCCAGGCGGGACAGCTCCTCTGGGGCCTCTGGGTAGATGATGGCGGTGTCCCCCCTCTGGAGGTACTCGGCGATACTGTCCACGTGACCGTCGCTCTCGTCCAGCTTTCGTTTGGAGAAGAAGTCCTCGAATTCTGAAGTGCAATCCATGCTGTTCACTGGAAGAGGAGAGAGGTGGACAGGGCGAGGGGTGAGAGGTGCGAGGTGCAATTTGACAATTTTATCATGACAATTTTGCCGGAGTGACAATTTTCAGGGGAGATTGCTCCAAAATTCTATTGTTTTCTGTTAAAAGCGGCTCTATAGTCTCAATACACATCTTCTCTTCTCTCCAACTCCCTCTATTGGTCAGCCTTTGCAATTCTTTAAGTGAGTGTCAAGTGGATTTAACCGATCACAGTGAAGTTTGAACTCTTAGAAGCATCAGCCAACTTTAATAATCGATTAAAGGTTGCCTGAAATGCACGTACCATACAATTTTGACCTCATGGGAACTGTTTATGTTTATCTAATATTTATTTGTGTGACATCTCACCCTCTGCTATGCATCTTTGTGGAACAGAAGCCCAGAAATATTATGGCTGCACTTTTGGGGGGAAAAAATCCTCTAAATTACTGGGTTTGCTTGTCACGCCATGGCAATGAAAATAAAAACTGTAACCCAACACGAACGCTAGATAAACGTGCCACTAGAAGCTGCGTTTGTAAGAAAACATCCCTGACCTAATTTAGTTGTGACACAGAATCTGATGCGGAGAGCTTAAGACTGTAGAATCAGCCCCGAATACAGCAAAACGTAATCACTGTCTCCACTTTCACATGAAGGGTCAATCACCACTGCGGCTTATGTTGATGCTGTGTTGGGCAGATTACTGGGGCCAAACCACAAACTGGCACAAAGAGGAGAAGGGAGGAAAGCTCTGCCATAGCACAGAGGAATATATCTTAAGCTCGCCAAAGTGCTGAGGCCACACAATGCTTTTTCTTTGCTCAAATTATTTCCCCCCCCCCACACTCTTCAGGAGGACTCTTATAAGCTGCGGTTTATAGATAGTTGTTGTCAAGAAAACAAACCTATAAGACAGCAGGAGTCATTAGAGCGGGCATGGCTTCAAAACAACTGAAGAAAACCTTGCATTTGTCATTTTTCCCTGAATGTGATTCTAACTTATTATTCAAAATCAAATCAAGTGTGCAGAATTTGTTGGAAGGTCTACAAACAACTTTTAAATGCCCCATATTAAGCTAACATTATGTCTTGAGCTGTCATTGTTTCATTTATGCATTTTTTCAGTAAATAAAGCTGCACGCTGTGGTGGTGTTCTTCTCCAGATCTCCTTCTCTACTCTTTGCTACACTCTATCCTTCTACAAATAGTTTTGTGCGTTTTTTATGGTCCATTCAACTTCGTCATTGATCATTTCAGAGCTTAAATTGTCTTTGTCTTGCAAACTAGAATCTATTGCTAATGAACAACTTAAACGTTTGTGGCTACTGTTTTTATTTTTAGCATCTTTTAAACCACTTTACCTGACACTAATGCAAGCAAAGAGTTCTTTAAGTTTTCTATTCACTTCAATAAGGGTTAAGTTACTCTAAAATATGTTACGTTTTGCCTTTGTGAAACGCAAAAGCGCATCTGTCATCATGCACAACTTTTACTTGCATGATATGGTGTCAATTTCTGATTCAAGACATGCAAACTTGTGGATTATTTTCCGTGTTTGTTTTCACTTTTGTCTCTGGCACACACACCCTGGCACGCTCGCACAACCTTGGAAGATCCGCAAGGCCATTTAACCACATTCAACCCCAAAAAGTGACATCTCATCAGGGCTCATCCCGCTTAATTAGGCTTTTACAGCACGGCCAAGGTGAGTTTAAGAGCCATTTGTTAGGCCGTCATGACTGCGTGCTCCAATTTGCGAAAGGTCAAGGTAGCAGATATTCGACAGTCAAAGATGGCACCGAAATGTCATGCGTGCCAATGGATCACGTTTGAACTGTGATCGCATCATTTACAGCATCCTTATTAGCGCTCCTGTTTATTCAAACCGCTAGCTAATTGCGCAGGCTAGCAATCAGACTGGCGCTCGTGTCATGTGCGGATGAGCGGGCCCAGCTAGGACTTCTCTGACAAAAGAATGTTGGGGTTTTTTTGTGCTGCCGGTGAAGGAGGAAATCACCTTGATAAAAAATGCTTCAGGCTCAAAACGTGACCCAACTGTGAAAGCTTCTAAACAGAATCGTATGTGAGGGATTGTTCTTTCTGAGCGGGCCGAATGAGAAACATTTGGGGAGATGGCTGATATTGACAGCTGCAAAGGAAAGAGACATTTTATGCTTGCTTTATTGATACTTTTGGATAAGTATTGAAAAAACACCCTTTTTAGTTTGAAACACTTGTATCTTTGGTTTAGTGTCTGCGCTTCCTCGCTCCATTTTGTCAATATACAAATGACATCATTTGAGTATCTGAGTGCTTTTTCTGTTCACGAAAATTTAAATTTAAAGGAGCTGTACCTGATTTTTACTGTCTAAAAACATGAAAACAGAAGTACTTAATTTTAAGCTCTTCGCAGCTGCCCATGTATTGCTCACTTACATAATGCCTTAAGAGCATCTTACTTACTCATCACAATAAGTTTAAAAGTACTTTTCTCAACTTTCAAAGGCCAGCGCTAAAGCTAACAACAACTAGCATGCTAGCAGCAAATTTCCTGCTTCCCAAAGAATAAAACGCTCTACAATTTGATGCTGATATGATGAAGCACTGTGTTTTTTACCCTAATACATACTTTGATAAGTGTATCTGTACTGAGACAAAACAGATTTTACTTTATCACATGAAAAGAAATTAGGTACAGCACCTTTAAATATATTTTTTTCTATTCACAAAGATAACACTGTAACATAAACAGGTGTGTATTTACTTAGGAGCAAAACAACTATTTGAAAAACATAGCTAATGCCTTGTTACCTTTAAAATATTCACTCAAGTGCAAAAAATATATGGCTCTACAGGGAAGTCACAGTTTTGAGAGAGGGGGGAGGGCTGACTTTAGTTCTCTAGAAGAGTGTCCTAAGCTGGTTGTCATGGCGTCCAGTGATATCATGGTGGGGGGTGTTGCAGCTGTGAATCAGCTTAGTCGGCTTTAACGCGAAATGGCAGGTGGTTTTGGTTCCTCCACGACAGACAAGACACTAAACACAAGGAACAAGACTAAGTTCCTTGCTGTAAAAAAGTACTGAATATTAAGTTGAATTCGGTCTAAATTTAGACCAAGGTTCATGCCAAGAAAATTAAATGGAAACTTTATGGAACTAACTCAATTTTGTAACTTCTTGAGCTTTTTCAAAAGACTTGCATGCAGAGGTCACAAGCTAAAATTAATGTTGCGACACAGTGTTTGCAAAAATGTAAACAAGGAAACGGGAACAGAAGTCAAGAAGATTAGAGAAGGGTTATTGCGACGGGACGGGTGGGGCTTACCTGTACCGTTTCCAACTGTCTGCAAAGTGCCGTCGGTCCCCAAAGTGTCAAAATCGTCCTTCATTTCATCTGCAAAGAAGAAAGGAGATACAGAGGTTAAGAGCTGCAGTTTACAACATTGGAATGTCAAGGGACCGACAAGAATCTGGTCAGGAGGCAGAGCTATACAACTACCTCTTTTGCAAACTTAGGTCACGCACAAGTCGAAAGGTTTTACAGGCGACGAATGATCCAAGATTGATAGTTAAAATGCTGAACAAAACAAAACATTTTAGAGGATTTTACTCCTACTCCAGCCTCTAAGTAAAAGCAAATCAATGTTTTAAATCAACATACTTTTGGTGCCAATAGTTGATGTGGATGACTAAGAAGGTTTCTTGTGAAAGTCAGTAAGTAATTTTCCATGTTTGCAAGGCAGAAAGCTATACAACAAGAATCCATCTACAATTCCTTCTCATTCTCATTTTAAGTTACCAGCAGTTTCCTTTTGCGGTGCGGCTTAAGCTTTACCTGTACCTGTCTGTCACAATGCCTTGTAAAAACAGCAGGAGGAGGTATGGAGCGCGCCGCTGCTTTGTTCGCCCTGTTTAATGAATGCTATCATCGCTGCCAGACATTGACTTATTTACCTTTAACATGACAACAAGCGGCGCAGGGGGAGCAGAGCGAGGCAGAGTGAGAGAGAGCGAGGGAGCAGGAAGCTAAACAACGTGATTAAATATCCACCTGAACAATCACAGGCACCCAGCTAGCATACGCACACGGAGAGCATTACCACCCAACTGTGGCACCCTAATGCACCAGCACGCCACCTTTTATCATATGTCATTTGGAACGGGCGATTTTGTTCAAAGTGCTGTTTTTATGCGATCGTTTGGTTTAAAGAAATGGCAGAGAGAGCTAGAGTCTGCATGGCCTCAAACTATAAAGATCTCCGACCACAAATGAAGCAGCGCAAATGTTTCGCAGAGGCAGGGAGGGAGAGCGTAACCTCATTGGTCGGGGTAAACCTCAGATGGGCGGGATCGTAGAACTCGTGGGGAACGGGAAACCAAATTAAAACAAAGACATTTGAAGATAGCATGCCTGTACTTTCACTACAGCCAGCTTTGATCATTTATCTATTTTCCTGGAAGTCGTATTGTCTCACTCTTTTTGAACACTTTCAGGTATTGTGCAGTTCCACCACCTTGACGTTTATAGCGTTCAGTGTTCTTCAATGTCAGACAGAAGATTTCCACCAAATTTTAAGAGGGTCCCATAGCAGTGCTTTGGATGCCAATCGGGATAATGGCCTGGCACAGGTGAGGGGACATAAATAACCGCCGTGGACAGGCTCGTAAACAAGAATCTGCCCCCCGTGAATGCGGCAGGGGTGGGCAAGACGACGCTATAGGTCCTCCTCCTGGCTGAGCTCGCGAATTCAATCAAGGTGCTTCCAGGAATACGTGTTTGCAATCTCCGGGAGGGACTGAAATGTGTTTGTGCATCTGCTCCTGCCCTGCACACAAGGTATATGTTCTCATTTGATGTGAAAGTTGGTAACAATACAAGATAAGGTAGAGTTTATTGTCCCGAAAGTTTATTGTGCCCTTTCGCGTTTGACCTACTCTTCGAAGCCTGTCAGAAGTAGCATTCAGGGACTCTAGATCTTGAACCAGGAGTACCTAGCTGGAGGATTAGCTTACTGTACATTGTTTTGGTTGGTGCGCAGAAAAAACAGAGCAAACAACGGAAACCTGTCAAGACTCATGGAGAGCCCACACACAATCTCAAACGAAATTTAGCAACTCAGCACAGATAGTTTAATCTTTTCTAGGTCTTCCGCTCTTAAGTGCACATTGGAGGCCTCCCTTGTCCCTATTGAAAGGATACGAGCTTAGAGTTTGGGAGTCTTGAGAGTACAAGGGTGGGTGTATTGTTGATCATATTGTTTTCCTGCTTACATTACGCCCAGGGCAAGAGCCATTCTCCCTTTGTGTTTTTGTGGAACGCTCACGACGTCAAGAGTTGCCGATGCTTTCAGATGCTCGCAATCCTTGGGTTACACGAAATTAAAGATTTGGCTGCTGTGGTGAGATGATAAATACCCCTGTCAATGGCTTCGCGGAATAATGACAGACTCTTTATGACGCCTATGTCCTACTTTAACTTTCCCTGTGTGTGTGTTTTTATGAACATTTTAACCGCCAAGGAGCATCTTAACCACAGCCCGGAGTACATAAACGTCTTTTCAATGACATAAATTAAGCTGTGACAAAATAAACAGATTGAAAATAACCCTACGCCACAAATTAAAACTGCTATGAGAATGGAGTTGCCTGAGTGTCCATGAAGGCACCATGTTTGCTTTGGGTAATCGAATTTGGCCGCATAGTTTGGGTGTGATGCAAAAAAAAGGGGACGCACGGAGGGATTTAGCGAACCGACTCCAGGCCCCTGTTTACCTTGGAAAACTTTTGTTATCTGAGAGGAGAGGCTCGCTTCCAGTAGGAGGTAGGCTAATACCACTTATACCTCTGCGCTCTGTGGACACTGGCACACGCGAGCAGAGAGTGGGAGAGGGAGAGAGTGGCAGAGTGGTGAACGGCTTGCCAAGAGAATAGAAAGAAAATCAAACAAGGTATAGTACAAGAGGGATCTGGTTTCGTCTTGGTGAACCACAAGTATGTACCATTCTTAGTCATGGAAAGACTATTGGATAAGAGTGTCCGCAAAGTCGTGTTATGGCAGCAGTAAATCACTAAGGAGCCAAGGCGGTAAGGTACACAAGCGTCTTGAAAGAGCAAAGGGGAGGTTGGACCCAGGAGGTGTCCGGAATACCTCTACGACGCAATCATCGTATTTTTACAGCACACCGGAGCTGTTTGGGTAGAAAACATTCCCATTTTTATGGCCGGTCACCGCAGTCCGGGCGCTTTCAAGTTCTGGCCCGCTGCATTCACGCTCATTTGTCTTGCTACACAGGGACAAGATAAACATCTTTTGAAACAAGACACATTGGGGAATTGGATCTTTTGTTATAATACAGATTATTTAGAGAGCGTAGAACATATTTCAAATGAAGGTAGTAAATCTACAATGACATTAGCAGTCGTATACAGAAGACACATCGTATCTTTTTTTTGTTTTTGTTTTTTTACTGCTATAGCTTATCTGGCAACCCAAAGTGAGGAGTTCATGTTGCTTTCTGATTAGATTAATGGCTGGAGAACCAAAACACATAAAACGTAAACATGACCAGCTTAGAATTACTGCATAAAATCGGCATTTGTACATATATTTTTTCAGGTCATATCAAAATGCAAAGTAAGCCATAAGTGTCGTTTTTTGTGTTTTGTGGTGTGTTAGAAATCTGACACACAAACTGTAACACTAAGAGAACATTTTACTCAAATGGAGCAGAGGCTTACTGCCAATAAGCTAACCCTGATGACAAAGTGTGATTTTCTTGCAATTTCCAAATCCCTGTCCCACCCTCAAGAGCAGTTTTAAAAGGGGCACAAAGCGAAAGCAGGTGATTTATTTGAAAACGTCTGTCAAAGATAATGATGTCATGCTTCCCAAGGACAGCTCCAGACAGTGCTCTGATTGTGCCCTGGAATCACTAATGTCCACGATAAAACTTTTCTCTCTCTTTCATTCTCACACAAACGCCTTCGACTTGTTTTGTTTGTCATCTGCCATTACGGAGACACTGTCCACCCTTTTCACTACGGCTTTCCAAACCTGTCACGTAAACCTGCAGCAGAACATAGGAGCAGATCCGCGGAAGGAGGGTGTCGAGGGAGAGGTGGGGTGCGAACTTATCTCAGGCCCAAGTTATGTGCTGAGGTATCACTCTAGACACTTAGGCACCGCGGAAGAAAAAAAGTCTGGGAAACACAGCACCCGCAAGATTGGGAAAGAGACTCCCAAACGCTCTAATGAACTTGACTTGCTCGGCGAAATATGTCAGACACTTTATCACACAAGAAGCATATTATCTGGGATTGCTACATAGTTGAATTACAGACATTATGGCACCGCGGGTCTTTATCAAATAAACAATTACCGTATGCAACGACAGCTTGTTTATCCTTTATCTTGATTTATTTACCGAAGTGTCTCTCCGCCTCGCGCCCCTCCTCTTAAACACCCGACCAGATCCGTTATTTAGGAGAATGTTGATCCCCGCTAAGTTTTTTTTCATCGCTAATAAATGTGCAATTTTCCCCCATATTAAAATTTAAGACTGCCGAATGTTCCCCGCTTTTTCGCCACTGTGCACAGCTAGTTCATTAGCAGAAATGAATAGCAAAGGCCAGCTCATTTAAATAGGCTGTCTTACATGACTTCTCGCCGTACTCTGTTCCTGTCACATGCTTCCAAGAATCATTGACTCTTATTATACATGTAAATGGCTATCATAAAAATAAAAATTTCATTTAAGATTGTTAATGACTTTTTGCAGCAGTCTGGCTTCCTTTAATGATTATACCCTGCCCCTAATTAAAAGTATTTATCTTTCAAGCATCCGTGACTGCAGCAGAGGCAGTCGGAGGCGCACGAGACAATAAAGACCTGCTTTGACAAACACCAGGTTTTGTTCCCTATGGTATGGAGTCACACTATTTAGCCTATATCTTAAATCAGTTTCACCTTATTATTAGATTTCAAAAAGTCAATATTCTGACTTGAAACTAGAGGGCAATATGTTAGCCTAAATTAAATGACAATTTCGTTAAAAACGACGTCAGAATTAATTAAGATACATTAAGTTATCTGCTTTTTTGAGAGTTCACACTTCACTAGGATTGGTAATGTCGCCTGTCACTCATTCAGGCTGACCAATAAGAGAAGCAGGTGGGGAAAAATAGACAGTTTTTTAGCACAGAGAATAAAATCAACCCTAACCCTGACCTCAAAATACAACGTAATACTGTCAATACGCCTCTTACTTCAAATACAACTGAATGAACATTAGAACTACCCTCTCTACTTCATTTATTTTGGACAACTACACTGGCACATCTCTCAAATATGTGTTTTCCTTTCTGTACTTTGCAACAGTAAAACATTTTCTCTTATTTTCCGAGGTTATACATATATGTAAATAGTTTGTGTTGTCTGGCTCAGGGTGGGACTTTGTGTAAGCGTCAACCAAATGGTGTCCTCTGCTTGCAAAGAAACTGTTTACGACGAGCGGCAAGCATTCGGCGAGGCTCCTCCGGCAGACCTGGCTACAGCCGTGTTTGCCCAGCGCTCGCCGGGGTTTGTCTAAGCGAGCGCGGGCACCAGATGGGAGGGGCTTACCGTGGCAGAACAAGCATCGGAGCCAGGATGAGCACACAGCATCCAAGTCTGCTCGGATGGACACTTTCTGACTGACAGTTTCACCTGAACCGGCTACATCTGTTTAAGTGTGTTCAAAGTACACAAAACTACCAGTCATTTTGAAATATGTAGTCTATTTTGTGTTATGGGCTATGGGGGTCAGGGGATATATTAGAATAGTATGACACTTTTCAACAAACAAGTTTTAGCTCTTCCAATATTAACCCTTAAAGACTAATTGATTCCAGGTTTTTCTAAAAAGAGTTGCAAACAAATCAACTTACAATGGTGCTACTTTCATCAATAAACTTTCATTTTAGTCACAGACCCCACCCACATTAACTCAAGAGGGAATGCACAATCCATTAAACACAGTAGTGCCCACTTTTCAGAATAGCTTGTCTTGGAACTAATCTTTGGATGTTCTTTCCGTCATTCGCCGCAACAGATTGAAGATTTGCTTTCACAAACATTTATTGGACGCAAAATTAATCTTGCACTTAGTATTTGTTGTGCCATCCGACTTATAGCCAAGAAGTTTTTCGAAACACAAACTCCAAAGTAGAGATCAACAGAACTCACCGGCGCCGTCTACGGACGCGCTTAGCATGTCGTTGTCGGGCCAGATGTGCTCCACACCGCTGTCCCTCATGTCGTCATCGTCCTCCTCTTTACCCAGCAGGCCGTGGCTCTCGACCCGCGGAGAGGCCTCGGGGTTGGTCAGGCTGCCGGGGCTTCCTGTGCCGTTCAGCAGGGGGTCTTCTTCTGACACCGGAAGCTTGTCGTCCTCTTCTGAGTCTGAGCCGGTCTCCACCACGTTCTCATAGTTCAGTGCTGGAGAGAGGAAAAGAAAACACGGAAATTTAGTCTGGATCGCTGTGGAAATGGTCATTTTACAAGAGGCGACTTTATGCAACCACAAACCATCATAATTCACATACACATTATAAGAAATGACATAGAAGTATTCCCAAGGCTGACAGTTAGGCGTCATTCTATAAGCAGTTAGCTGTTGCATTTTTTTTTCATGCACATGAAGTGGTTCAATGTGAAAGTTAAATGACAGAGAATTCTGACAAAAATATGGCTATGTTGTTTTGGAAATTGTGGTTTATTCCCAGATTAAAAAGGTCACCCCACATCACTGCTCGCTCCAAGGCGTGGGTGCGTTTTTTTGTGGGTTACACCCCAATTACAGCATCCACTCCTGGAATCTGTGCTGAGCCTGGCGGTCGGCAGACAGCTGGAGGGAGATGCGGCCAAAATAGCCACTAATTTTCAGTGGTGCTCACATGCCTGGGATACCAACGAGCTGCACCTTTCAGGAGGGCCCTGCTCCAAGCATAGCCGTCACGTTTGAGATGCTCCACATAGCACGTACAATATTACAAATGTGATTGCTATGCATACAAAAGGCTTAACCTATAGTCATTTGGATTATTCATCACATGTACCATCTTACATTTGCCTTGTCGCTGAACCGTGAACATAAATGTCTTTTTCTGAACATAAGAGACATGACAGAAACCTGATGCGTGCACACACTCACACACACACACACAACATTAGCAGGCCCCACAACACTCAGGTCCCACACATATGCCCGCTCAGCCTAAAATAGACGCCTGTAAATAAGGCTGTGAACTCAATCAAAGGTGGCCACGTGTAAATGAGTCCACCATGGGCAGGTTGTCGGTGTGGACTCGGCTCGGTATAAATCGTGGCATGAAAGGACGTCACAAGACTTATTGGTGGAGCGCAGATGGAACGGCGGGCGAGCCAGGAACATGGCATCGCTCTGGGACACACCTCATTGGCAGCACAACCAAGAATGTTCTGTGGTGGAGCCAATCACGAGGAGGCTCGTAGTGAAGAGGTGGAGGCTGTTTTATGTGAATTTATGTCTCACAGCCATAAAAAGGCTACAGCCAGCTCATAAGTCAGCAGTCTTTAGTAAAATCAACAGATTTATATCTAATAGCTCTGCTATGGCGTGTCCCCTTTATATATGAACATAAATACAAACAGAATATGCAAAATGCCTTCTTCGGTGACCATTCTGGAGACACATATTTCACCAGAGCAGGCCTCTGCACTTGAACTTTTTCAGAATCAAGAGGCAGATTAAGTCCATGCATGACATTTGTGCTCACGTTATACATATGAAAAATAAGCTGCACCCATCTCCTCCCAACACGTCTGGAACGATTGACCGGTCCGCACTTGCCTTCAGCCAACAACTGCACAACAGGTGCAAATTAAAATGAAAACAGGGCTTTCAGACGTGGGAGGAGAGGTAGGGGGGAGTGTGGGGGCTGGGGGTCGCGTAGACAAGAGGGGGAGTGCGTGAGCGCGCTGACCTGCCTCGAATACCAATCGACGGAGGAAACAAAACCTTTTCAAGAGGTGTGATCACAAGGGTTTAGGCAAGTTCAGACTCAGTAATGCTCCTTAGAGATGACAAAAAGGCAGCGCAGGCTGGAGACCATGGGTGGAATGAGACGTTAAAGATTCCTGGGTGGTCCGCTCCACTCACACCTTCATCATGTTCTGTCGTTCTCTGAGCTCATACACATCCGACTATGTTAGCACCTGTCTAACACTTCACAATTGCTTAGACGTTTAACAACCCTGGCAAGTTAATTTTCATTATAAGTAATAAGCACATCATGATTTAGGAATTCCCCTTTGTGCCCTCTCACCCCGAGGTTCTGAATCCTTCATAGCTCAGCTCCATCATGTCTGTGCCCCCTAACTTTGCAGGGAGGGGGCCACAGGAACAAAGGCCCGGAGGCTTGGGAAGCAATCAGCCCTTTCCCTGTGAACCTGATCTCTGGATGCGGACTCAATGATGGCGGAGCGGGGGACACTGAATAAAATTATCTAAGGCTGGACAGGTTCTAAAGAGCTATTCTTCTGCTCGAAAAAGACAGGGCGAGCTTCTTTTTGTTTTGCAACATGTGGCACCGCGAGGCGTATTACAAAGTTACCTCGTCTGCAAACTTTAAAGCATCCTTTCGCCACTAGTCTCTCATTTCTTGTCCACAACTTTGTGAACAAATCGGAGTGCGGGGGCGTTGGAACTGTCTTCTGAAAGCTCCAGTCGCAGCCATGTTCTCTTCCCAAACGTCAACTGTCTCCTCCGCACTCCGACGTATACCTCCAAGAAGGCGAAATGACAGTGGGGTGCTTGTCAAGTTGTAGCATTAACGTCAAGAAGCGGCCATTGTTTAGGTGCCAGGGCTGACAAGAGCCTCTCCCTCTCCGAACGTCAAGCATCTTTCAGTATTGTGTCACGCAACAAAGTAATTCTAACCTACTAATATTTCGCAGGCAGTTATTTTGTCCCCCAAAGCCCGCTCCTAATCAGCCTTTTGTGCGGCGGAGGATTGAGAAAGACAAAAGATATTGTTTACTTCACAAATGCCTCAGCTCCAGTCTATTTTTCTTACCTTAAGTGTCATCTTTGACAATAGCAATTACAGTTTAAGGCGCTACCTGTTTGATATGGCTCTATTCTTTCTCCCATTTAAGGTAAATAAAAGGGCGCCTCTTTGACTGGAGTTGTGAAGATAATTAAAATGACACATGTAACTGCACAATTCGGGTTTAATATTGGGTTTTTAACTATCTGACATAACCCTTTCAAAGGCCTGGCATTATCCTGTCACTCGGCGAAAGTACACAGTAGAGGAATATTGTATATTGATTAGGACGGCTGGAAGCAGTGGCAGCCTCAGAGCAGCGCAAGCTCACTAAAGACTCGCTCATTCCTTTTGATGAAGATAAATAAAGTGAAAAACAATGTTGCAGGCAATACTTCAACGTTGACAGCTGGAATCCGCAGATACGAGGGGAATTAATGTAGTGTGCCCAACTCCAAATCTGAGCCCATCGTATTTACAAAGTGGCAGGTTTGACACCGTATGAATAGCAGCCGTGATCAAGAATGCCTTTAATGTCGCAGCCATAATTGACTCCATTATAACTCTCTATGATTTGGTTTTTGACAACTGCTGTCGGGCCACATGCTGCATTCAAAGTCGCTCCGAGAAAGCACCACCGACTTTGATGTTGACCCATACATCTGTTTGCTAAGACTTTGGATGTACGTTACAGCTATGGCATGCAAGAGTGTGACTGTAAATAAAATGTGTGAATTTATCTTTACGGTGCTTACGAAAAAATGACACCCGTAGAAGGAAAAAAAATTAAAAAAACAAATCAAAGAATTGCCGCTTGCAGCCTTTTCATAAATCTACACCAAGTGCATCTCGTATTCCAAGTGCGGAACCCTCGTCTCAAAGTGCGCACCTGCTCTCTGCACTTGGAGGAGCACTTTGCAGTTGTAACAGGTATAATCATATTTATTTAACAATCCCAAAGACGCCGTGGAGGAGCAGCGGTGGGGGCAGCGGGGTTGCCAGAGCCAGAGGAGTGCACGCAGCGGTTTTGGAGCTGGAGAGGTGATGGCTGCAGGGGACTGGCTAACACCCACGGAAGCTGCTCTCATGCTAACCCCGGCTGACTTTTTAGCGGAGTGTCGAGGCTTAGCCCTAGGTGACACGCTCGGCCTCCTACGCGGATAATGAGCCAGGACAGACTCCCTATTGGACGGTAAGTGCCGGCGCTGGCTGCCTGTCTCCTGGATGAAGCCGATCACCTGGATGGCTGCGGGGAGGTTGTTTTTTTTTTGTGTGTGATTTTTTATTATTTTTTTCAGGCGAGGGGTTCGAGTGCTTGAGTAGGAGGGCGTGAAAGGTGCCGAGCCAGGGCGCCGCAACTGCCCCGTGGGTACATCCAACGCTAGCCGATCCGCGGGCCGACCTTTTGCCTGCCATTGTTCCTGTCTGCGAGAGTTTAAGCAATTCATTTTTCTATCTCTTGGCAAGCTCGCACCTAAGAACAGACTTTACAACACTTCACTCCAGAAAGACTTTGGCAAGGTTACAGCCAACTTAAATGGACTTTTTTTTCTCTTTCCTTGTAGTAAATTACAGCGTATGCATGTTTTTACCTAAAATGAGAACATTCAGGACAGCTATAGCAACCACTAAACTAACTCAAGGCACTGTCATTTGAAGGTAAGAACTCTGCCAAGGCATTGAATAGATCCCGCAATGATATGGTGGGCAAACTTTCACTTGTCAAACGCACTTCTTTTTTAAAACTTCATGAAACAGTAGTTATTTTTGCATATTTGACTGTATCTTGCAACTATAGAATATCTTTCAATGTCAATGTTTCTGTTTTGTTTTTACTAATTAACAAAAAACACAACCTATTTTACAAGTTCTGTCTGTTGATTGTGGTGCTTTAGAGACCAGGAAACATTTTTTAGAAAGTTACCCCATTTCCAACATCAGTAACCAACACAACACACAACAAAGAACTTCAGCCGCCATGTTTGCATATTCCTCACTATCTTGTCCCAGTATAATGGTGAGATCGAGCACAAGGGCCAAATCGGGGCCAAGTCGGTGAAAGGACGGTGGCAGAGGGCAAACAAAAGCTCTGAAAGGAGACTGAGAGAAAGAAGAGTGAGGGACGGGGGTGAGAGAGAGAAGAGAGGGACGACAGAGAGAGAGAGAGAGAGAGCGAGAGAGAGGGGAGGGGAGGGGGGGTGCAGAGATGAATAGTGAAAACTCAGTGAAGTGTAAACGCGACCTGGGACAGTGAGCTGCTCTGGTCAGCGACTGCAGGGGGAGGGGCTAGGGTGACCTGACTCACACAAGGGCGAAAAAGTTACTTACGGGAAAAGGAAATTGCGTAAACAAGACTTTATGATAACTACACCTTAATTAGATTTAATGCTCAAGTTGTTTATTAAGCATGATATTCAGGCTTAGTTAATTACTAAGTCAGAAACATTCTTAATAAACTAGTCTTTTTTGGTGCATTATTAAGGCCAATTAAAGTGTAGTTTTTAAAAAGTGCCAAAAATAACAATGTATATTTAGTATAAAAAGTAATATTTCAAAATGCTGTCAGGGAAATTCTGCACATATATTGCACTTAACTGCAATAAGAAGTTGTCCACTTTCCCTGCAATCACTGCTGGTCTCTATCTGAGAAGAGACCCTGACTCTAATTCAATTAAAGTCTCATTTATTTGCTGAAGAGGCCCGGGAGGAGCAACAGGCTCGGGGTGCACTGCAGACCAGTGGGGAGGGGGTTGATAAAGGGTGGTTAGGTGGTTCCGTTTTTTTTTCTCTCTTTTTTTTTTTTTAGGAGGGGGAAAGGGTGTTCCTGGGGGGCTCGAAGGTTTGCTCAACAGCTCAGACCGGGCCCACCTTTGCCTGGATCAGGGCCCTCGCCTGGATCCACCATCTGTGTGCCCCCTCCCCCTGCTCCTGCCCTGCACACATGTTCCTGCCTCCATGGCCCCCCTCCTGCCCTGCCCCGCACCACACCACACCGCACCGCACCACTCTCCCATCACACAAGCCAAAGGAGAAGAAAAAAGATGCACAAAGCCTTCCCCTGGCTGCCCTCAGGACTCCCAGGCCAGGAGAGTGGGAGGTGGGATAGGTTGCAAAAAAAAAAGAAAAAGAAAAGGGGGCTGGGGATTTTGGATAAGGCACTAGAGAGGTTCGGATATATATTTTGTTTACATTCCAGGTGCCACCCGGTGTTACCTTGGCAAACGTCACGCTACAGGAATGGTGGAAAGAAACGGTTAAAATTAGAAAATTTAATTTATTTGATAATTTCCCAGAATAATTAGAGTTAATATGGGTTAATTAATATGCAAATCTCTGAGCAGATGTTCGGTAGCGCGGCTGAGCACGGCTGAGGGAAAGAAAAAAAAAAAAACAGCCCCTACTTTCTCCTGCCTGGTTTTGGCTGTCAGTTATTGGGCCGTAATTACTGTAACTAACCAAATACACACAGAAAGAAAAAAAAAAAAAGGCGTTTATAGCAGCTCCCAGATTTGGAGTCTTCTCACACACATAAAGGCGGACCATCGCTAATTTCCCCCCTCACTATAAAGAGGCCTTTTACGCCGCGGGCCAGTGAATGCAGCGCGCACTTTAAAGTATTTGAAATTTGCGGGGCTTTGTGTGGCGCGGCGTGTATAAAACGAGGAGTGTGAAGGAAGCGCGGCGCCGCATTGTGACGAGAGCACCTGCGTTTGTGGGCCCCGAGATTCGTGTTTACGCCTGTTTGCAGCTGATATTACTGTCACACACACACACACACACACACACACACACACACACACACACACACACACACACACACACACACACACACACACACGTCATATATTATAGCATCAAGAATGAGACCTAGCTAGCAGCCAGGCAAATTTGCATAAAAATGGCAGTGTTTCTTCATCAGTAAAGATCTGCACTTATCGAGATTTTTTTTTAAATGCACCCCAATAATAAAAACATACTGAATTGACTGTTGAAACGTAATTAAAATGTCAAGTAGCAAAATTGTTGTCGAACTTGAGGTCATGCATTTAAATAGCTGGAGACAAAAACGTAAATAAATAAAACTGTGAAGAAAAAAAATATGTATGGAAACAACACAAACAATAAAAACTTTCAAAAAAACTAAACAAAAATAATTCAAGGCAATGATTTATGATATTTGTTGGCACTTTCAATGAACAAATACAGAGACTCTATACAGTAGCATAATAAATCAGGCCTATCATCAGTCATGGAATGTTTTTTTGTGAATGGAAAGGAGGGGCTAGCTTAAACAGAACTGCCGAATCCCTGAGTCTTAATTCCCCCGGGGAGAAAACAGGGTTATCCAGTTGTCACTTTTCACTTTCCTGTCTATCTGGTTCACCCTCGGTCTGTTTAGGCCACGATTGCACAGGTTCAACTCTCTTTCGGTCCATCAAAATCACATGTATTTTTTTTGCGGCGACAGCGGCCTTGCAGGGCGACATGCAGGTTTGTTTTCGATGGCTCTTATCAAAGTTTTTGTGAGAGCGTTCACGGGAGACAGTGTTTTCTGGACGCGATAAGGTGGCAGACAGGACCTTGCCGAAACAGATAGTTGACACCTTACGCTGTCACAAGCCCGTGTTCAACTTTGTTCCGCAAGATTCATCCTCTACACTGTGTTTTATGCAGTAATATAAAGTTTAAGGTAGGGTTTTAAGGTGCAAGCGCAATGACCCTTCTACAGATCTTAAGGTTCATGGTCAGGAGAATTAGTCTAATCTGCATGTTTTACGCTGCATAAAAGTACTCCTGGGAAGTACGCTAACATACTGATAGACAGATGTCCACTTTACATGAGTGTGAGATGGTCAGCGTTTTGACAAACTCAAAGGTCAGTCACCAAAGTTACTGAGAACACATGTATTTCCCTGTGTTCCCCCTGCTGTGCTCACCGGCACAATCCTGCAATTCTTCATCCTGACGTACTCCACGTGCCTCGCTTTAATAAAAAAGAATCTATAAAAATAAATTACTCGCACTAAGTATATGCAAATTCAAATGTAAGCAATCATTGCAAAATTAATTTTGCCAGAACTGATTAAAAGCTTTAATAAATCTATATACAGTATTGCAGCAATCTGATATTGTGAATTTATTACACTCCCTGTAAGATTAATTAGTAAGCGCCGGTAACATATTGCAGTGCCACGCCAGATTACTGTACTTTTTGTTAATAACGGTTAAGCAGAACCTGAGCTGTAATTATGGGCTAACAGAAGCTTTTGATGCAGAGAAGGAGAGCCAGCTGCAAAGGGAACAAACGGAACTCCTTTAGTCAAGACTGCAACTATTTTAGGAGGGTTTTAAGTTCATCTTATTGGAAAAATGTAAGGAATTCTGCTAAATGGATTGATGCTGTGCGAACTGAAGAAACGATTACCGCTACAGGAGTGCACTACAGCCGGCTTGTAAGAGCTTTTAGAGACGCTTTCTGCTAACACCTTCGCCTCAGAAGTCTGTGCACTCCTCGCAGGTCGGCAGATAGAGCGAAAATAACAAGTGGTTTGATCAGGCCAAGGTTGTTTGACATTCCTGTCCGCAGCTCCAGGGTCGTCGGACGCCTTTATCTGAGCCAAACAGCGCCACGGAGTTAAGACGAGACAACACACCGCTCCACCGCTCTGTACCTGCCAAAAAACTAAAACCAAGGACTCTCCCCGCAGTCAGCAGCTGTTAAAAGGTCGACCAGCGAGAGGGGAAAAGGGGCGGGGGGGCCTGGGAGCTCAGATGGACCAAAAAGATCAGACGGGATGAACCAAGGGGCCAAAAGGGAAGAGGGAGGGAGCCAAAAGGGGGGCTTAAGGGGTCCAGGTGATGGGGACTAGCTAGGGCGAGGTGGGGTAAAGGCGGGGGTCGATCTTTCTTCTTCCCTCTCTTGTCCACTGGCAGTCTGGGGGCCCGCTCTCATTCACATGCTAATGAGTGTGTTAAAATGGCATCTGTTCCCCACTGCAAACAGGGCCCCGTCACCTGAGCGAGCGAGCGAGCGCCAGGTATCGACAAACCACCAGGAAACAGGCGAGGGGGGGGTAAAAAGGGGAAGGGATGCCCAGCAGGCAACTGGCACACGGGGCAGTCCAATCGGTGACATGCAGGTTGAGAGAGGGAGAGCCGGGCCCTGGCTGTGAGCAGGGGCCTCCAGAGAAAGGCAGTGCTCTCTGAAACTGTTACCAACTTCCCAATTAAGCCCAGGCAGACAGCAGGGGAGGGGGCCGGCCAGGGAGATGTCTACCTCGGAGTGAGGTTTATGAGGGGACAAATGTCACTCAGCTCTTTAATGGGATCAATTGTATTATTAATTTTGTCTGTAGGTTCGGATTTCAAGCCATGTTAGAAAACGCTGGAAATTCAGCTATGGAATTGAAAAGACATTTAATAAAACCAGTGCTGGGAAGTAACTCAGCAAATATGGGAATATGTTTTTGATTACTAATTTAGAGTAACTGTATTCTGGTACATGGGAACAAATGGAAAATGGAAATGTATGCTTCAAACCGCTCAGTGTTAGTGAGAAAAACAGACAACACTCCTGCATACAAGTGTGATTCTTCCTTCTATAATTAGTGATAAATACCGAACATAAAAAGTGAAATAAACATAAAGCTATTTCTATCCTATGTCACGTTTATACACTATAATAAAATGCAACTTAAAGTATCCCAAATATTCAGATTACAGTACTCTGACTGGACCATGTAACATATATTAGGAGCAAGTTTTCAGTAGTCTGCAACTAAATACAACACAATTTCCCTATACTTTATTTTCTATTTGACCAATTATTTATTCTTGTCCCCCAAAACAACTGACCAACGTGAGCTTTAAACCTATATTCATTCACTTAAATAGCATACAGCTGAACTTAAAGAGGTTTAAAGTGATTATAAAAGCAATCAGCATGTTCTTACAGATTCAATTAGAACAACCAAAAGTGCAGATATATCATTGCAGTGGCTTCTTATGCAACTACACCAGTACATAACGGGTAAACAATAAAATCAACAGTGGCTATGTTTACATGCACACCCAAAATCTGATCATTATCCCATTTCTGAACGTATCAAGATAACTGAAATGTCACGTAAAGAGTTGCTTCTAATCGGATTTCTTTTAGAGTGCAGGTTTGAATGAGGAAACGTATAGAAAAAAATGATAAAGTAATACAAAATTAAAGATAAAATGTTATGTTATGTTTTAAAATTCATTGTACTTTGTCTTCCCAATACAACAGTTACTCAAAAATACACTGTTTTTCAGATTATTCTAGTCATCTGAATTTAACTGGTCTCGTAAGTGTATCAAATATAATCCACGTATGAAAACAACGCGACCAAAACCACATTCTTTCCCCACATTTCTCAATCAATTTACGCCATGACAACATACTGTAAAGCAGGGGGAGTTTTAATACCGCGCACCTTGTTCTACCGCCTGTCCACGCGCACGCTAACTCCACGTGCACGGCCCCTGTGTGTTTCCCTAGCGCTCGCGGCAGGTTCGGCAGGTGTAAACCAGCATGAGATGACATGACTTAACCTTTTCCCTCCATCGCGGCGAACGGCAACAAACACTCGCCCCGCAGCAGCCCGTGACTTGACCATGTGGGTGGGAGAGAAGACGGCATCGGCGGACCGGGGCTAAGTATGCCTTCTGACATTTTTGTTGCTGTTGTTGTTGTTGTTGCTCATGTGGCGGTACCTGTCTTTCATTTTAGCCGCAGGAGGGCAAAATCTACACTTTTAATTACGTAGTGGGAGTAACGGACGGGCTGGGGAGGTGAGTTCTACCTTAACAAGCCTTTGAGACAGTGTTACGACGCTGACCTTTTGGCTAGGAGAATTTGTTTATGTTGCGTTGGACACGACCCCGCGCGTTAGCTCGTTTCAGAGCAGCGCTCGGTTCATAATGGCGCCGGATGTCGTTACCGCGCTACCTGCCTACCTACTGCCTACGGCTTCATATGTCAAACAGGAGTCAAGAGCAGTCAGTAAATATCCACGCAACGCAAATTGAAATTATGTAGCTTGTCGCGAGTTATATTAGAGATCATGTTGGAGAAGATTGTGTTAAACTGACAGTGGAGGGAGGGCAGAGCAAAAGGAAAAAGAAAACAAAGATGGAAAGAAAAAGAGTGCATGCAATTGTAAACGAAATGTGGTTCAAACATGATGAATATATTACAATGTCAAAGAGGCCTTATTTTAGAAAATGTGCAACCTTAAGACTTAATTCATAATGAACAAATAGTTTAGTGAGCACTTCATCAATACCCCAACATGTTACTAAGCATGAATCATTCTTAATAAACAATTTGTCCATTATGGTTTAAGTCTCATGCTTTATAAAGGCTAATCAAAGTGTAATTACTATAACGTTGCATCTTACATGGTTCTCATTGGTCTATTTTCTTACCGATTCTCCCAAATAAAGCCCATTTTGCAATCAGTTCAGTGACAACTACGCAAAAAATGACCACTGATAAGTCAAAACCAAAAACGCACAGCATATGCATATCGTACTCAGGTTTTAAAACGCCATGATGAGAATCGCTGCAACAGATGCTCTCTCCCCGTTCTCTGTATACTGTAAGTAAAAAGGAAATTTTGATCTAAGCCTGCCCTACCCCTGGGTCCTGCCTCCGTCTTCCTGTCAGCTCTCCTGTTTTTGATCAGGGCTTGAAAGCAGCCGTGCACCAGCGAGTGTGTGAGCCGCTCAGGTACCTGGGGTCTGCCGAGGTGCTAATTAGCTCGCCGGGATAATTGATGTGTAGATTACGCCGTTCAACAAATGCTCCGACTTGTTTGTTCTTCGCGCTCCTCAGCAGCCCTGCCAGCGTAGACAAGCTCCTCCAGCTCCCCTCCCGCCCCCTTTTAACTCAACCCTAATGAACAATTTACCTGGCTTGTAAAGGAGGTGGTTAAGCCTGCCAACGCGCCGGCAAAACAAAGAGCGGGTTGCGGCGAGTTCATTCCCCACAGGTGTAAGTGTC
The DNA here is from genome assembly GCA_019453435.1 of Rhinogobius similis. NCBI lineage: Eukaryota > Metazoa > Chordata > Actinopteri > Gobiiformes > Gobiidae > Rhinogobius > Rhinogobius similis. The sequence continues at coordinate 47,479,533 of CM033620.1, forward strand.
TCAAAGCTTCAAGACCTGCACCAACTCCCTTGTGCCGCCGAACCTGGCAGTGCAAGGCCCGAGTTGAGCGCTTTGCCAAACCCTGAAGGAGTTGTCGGTGAGCATACATAATTCCAAAAGAGAAACAATTTTCGCAATGAAAGAGCATGTCATTAAGAGCGCCGGTAGACCTCTATTGTTCTACTCATTTCTATAACGCCATTTCCTGCATCTTTTGTCTTTGGGACGCTATTATTAGACAAGAACGCACCCTCCCTCTGTCCGTTCAATAGGGTTTGCATTTGCTCATTAACAGCTAAGAATCCGCAAACACATTCTGTATAGCTTTCTGCAACTGCTAATAAACTAATCATGCCCTCGCGTCTAATTGGGAAAATGGAATGAGGGAGAGAATCAGAGCTTTCGCCAGGAGGATTTTCGGGGCTACTTGTCGGCGCCGCGGTAGAAGTGGAAGGGAGCCTATTAGCAGGACAGATGCCGAGGCGCAAAGGTGAACAGCGGAGACGTGGGCTGGCTGCCACACCGCCGACCCCCCGTAATCGGTCACCCACACCAGTGTACCAGTTAAACACATTACGGAGTTTATTGGGTCTCATTATTACGATGCATAGCGCTGGTGCTTTTGCAGACCTGCCAGAGCTCTCGCTGAGCAAACAAAGGCCATTTCGGTTACTTCTCTACCTTTGCTGATTAGCCAGGCAGCAGATGATAGAACTAAGCCATGACAAGATCCGTAAATGTCTTGTTAGTTTTTGTATTTGTCTGAAAGGTAGCGTGAGGGAGTTGTTTAAGGAGAGACATTGCAAATGAATTGTAAAAAAATCTTGAATTCAGTTATATCAGTTTGAAACTTCTCCTGGAGTTTACCCACATAAATGTCATAAAACAGTTTTTCATCATGTAACGTCTTCATAGAGAAATAAGGCATCGTATGTGTCAAAATCTGAAAAATGGACAAAGCCAAGTTCAAATTTCCTGGCTCATTTTCTACACATATTAGTAACAAAAAATAAGCAAAGGAGATTTTGGATATTTAATTTAGATTTTGAGTAAACTAGATTAGATTGAAAATTGGCTCAAAAATTCAAAATTTGCCTTATTTTTAGACTTAGATAAGAGTTTTGCCTGGAGTGTCTTGCCTTTAAATAGTTCATGAACATTACCTAGTGCCTGATATTCTTAAATCCAAATGTATTTCAACATTTTAAAATACAAAAAATACTACTTTAAGAAGACATTTTTCTTTATGTTTGGATGGTTGGTTCTCAAGCCAACACACCAATCATAAACAAACTTTTTGCTTTATAGTTTCTAGATTCTATGGGTTAAAACTAATCTTTTAACAATAAATATTGTTAAAACTTAGAAAATAAAAGGGAGACAGTTGTTTATGTTTACATGCATTTGGATTCTCAAGCTAATAAGTCTGCTTTGGGCTGCAAGATTCTACAGGTTAATGGCAGCAAATAGTACAAATTAAGCTGCAATTGTGGTTATTTAGTGTCAGTAAGAGTGCTTGTTCCATACTTTCACTTTAACATTTCTTCACTAGCTGGTCTTAAATGGCATCTGGGCTCTCCTTTCCAAACTAAGGAAGTCCACTCACAGATATTTTCCTGTGAGGAGCAAATAATGTGTTTGACTCCAGCCAAGTTAGCGGTGATAAACCCACTGATGATGAAACTGTTATTCCTTGGCCCAGACACCTTGACTTTCTGCGGCAGATAAGAAAGACAAACGGTGACCTCTCTCTCTCAGATCTACCCTGTGAGAGAGAGTTGATAGTTGTGCTGAAAACGTGGAGCGGCATGTTTGGACTACACAGGAGCCGGAGTCTTGCAAACTTAACTGGCCATTTCCGTCGCCAACCTGATAACTCTTCCTCACCGTCCTCGTTCCAGAGTCGAGGCTGGCACCGGCACTTTTGTTTTGTTTTTCCTCCCTGCCTTTTTCCTGTCGCCATCTCGGTATTTAATCTAACACCGGCAGGCGGCAAAAGGGTTTACTTTGCCCCCCCTCAAAGACAGCGAGGCAGTGGTAGTGGAGCAGGAGAGGAGAGGGGAGGGACAGGGGGTCTCCGCACAGGCAGGAAACCTAGGGCCAGCGTCACTGTTAACAAAAGCCTTTCATCTTTCTCTCCACTTTCCCCCCAAGACGGTGCGCTCGGAGCAGTGGGATTCTTTTAAGTACATACCTGATAAGGAAACTTTTTTCTCCTTTCGAGGCAGCACAAAGGCACGCACACTGGCACTCTTAAACCTGTGATCGCTTTGAACAGAGAGGCTATCCTTTTATCCCTGCCGTAGGGGCTTCATACGGCTATTAACTCATTCTAAACAGGTAATTATGCAAAGTAAACAGCCAGGTCACAGCAAGGCCCCATTCCACCTTTGCAATCATACCAGCGCTGTCTTAGCAGTTAGTTTCGAGGTACAGGATCCATTTGCGGATAACTGCACCTAATCTATTATAGTCAGGAGTTGCTGTGGCAGGGCCTGTGTGCGCGCCAGGGGAAGACCCGGGGGAATCTGATGGAGAGGTCATAAATCACACGGAAGATGTTGAAAAGTCGAGTTTCTACAGAGCAGTGGAGGTAGCAGACAGGGCGGGAGCACGGGAACGCCCCTGAGAACCAAACAACCGAGGCTATCATCGCCGTAGTTAAAATATCAGCAACCGCAAGCCAACCGGGGCTGGAGTGTCGAACAATGCCTGGTCCCAGAGGAGGGCCCGGGACATATCCATACAGAACCTCTGCTAGGTGGTGCTTACAGCGGGACAAATCCCTCATGTGTAGTTAACATAGCAAGAGAGGCAGGGCTTGGACATTTTTATCCACACTGACTTTGCTGCATACATTTTTAGCCTGGGTGATTCCACGGGGAGTTGATCTGCGCTGGTACAAGTTTGCTCTTGGGGAATAGACTGTAACCAAAGAACAGTGCATGTCTGAACTGCTACATGGATCACCTGCGACTAATGTTTTAGCGAGAAATAAGAGACATATTAGGCCACCTCGGAGGGTTAGGGTTAGGATCTTCTCATGAGCTGGGGAAGTGTATGTGTCCCCAGGGAGCCCTCACTCTTTCCTTCCTGCTCTCCTCGTCTCTCCTAGTCTGTGCGCTGTTTGTTGTTTCGGCTAATGAAAACAGAGCGGCTGACAGCGACGTTTTCATGTTGTTTTCATGACCTGCGTGACTCGCCATAGCCTCCCGCAATGCTTTTCAAGCCGGGGGTGAAGTCTGACAGGGCCTCGAACAATCTTTTTCTCTCTCCTTCTCTCTCAAATTTCTTAGCAGGCTGTTGCATAAGGAACTCTGTATCTATGGTAATGGGCAGCTAATTGATCCCACGGGGCGCTGCTGGCATGGGGAGAACTTATTTACTCTGGCGACATAGGGATATTCTAGCTTCATCCTTTAAAATGACTATAACTCACATTCTGTTATCTCTACAAGGCATGGCGAGGTGCACGGGGGGCCAATGTCTACATGCGCCGTCGAATGAAAAGCCTGTGTCGGAGAGGTGGCAGGCAGCAGCAGAGAGCGGCCAATCAGGCGTTAACACCTTGACTCTTCTCCCCGAATGTGGGCGACGCTGCTGCGCGCTGCACCCGCCTCGGTGTCACGGCTAAATTGGCTTCCAACAGGAACCCAAGGTGCCAAAGAGCCATTAGACGGACAAGGCATTGAAGTGTACCCAGGAATTAATGGGTCGCGATCTTTAAGCCTGTCAGCCCTCTTCATTAGAGACTGTGGTGAAGGTGTACGTCAGTCTTTTACTCGGATAACCACCATTCACATAACAAGTCTCCCCAAACTGTTGCTTGAAATGTGTTTAACGTGCACAAGTGTAGCCAAATGTATTACAATGTCCTGATGTCTCTCTTTCGAATACTGAAGACGGAGCCATCTTTGAAATAAACTTTAGAAGTGTAACTTTTATTGAGGGTCCGGCAATCAACAATCTTAGTAGCAAAGTCCAAAATGTATCTGACACTGCAAAATCAACATCAGTTTAAACACTACAAACCCATAGAATGTTATTACGGTGGATTATAAGGTTCTGACCCCTTGCAGGAGAGGTGATTGGAGGGGGTTGAGGCTTGTCCTTGCATCCCACGAGACACCTGAGTCAGCTCGGGAGGGAAGGGAGGCGGGTGCAATGGCCGCTGACACAACACCCAAATCAAATCCTGCTCCTAGATAACGGCTAATCATTTGTCAACCTAAGAAGCAATCCCCTCCGATCACCCCGCCACAGAGCGACCACTTTATTCCAACGGGCTGTCAGGGCAGGGAGAAAAAAATTACATTGGGCCGCGCAGTACCCCCTTAACCCCACCGTCCCCCCATCCTATTTGGAGGCCCAGAGCAACAGCTGACAGCCAGGAAACAACTGTCCATTCAGCCTCTTAATAATGGCGTAAGACCTCCGCGACAATGTCTAGATTGTGTTTTTATTTGTGTTTGATGTCAATCTTTAGTTGAATTTTATTGTTTTTTGTCAGATGTTATGTTGACAAATTTTCTATATTGATCTTGTAGTTAAAAATCTTGTCAAATATCAACGTTCAAGCCATAATACTATTGTTTTCTGACACAATTATGAAAAACAAAGCAAAAATGTCCAATGTATTTTGAGACATTACCCTGCTTTCCACCAGTTTTAGTTATATGTGAACATTAGTGGAGATATGAATCATATTCCATAACAACATTGCAACTGAAGAGAAAACTTTAGAATCTTTAGAAAGGTGCGATCAAATGAACACAACCTGTAGGTCCGTCTGAACTTGCGATCTAAATCTCAACCTTTCACACGATTAGACGTCATAAAAAGTCTTCTTGCCATGTTTTGAAGAGAAACCAGAAGCGTTACGACACTGACAGATCCACACAAGCTGCCTATTAAACGTGCACACATACAAGGCCTGTTACACTTGAACCACGCAGCTGTCCCAAGATATGCACTCCTCAAAGGGATACAATGTTGTTGCAATGGCACTGCAAAGTTTTCACCGAGTTCCACAAGACTAGTAAACTCAATAGTATGTGCTCTTTTAATATATTTTAGGTTCAACTGTCAAACTGTTCTCAAAATAGCACAAATTAGAAAGTCTATTTTGATATGTTGCCAGTCAAATGCATTGTTACAAAGTCTATTTTTTGAAACTACTGACTATCCACTTGACTATGTATCTTTCTAAAACAAGAATTAATGTGTGTCCAGTTCCCAGCAGGCAGACACAAAAGCACCATTTTAGCAGTCACCTATTTTGAAACAAATTTCCCAACAACTCCTTCTACTTGAGCAATAACAGTCATTTGATTAGCCAAAATACCACCTCTGTGCACAGTTCTGCTGACACTGCAACTCGCCACTTCTGCCTTTGTCCCACTGCACTACATGCTAGATTTCCACACAATAATAAGACAGATTGCATGTGATCCAGGGTGAGCAGAGAAGACAACTTTGAAATAAAAACACCAGGGAACAAGTAACGGTAGAACATGGTGATAAGAAGTGTTGAGTAAAAGTGCGAGGTGAAAGACGGCATAAGACTACTCGGCCAAAACATGAGTAATGCATAGTCTGATTATGGATTTAGTATCAAATCCCTATTTTTCAATGCTGATCCAATACGTTTGAGAGCACAAACATTTAACAAAACTTAACTTGTTTTGCAATGTTTTGCGGTTGTAGAGTTACTATAATATGTGAACCTATAATTATACTAGCATATTACAATATCAACAAACAAGTTTTCACAACATGTTGAAGTAGTTTTAAGGAAAGTAATCTGGTATTGGTTGATATCGGGAACTGAAAAAGCTGGATCAGTGCAACCCTAATTCTGATATTTTTTCTAAACAAAAGACATTTTCTTTACAGTAAATCATATCTAAAAGGTAAGGTGCAAGAAACTCAAATGTTCATATGATTTAATATTGCCATAGTGTCTTACTTACTTCCATTAGAAAGAGTAGTACATTTTATTTAAGTCACTTCAAAAAATGACTACTGAAGTACAAGTAAAACCTTTGCATGTGATAGCAGGAACTAAAGCTAACCTCCCTGTAGAGCGGAGCTAGCAGGAGCAGTTGCAGTTCACAGGTTTCATATTTGGAGTTTGCACTCTGGGACTCTTGCCCATACTGCATTGGCCATACTTAATTACATTATGCACGGAGTAGGGATATTCATAGCATACATGAACAGCAAATTAAAAAGCAAAAGAGACACAATATTGCCAGTGTGGAAAAGGACCTCTGACATCAAATGAATTTAGTCATTTACTTAAAAAAGCCGGCGTCCCATTAGATTAGCAATGCCAAATTAGCGACAATTTAACTAAAAAAGAGGGAGAAGTTCAACCTGAGAGGAGCAGAGAGGGGAGCTCGGTGATGGCACGAAGCTAAGTCTGTGCGCGGCAGATAAGGGGCGGGGGGTGTACGCTACGGTATAGGCCCGGAGCTGCTTTATGTGTCACCCAATGGAGGAAGGGTGAGGTGGGTGAGGCTTGTTTCGCACGCATGTACAAGTGCATGTTAGCGTGAAAGACAAGCCAGAAAGGTGCTCTGTGACACCGTGAGCCAACTTAGCGCTGTCATGCCCGTCGCTGGATGAGCCAAACAATATGTGACATTTGCATCAAGACCGAAGAGCTGCTACGCTACAGGTTAGAGCCAGAAGGGAACGCCAAATTGTCTGATTAAATGAACAAGAATGGCGAGCAAAATGTGCACCGTAGAGGTCTTGACAATTCTTTTAAAGGTTGTCGATAGCGTTGTAAAGGCGAGGTGATGGAAAAAGTACGATAATAACATGTAAAAAAGTCAATGCCCTGGATTCATAAAACTGAAATGAGCTGGATGAAACGGTGATCAAGCTCCGGCGGATAATTTTACTCGTGTTAAACTAAATAATGTATGTTCTCTTGACATAATGAAGCAAGTTTGGCCTTCTACAACCTGCGAGTTCACTTCCTACAGAGCTAAATAATTCACACAGCCAGGTGGAGAGCCTCTGACGATGTACGCCAGTATAGATTTTCACATTCAAAGCGTTTTCCGAAAGATTAAGGCAAGAGAGTACATGGGAAAAGATTTACATTAGAGAGCTGTGCTTAAAGTAGCATCTACACTCAAACACTTCTGATGATTTTGAAGTTTTAAGAGATGGTTTGGATCTCCTAACCTGATATATTGTGCTTTTTATTCCCAGAAAAAGGCCAAATTGAGCTTTGTATTCAGTGCAACACGTAACTGAATGTTCTCACTAAAATCATAGAGCTAACTATGCATATTTAGGTTAGCATTCTACCAGGAATTAATGTTTTATTATGACTGAGTGTCCAAAGTAGCGCCATACAAGACCAAATGCATTTATGATATTTTTAACGAAAAAAACCCAAACTACCAATCACCAAATCTCCAAATTCACTCCAAAACATGTTTGATAGTGCTGCCTCCACCTCTATGTGAACAGTCAGGTCTGCTCTCTCTGCCCACGTCACTTTGGATGAGGGCGTCGGCCAAACGGCTCAAATGCAAATGCGTCTTGACAGCCCCTGGAGTGGCGGGCGCCCTGGATGACTGTTCACGGCGCTCAGGTTCGCCCTTGATAAAAGAGGGCGAAAACGGGGAAAATATATTTGTGTCATCCAGGAGGGCCGCGCTGAATGGGGGGATTTGGCGTCGGCAAAGTGTGTCTGACAGGTTGAAGGGCTGAACCGCGAGCGAGAGGACACCTTGGTGCGACGAGATGGCTCCTGGGAAGGGAGAGGATGGGAGTTGGGAAGGCTGTAGGGTTGTTCAAGGATATGGAGTCAAAAAAATATGAGATTTAAGCTGCATTTTTACTTTCGCACGCAACACAACGCTGGACAGAACCATGACTAAACGAGGACTAACTCAGGTCTACGTCACACGAAATGGGGCCAAACCAGAACCAGATCAAAAAGAGTGTGAATGCAACTTAAAACGGTGCATTTTTTGTGCTAATTTGTCAGATCTGGAGTTGGAGATTTTGTGTATTCGTTATTTGTAAGTTTAACCAATTGCACAAAATCGTTGGTCCTATTTCTTCTGTATTTTTGTTGCGTTTACAAGAAAGTGAGTGAAAAAAAAATCAGTTTGGATGCTGAGGCTACACTGCGACATATGATTTAAAGATACGAATAACAGCATGCACCGCTCTTGTCCAAAAATCTGGCACGAAGCTGTTTCTAAATGATTGCCTTGTTGCATTGGTTAAACCTCACCTCTCACTCCCTCCCTCTCACACATCGTTTTTCCCGAGGCCTTAAAGAAGATGGCTGCGCAAACTGAATCACTCTCAGGTACTACTCCCTGTAGAACTTTCGCATTACTTAAATCGATAGAGTTGGAAAAGACTGTAAAATGCATAATAATGTCTAAGCTCTCTAGTGGGAGCCGTGCAAACGCGGAGAGGAGGATGAAAAAAGGCAAAGGTTTTTCCGTACGGCGCTTGCTCGCTCCTCTCGACGCCCTCGGTGGCCCAACAAACAGCGGCATGTTTATCAGAAAAGTAGGAAAAATCGATAGAAGTGCAGGCCCCGGCACAGAGCACAGCACCTGCCTGGCCAAAGGCGGCCTCTGCCTGGGTGAGGGAGACCAAACTTCCCCTCGCAGGTTTATGCTTCCTACGCTGAGGTGAGGAGGGAGGGAGGGAGGGAGGGAGGGGGAGAGGGGAGGGGCGCGAGCAACTGCCCTCAACGCAGTGTTCTTTCAAGTACTGTATTTTGCATTGACTGTCTGATAGCTGTTTTAAATATTTGTACAGTGTAAGCTGTGAGCACTGCAAAACCTGGCGACTAGTGACTTTGACTCAATTATTTCAGCTTGTTTACGATATTTTTACAGATTTTATTATGATTCTTTTCAACACTTACAAAAATAAATGTATTATGTTCACATTTTCACATTTTTGTGTTGATAGAAAGTATTTATTTAAGTCGATAAGCTTAAAATCCAGACGCCACTTTATAATGACTACACCTTAATAAAGCATGAACAAAGACTTAATTCAAAATAAACAAACTGTGTATCGCTAAAGTTTAAAAATGATTTAATAAAGGGGTTAGGGTTAGGAATTAAGTTATTAAGCCTGAATCATTCTCCGTAAACGATTTATCCACAAGTCTTTGTTCAGTTTTGAGTTATTCTAAAGTGATACGCGTTAAATATATTTATAGTTCTCCAAATGTTTTATTTCTACACTCACAAAAATAATTGTATTATGACAGATTTTCTTAATTCAATAATTGTTATTGATAGAAAGCACCAGTCAAATCCAAATATTTGCTTTGGGTCAACAATAAACAAATATGTCATAATACCTTTATTTCGAGTCACATTTTCTTATCTTCTTTTTTTTTTTTTTTTGTTAAAGTGACATTCTGGCTCTACACTGTAAAAAGCTAAAATATTTGACTAAACTAAAGGACCGGTAAGTAAATAATTCGAGTCAAAATACCCAATCAAATCAAGTTCAATTCAGCATTTATGTGATTTCAGCTGATGTTTTCCTTGTCTTTTTTGCAGTGTGCATTACAAAACCCACTTATACACTGCTTCTGAATTCCCCCTGGGCGTTGCTCGTGGGCCGGCAGCTCTGGTGTCAGGCTCGGGGGCACGAGGGCAAGCGGTCTTCGCTTCTGCGTGAGAGCGGCTCACACCTCTGCTATACCTCCACTTACGCACTTCCCTCCCCGACACCCATGCGCCTCGCTTTGAGACTTTGATTTCAAGCGCACAAGTGGGAGGCTGCTTGGCAAACGTAAGGTTAGGTCAGGTGCGAAAAGAAAGAATTAAATCAAAAGTGGAACTCTTTGACACCTCTGCTGGAATATTAAAACAATAGACATTCAAATAATCAGAAACTTTCCGCGATTGTTATGTAACTGCTTTGTTCTCACGACATTTCAGAAATACAAACTTTAGACTTAGAACAAGAAGAGTTCCAAGATTAAACTCTGAACAAATTCAGAAAAATTAAGCACTAACTCAAGTCTACGTCACAAAATATAGGTCAAAACCAGAACCAGATCAAAACGAGTGTGAACGCAACTTCTTCAACTTAAAACGGTGAGTTTTTCGTCCTAAATTGTTTGGATCTTGAGTCTGATTTTTTTCCTTTTGGTACTAATCTTATCCATAACTAAATGTTAAGCATAGTTTTTGTATTTTTGTTTTATTTCCCCAAAAGAGAGCGAAAAAAATCAGTCTGGATGCTGATTCAAGTTCAATTTGATACGTTTCCTCCAGCTTACACTCAACATCTGAAGTACGGTTTCCCGGGCGATTTATTTCTGTTTTTTCTCATACATAATTATTCAACATGCAAAAAAATAAGCGAATATTTGACATGGGGGTAGGCTGAATATCCGAAATGAGTCATTCTAAAACAGGGCTTTCACGTTTTCGCAGCTGACATCATTCTCAATGTCCTCAGCTGGAAATATGAGTCAAACGTTTCCCTGGACGATGGGCCCTGGCAGGACCGGAGCAACATATGGACCAGCTCATTGGTCCAACTGACCCCGACCGCCGCTGCTGCTGCTGCTGCTGCTGCTGCTGCTGCTGCAACCTTAAACATGCAAAACATACTAACTGGGAAATTACTTTGTCAAACTTTGCGTAGGTCAGTGGGAAGTTTTATACTGCTGCCGCTGCATAGAATCGTGAACTTCGAATTTCCTTTGGGATCAATAAAGTCTATGTATTTATCTGTCTAAAGGTCTACATGTTGTATACGTCTTGGTACGTAAGTGCTTGGTAAGTAGTTTTTAGTGTTAATTTATATACATATTTACATTGAGTTTTTATTGTATGTTGATTCATGTGTGTTGCCCCAAGTTAAAAATAGTAAGTAGACTGGAATGAAATTAAAACAGACATACGAACAAAGGAAGGAAAAAAAATACGTTTGGACTTAATTTGTATACATTTATGTAGTTCATAAAGACTTTGGGAGGGGCTAAGTGGAATGTTTTGTATGTGCAATGATTTATTTATTTAATTTCTTATTTATACTTTCTTTAAATTGATTTTCCTGAGCCCTTAGTTGTTTTTTTCGTTCTCGCTCTCGGGTTGTGTTCTGTTCTATGTTGAATGTGTTCAATGTTTAAAAAAATAAAGACAAAAATAAAGAAAGAAAGTAAATAATGAACTGAAAACAAAAAAAGAATACTATTATTTAATGATAATAATGACAAATATGCTCGCTTCCCCTGGTAATATATAAAAAATAAATAAATACAAATAAATAAATACATACACATAAATAAACAAACAGCCTAACACGTCTTAGGTCAGCACAAACGTTAACACTTGCCCCACTTCATTCTGCAATCTGTCTTAAGAGCGCCTTAACGGAAGAGCTTTAGTGAGTCTTTGGCTTTTTCTTTTTTTTTTTTTTTTTCCTCATTGGTTTTGGCCGAGGATTATCTGCAGCAGAATTGAAAGAATCTCTGTTTCTGCCCATGCAGCGAACTCATCCCAACCCCACGACGACTGTCCGCGTGCGCCAGGAGTTGGTGTAAATGTTTCTGCTCGCAAAGATTCTAATTGGGGTACAAAGGAAAGGACCCTCGACAAAAACAACAACAGCTCCGCCGTCGCAAAGAGGAGAGTGAAAAGTGTCATCCACAGCCACTCAGACCCCTCCTCCAAGCGGTAAGAATAGACTTCACCTCATATACCCATAACATCTGCCACAAAGCTACACTGACTCTGAAGGAAACGTGGTCCAATACCTCAAGAGTAGATGTCGGTAAAAGAAAAAACAACAAAAAATGTAACGCAATAAACACAATAAATGCACTTTGTGAAGAAACTGCACAAGTCAAATCCAGAAAGATAGTTGTTTAAATGCATATATTTGACAAAGTACTTCAGATTGTTTTGGACATTGCCATTCCACTAGACTTCATGTATCTGGGCCTTAAAACTACTTGCACAGAGACAGTGAATGGATACTTTTGTAGCATACTTTTGGCAACAGGAAAGAAAAATGGACGACACAAACTAAACAAACAACCAAGGACTGGAGTGATATTATAACTGACATACGAACAATGGAAAAAATTACATTTGGACTCAATTTAAAATTGGACAAATTGGACAGATTTTGGACTAACAATGGACGTTCTGAGCTACTTATAGGTTTTGTTCTGTTTTTTGGTCTCTGTTCTAAATTTGTGTTTTCTATGTTTAAATTTGAAAAACTGATAAATACTTTTCTACAGTTTACTATTTACGTTTGTTTACAATGATATTTTAAATGATTCACTTCAATAAAGAATCTAAACTTGTCAAATTGTTTTGGTCTCTGTGTTGTACTCTTTGTTTTGTAGTTTTTTATGTTTAAATAAATAAGACTGAATTTTAAATTATTTACTTCAATAAAGAATCTAAACTTGCCAATTGTAATCAAATCCATAAACCATTGAAACTCATGCACTTTTATTTACTCAACTAGCAACTACCCTCCTCCAATCCACCAAAACCAACACACTTTTCTGCTTTTTATTCAAATATTTACTTCAACAGGTACCACAAAACCAAACCGCGATTTCGCCGAGACCGCACTATTCAAGGACTCCAATCTTTTTGATGCTGCACGCTCCCAACAATTACCACTATTAATGAAAGGCAAATTTCTATGTGTTCTATTTTTATCATTTCTTTGTTATGTAAATGTAACGCTTTTTTATTCGCAGCGACATTATTACAAGAGGGATGCGCATCGGGACGAGTACGGTAGCAAAGAAAGAAAGAAAGAAAGAAAGAAAGAAAGAGGTCACGGGATGGAAAAGGAGGTTGTCATTTTAAAAACAGTGACACTGAAATCTTCCAATAAGGGATTATGACACAGATCATAAATATACTCAACCTTATAAATATTTGAGCTCGGCTAGTCCCCTTGCTTAATGTGCTGTACAGGCCCTAATTAAGGCAGTATCTGATAGATGCCAGTGCATAATGATGTGTGGGTGTCTGGGGCGGGCGAGGGAGGGTGAGGCGCGAGGTGGCGGCAGGGGACAGGAGTATCATCCGAACTGCTCGCTTTGTAATAATGATAGCGATGTTAATGACGCTACAGCTACTTCAATTAAAAGTACTTAACGGCTACGGCTGCCGAGGAGCGCTGACCCGGAGTGCGGCGGAGAGCCTCAAACACCGAGAGGTATGCGGGAATGGACTGGAATCTGAGGCGCAAATGACAGACTGCGTGCACTTTCAAACTTAAAGGGGCACTGCAGAGCTTTTCAGGTGGTGGCAGGATGGTAGAATGGGTTTTATTTGCTAAAGAATACATAAAAACACACGCTTATACTTGTTGTTTCTTGTTAGAGAAGCTGTGATATACTGGGAAATACTGGGATGAGATGAATGAGGCAAACTTTAAAATTCCAACAATGGAAACGTTAGATGGATACCTGTGGAATGTACTTTTGGTTGCAGCAAATGAATAGCAATAACAAGGAAATGTTTATTGCTGAACTGGACTGAAATAACTTTACACATTTTTTATAGCTCTATTTCTTTTTTCTTTTGTCTCTGGTCTTGTTCCAATTGTTTGTTTGTTTTTTTGCATAATAATAATAATAATAACAATAATAATAACTAAATAGAAGGCAAAAAACATCTCTCTACAGATCTGTTGGTATTGTCATCTTGTCTCCATGGAGATAGAGAAGGTTAATGCCATACTGTGGAACATTCTAAGCAAGGCATTGAGGCAAAAGTAATACACAAAGTAATTAAAAGTGTATATAATAATAATGAAAAAATACAAACATAATATCTCCATGGAGACAAGCATGTGGCGGACCCTTCACACAGAAAGTTTAAAAAGTTCCATTGCACCTTTAAACTATTGATGACTATAAGCAAGAAAGTCGAACGAAGGCACTTACATAATGTTTTTTAAAGTTATGGCAGAAGTAATAAAACTTTTCTTTCTGTAACATTGAAATAAAACTCTCCTTATCAGTAGAACAATGCAGTACACAGGCCGTCTCTCCTGTCTCTTGTGAATCGTGTTGTGAGCTCCTCAGGCCCTCCTCTGAGCCCTATCTGTCTGATGGAGCACATGACTGCCTCAGTGTTGTGTGGAACAGACTTGTTCTGTGAGCTTTGCACCAGTGCAGCGGTGGACAGGCGGACGTTATGTTCACAAATGAAAGCCCATGTCAGGAGTGATAAGGCTGTAGCTAACTCTTTGTGCGCTCCACACTTGGCTTTTATCAGTGCCAGATAGAACAGCCATTGATTTACACATCCCTTGCACCACCTTCTCCTCGGCCTGCAATGACAAGCATTATTCTACCATTTGTACATTTCCTGCGAAATTTTGCAGCGGTGAACACTCCTCTGTCTAGTTTGTGCTGATGAGGTCTGCTGGTGACCCCGACTTGCTTTGCCAAGCACTATTGGAACTGTGATTCACTCAGTAACATGCATCCACTCACACACACTGACCCAGACTCCTACTGTACAGGATTCTTATACAGGACAATATATGAACCCAAATTTAACTCCAATCAGAGAGTTTTACTGCGCCTGGTGACAGACTGTCAGTCTAAATAAAGAGAGGAAACCTGGCCTGGTTTGCCAAATGGTCTTGAGAGTGTTTTATAAGAAAATAGAATTAGAAATGTAACGTTTTTATGATTCTACTGGGAGTCTGAGGTGGAGTCATACTTGTACGTAAGCTTCCTTCAATTTAACAGTTCAACTTTTCACCCACTCTCAACTTTTTGTCCTCTTTTCTTTTTTTTACAAATAATTTGGGGTCACAGGCATTTGAAGCTCACATTTCCGCGTTTTGAAATGAGACAAATTCGAGTGTAAAACTGGGGCAAAATCTCCAGCATAGAGAGAGTACAGGGAGTTGTGCACAGTGCCAGGACCTCAAAACTTCATGACTCAATTATTCTGCCATTTGATTCATGTGCTAACCAGATGATCAATGCAGATTAATTATGTAATAGTCATTTTGGCCCGCCGCCACATGCCGCTCAGGAGAAAGTGGTGCTACTGTGGAGAGGAAAGCCACAGACTCACAGGTACAAGCCCAGATTCAATTACAACGGCACAGAGCTGCATTTCTGGGTCTATAGCCTCTTCCATTCTCACTCCCCCTCTCCACTGACCTGGCTCTCTTATTACTGAGCAAACATGCCTGCCAAGTAGCCATGAAGCAGAGCCTAATGAGCACATTATTGTATTTACCTTCAGATAAGGTGAGCTCCAGAGCTGATAAGGCCAGATAAGTCATGTTTGAACACTCCATGTATACATACACCGGCGCTTTGGTACTTGTCAACTGTAGCCAAACATGGCAGGGGATAACGCCAGGGGAACAGACTGGAATGTGCGGAGAAATTGCGATAACTATCTTTAAAAACAGCAAAGGCACCATGCTAGGCTAATCACTAGCTTACACTGTTGTAGAGCGGAGCGGGGGAGGGGCGGCGACCATTAGAGACATTGGCAGGAAGTGACCAGAGCATCTGAAGAGGGTTAAGAGGTCATCAATAAGTCCTTTTACTTGCCGTCTGCATCCCTCCCCAGAGAGCGCACGTTTAAACTGCGCTTTATGGCGACCAGGGCCTCTCAAATTTATCACCTATTGACCATAGTTCAGAGCAAGGTCATAAATCGGAGCAGCCGAGCCTGCAGCTGGCCACGTCAAAGCCATGTCAGTTCGATAATATGAACAGGATACGGGCACAGGACGAGAACAAAGCCCCCCAACGACTGCGGTGTGAAAGGTATCCGCCGCTGTCAGTCCCACAGCGCTGCCTCCTCATTGGCTGAGCTGTCCCCTGGTGGCACCTATAGTGTGCCAGATGTGCGTTCCCCCAATCCCCTTCTCCTGGATGTGACCTGAGACGGGCCCAGGGCGGAATTCTGGGTAATTTCTCGCTCACATCCTCCACCGTCGATCGCGGCGCCTTTTTGAGGTGAGGGAAAGTGACAGCACCAACTCTCCAGGGCACAGCTTCCCAGCCGAGTGGATCAGCAGACTGAAAATCGCTTATGAATAGTCATTAGGCCGTCATTACAAAACCCCTCACTACCCACTTCTTCCTGTGCAACCAAATGCCTCTTGTCATCCTCACAAGGTGTATCATTTAATTGCCAATTGATTTTTTTCCCCCTGTATATGACAACATGTCACATTGCAAATAGCAGCCTCCACCGGCCCTAGGCAGACACACTTTCCTGGCAAAAATATTCTTCAAAAGGAGACAGGATGCTTCAACCCAGGGAGAGCTTAGTGCCTCACAATAATTAAACATGGACGTGCCGAAGCGAGGGGAAATCGTCTTTGTGACCCGGCTTTGAGAGCATATGCTGCCTCTAATGCACAGGCTGACTGGATGTGGCGGCTGGGTGCTGCCCTCAGTCACTGTCAGTGCCATTAGCAGAAGTGACACACCTATTTTAACTCAACGTGAATGTAGGACAATCGTCTCCGTCAGCCGGCCCCAGGTCAGAGCATGTGCTGTCAGACGAGGCAAGGCCACGCCACTCTAGCCAAACTATTTACACTGTACATCGCAGCAAACTTTCTCAAACATGACCGTGGGATAAGTATGTTTTTAGGGAGAAAGTCTTAACAGTTTTTGTCATTTTACACTAGACAGCTGCACTTTAGTTTGCCGATTATAAACAATCAATCACATGTACTATTTTGGTTAAGGATCTCTTATCTTGAACTTAAGCCCTTCAATCAATCAACATGTTTTTAAAGACGGAAAGTTCAGTCATTGATAGACCAGTTACGTTTTCACTTCTTTATAGGGCCACTCAAATGTATTGAAAAGTTTTAGATACATCTCTTCTAAGACTTGACTTGACCAGGACTAGCTCGCACGATACCGACCGCCCAAAAAACACAACCCACGGAATCATTTCATCCCTTGCGATGCGCAGGGCAGAGGATACTGGGACTCGTCTTACCCTTCAAATATGGCAACTCAGCACAGTCGCCCGCTTTGACACCAAACACGGCACGATTATAGAGTTGGTGCCGTCTTAATAAGCTGAATAATGAGGGAATTTCAGAAATGCCCCAGCGCCATTATAGCCCAACAATGCGCTCCGGCAGTGAGTAAACCGGCGCGGGGCAGAAGGTAGGCGTCGAGATATAATGAGGCTACTGTGGAAGTAATGTACTCTGTATTGTAAAGCCATGTAAAAGCCCATTTCTTCAGATACGCAGCGGCAAGGCATTAAGCCAGGGGAGAGATTTGTGGAAGAATGGCATACAGTGACAGTCCCCCCTCACAGTCTTTCTTTTCTCCGGGTGTGCGAGGCTCCGTGACAGCCTGTATCAGTGGCTGGCTGCCGGTTGCCGTTTTTGTGTTCTGTTTTTTCAAGGCGAGATGAGCTGCAGGTGTGCCAGACTTGTAAACACACGCACTAATTACACATTTTTCCGCTGGATGACAAAGAGGTCACTGAAATAATTGTTGTTGTTTTTTTGGGGGGTGACAATGGAAGACTTGTGGCGGCTTTCTAAAGTCGATGTGGAATGCAGCGACGACCAATTAGGAACTCCTCACTGCTGCGGACTGTTTTGTCAGACCAGCTTTCCTGACCCTTGGGAAGAGGTATATATGTATGTATGATGGTGTTCATGTAGTTTTTGACCTGTATAAGAGTGTCTTCACTGCAGTCTTGATCTAAAAAAATGTTTGGTTTCTGTTGCTAGAGTTAATTGGACAGTTCTTTTCTTGAGGGTCGTCAAAATAGATTTTAAGTCAAAATCAGTCACAATCTTGCCACTGGAGCAGAAGATGCAAGTAATAATGCAATGGGATTCAAATCGGTAATACTCTGGTTTGAGGGCTTATGTTTCCTGTCTCTGCCACTGTCACTCAACATTTTCAAACCATTATGATCCAAAGTTTGCTTATCGTAAACTTTCACACATCGTATCGCGTAAACTATAGAATATTTATGCGTTTTCTGGAAATAAATCTCAGCTATTTTTCTATATTTATGAACCCAATAACATGATACAATTCAGCTTGAAATGTGCCTTTTACATTTCACGCTTTATAATGCGAACCATAACCCCCCAGCTACTTTTACATCTAATAAAATGCATAAATGAGTAAAGGGTGAACCATTTCCGTATGATTATGATTCCCATTAATTATATTGGCGGTTTATTCAATAGTGTTTGTCCTCATTTTGTAAAATATGACTTGCCTGGACGGTAAATTATGTCAGGTAGCTCGCAAATCACGCCGTGGGCCGCGGTGAGTGTTCGCGTCTGGGGTGGGGGGATTCGAGGGAAGCCATCTCTCCACCGCTCTGTCAGATGGGAGGGGAGGGTTCCGGCCAATAGGCACATACATCAAAAGAACTGCCAAACTATTGTCTGTTTTTTTATTAATAAGCTCCTGATATTGCTGCCGGACAAGGCCAGGAGAAGTGCAAGGCTAGCACTTTCCTTTTTTTCTCTCTTCGGCAACGCAATCCAGGTACAGAATTTAGCGTTGTGGTGGTTCGCTCTAGCACAGAAAGACAGCGTAACATCTCAATTTATCAGAATCTGTGGGGAGGGCAACTCCACTACAAATGATTGCTGGCATACATAAACTGGCTTGAAAATGTACCTTGTAATATGAACTGTGGATGAACAAAACCGACCAAGACCACGTTCAAATCAGATAATGTATAATTCCAGTCAGATTTGCCAAATTTAGTAAAGCGCTCATGAATTAAAGAGCAATTGTCCAACTCGCGGTAGCTGGAACTGAAGGGTATGTGCGCATTAGGTAATAAGTAATACGTTTTGCATAATTTAGTTTACATGGCTCTATTCGAAAGTCAACATCATGTCACCCGGGTTGTAATTCCGCTCCAATAAAAGCGCTTCGAAAGTCAACCTAAATGAACAAGTCTTGCGAACAGAGAGGTTTGCGCGGACATGACAGCTGTGCGACAGGGCTACCCCGTCTCACCACTGCTCTTTAAGTATCTCTCCGCCGGTCTGTGGGCTAATCCTGTGTAGTACTTTTTTTTTTTTTTTTTTTTTACAAGCTGTTAATATTGATTGGGGCTGTGGATGAGAGAGGGGCGGTTCAATCTCAATAACAGCATTCCATTATACGGCAGTGTGCATCTCCCTTGCAGCCTGCACGCATTTAGGGTATTATCAAATTGATAGTGACTCAAATTGATTTGGATAATGAAGGTCGCTGCACCTTGAAATATAATGGCCACTTATTGTAATTACCATCACAATTATCAAGGTCGCCACATCAAAAAGGCGCGCCATGGCTTTGTGACCGTGATACAGCCTGACGAGACTTTATTGTTTAGCCTGATTGCACTGCAGTGATACATTCAAATCATACTTATTATTATTTTAATAAAACATTTATGATAACCTCAAAAACCTGAATGGCCTCCTTACTCTATCAAATTGGACCATAAACCAATTCTGAATTATTATTTGTAGTTATTTGGCAATCTTCTAACCCATAACAGCAATGTTAGTGTCTAGTCCAGCGACAAAACAACAGAATGTGCTTTGGAAGAGATTTTAACAAGCTACTTTCTGGTCGTTTAACATTATAAGACAGCTCCTTGTTTTCTCACAAAGATTAATGCTTTAAAAATGTATCTAAAGATATACCGGTCTAAAGATAAACTTAAAATACTGAACAAAACAGGTGAAAATCAAAGAATCAGACACAGAACAGTTGTTAGGTCGAGAGTGGAGTGTTTCCGTTCGCACACTGGACTGCACTCAACCCATGGCCTTTGTTTCAACTGCACCAGGCCCAAGGATGACCTCAGCTTTAAAACAATAAGCGCCTGTAAACTGCCTGGAACGGCATCTCCAGGGGACGCACCCGCAACTTGGACTCTCATAACAGTGTAAGAAAAGGAAAGACAAGAAAAAAGTGTTTGCAACTGCAGTGGTTTTGGACTGCAGTTTGTGTCAGTAAAATTAGTAAAAATCGTATTCAAAATCATAGACGTAGTTAGCAAAAGAATTATACATTTAGTTGGGAAATCAGTTTTTTTGTTTTTCAGTTGGTTTTCAATGTTCAGAGATTAATTAACCTAATAAAAAATAGAGCTGACATACATTTTTTACATACATACATACATTTCATTTTTATTTGAGTGACAAAAGTAAAATGTAAAGCTATAGCTAAATTTAAGACCAAATATGTTACAATAAAGGCTATCCCAGGCATGATTGATCTATTTTCCCAGGTTTTAATACAAAATAAATAGCATAACAAGATTTTCAAACTGTGTCGAGGCCCTACGTGTTTTTTATTGGTTGACTGCTCGGGGAGTCAAACAGGTGAACGTGAACAATGCTGAACAAAGATGTGAAAAGAAAGCCAGTCAGCGTGTGTGTGTGGGTCGGAAAGGGGTGGTAGCAGTAGTCCAAGAAGTAATAGTAGAAGTAGTATTAGTCGTAGTAACAATCTTGGTGGAGGGTAGCGGGGCGGGTGCATGGCAAACGGCTAAGAGGATCAAATATTGGATCCACAACAAAAGCCATGTCAAGGGGGCGTTGGAGTCACAAGTCTCCCCCGGACAGCTCCACCCCTGCCACCCACCTCTGGCTCCTCCCAACCACCGCTTGCCCCTCCCACCTCACCCGGTCAGGAGGGGCCAATATGACCGCACAAAAGACTCAACTGTGGACAGATGCAGGTATTGTGATGCAGAGTTAGCTCCTACTCCTCCTGCTTGTTTCAGACAGTCAACTCCCTGTCTGTCTGCCTGATCCGGCCCAGCGGTGGTGGTGGTGGTGACTTTGTGGTTTGGATGTGCCATGCAGGAGTTGAATTGGGGACGCGGAGGTGAAGCCAGTTTCAAAACAATACTTGAAGGTTTTTTTTTTCTTTTCATTCCAAGTTGGCGTGCTGTTTTTAAAGCCTGCAAAGGTAGTAGTTTGTGTCGATATTTTTGTCTGCACAATCATTCCACATGCCAAAAGGTTGTCTTATTCTCGGTGAGGAAAAAACAACAGCAACTAGACTTTACTTTGGTGGAACAAGTCTGAGAAAAGTTGGAAAGGCAAGGCCAGCTCATGCATTGATCGTGTTTCAACATCAGACACGTTTTATTTTTAGCATGTTGGTAAACCGGCCGAGACTCCGTGCTCTAGTTTCATTCTCAAATCACGGTTTGCATGTGTACAGTAGCCACTAGAGAAGAACTCAGGTTACCTTCTTGGGTCTAGACATGGATCACAATTCTATCAACCATCAACAATACAACAATAAATTAACATAAGTCACGAAAACTTGTTAAACGTTCAAAGTTGAATCATTTTTATTCATTAATATGTTGTGTATGTAAGGACTAACCCAGGACCCAAACAAGATTTATCTAGGTCTACATTTGGACTAAACTAAGATTTGACCAAATCACAACTGAAATTTGACAAGGACTATTTTGCACGTCTATAGTTGGACTGAACTGAGACTGAACCAGTTCTCAAACAGATCTAATCTAGGATTTAACGAAGATAGCGCTACACTGGGAGTAAACAGAACTTATCCAGAATCCAGGGGCTCTTGGGGTACTCCTAAGGTGGGCTGGTTGTGGAGAGGTCCAGTATTTTCTCAGCTGGGCGCCCCTGTGAGACTTGGCGTGGGTAGAGCTTGGATGGATTTAGACCAGAGCGTCCCGACACATTTTAGCACTGCGACAGAAATAGCCTGTCGTCTCACAGCATTATCCAAGAACTAACTCTGACGACTTCTACAAACAAATTCAAGGCTATTATATATCTTTTTTTACTATAATACTTCAGCTAGGTACTCCTGACAATGAATGCCCAAGTAGCATTGATGGATGGGTCAAATGCAAAGGGCAATTTTGCCCACGGGAACAAAAAAAGCCATGCCAGCTGGTGAAGCGGACAGCCTTTCAAAGAACAGTTGTTGACTAAACCTATTATTGTCCATCAGCCCACCTTGACATCTTTTATCTAACTAACAAGCGTGCACACCAAAATAACAAATTACTTAACGCAGCCAGGGTAGTAGCCAAAATTAGCCGGGGGTCTAATCTAATTGGTGAAAGTCATCTGCTCCAACCTGCGCCGCGCTAAACCCCTCTCGCGCTCCAGTCTAGACCGAATTCTTGACAGTCCAGCGCTAATGTCCCGAGCTGGGGAGAGGGACAAATGTAGAACGGCAGGCCAATCTGATATGAGAGCCGTCTCCCGGGCCGTAATGCGGGGTGGCAGCTCTTTTTAAGGGAATCAATTAAGGTTTAAAAAGGTGATTCTTGGACGCAGTGTCTGGCTTTATTCCTGGGAGAGAGGAGAGGGGGAGGAGGGGTGGTCCCAGAGGGGCTCAGCACAAACCGCGCACTCACATAATCACACAGCTGAATGGAAGCATTGTTGTAGGGCCGCCCCATAACTGCCAGTGTGCAAGCCCGATCGGGAGTTTACATGCTTGTTTTGGTTCCCATTGACTTCTGGAACCCTAAACCTGTTGAAAGTCGCGATTCTCTCCCTGCATTTTACATCTCAACGTTCTACCCTCACCCACAATAACCCCTTGCTTCTAACGTCTTCCGTGTGTTGAAGGCTTTATTGCACCTTGCCCCTTTCGTCAAGCATGACAAAAATGGCAAAATTAATTACACTAAGCTGCGTTGCTGCATCCCTGGTTGTGTCATCGTGGCAACCCAATTACATAGCCTGAATAGTTAAGTTGGCAGCCAAGTTTCTTCTCCTATAACATGAACTAAAATGCGAACTGTGCCGAGACGTGGAGCAAAGGGCAAAAACAATAAAACATATTACTTGTGAAAGAGAAACAGAAAATGGCGAACAATAACTTCAGGCTAACACCTTCTGCCGGTAGACTTTAATAGACCTGTTAGTATGGCCTTCACTCCTCTTCAATGAACCTGCGTTTCTATTGTCACCCTCCATTTGAAAACCGCCATCCAAATCGCCCTGTAGTCCTCCAGCTGAACAGCGATCATTAAAGGTACGCCGCGATCGCACTTTTTTCTTCAACTTTCCGAACCTGTGGGAAAGGCTTTGAGGGTTTTACGTCTCGTTCCGTGCCGTTTAGCGGTGAGCTTGTTGGATTTCACGTGGTTACAGCATGTATCAAAGGAGCCCAGACTATACCGACAATAAAGGTGCTTCTACACCTTAGCGCTCTTTAATCTTCACCCCGAGGCGCCAGACAAACTATTCTTCCCTCAGCGCGGCAACCTTGCATTAGATGTCGAAATCAGCTTACGACATGATCTTTTGAGAAAGTGGGCTGTTGTGTGCATGTTTCAAACAAGGTGCATTGAGGGATAAATTGTATTGTGTTGTTAACGATTCAAATGCTAACCGGCTGACGAGCAAAGGATGGGAGTACATTTAAGCAGTTGCATTCAAGTTTATTTTTGATACATTTTACTTCCACTTTTACTTCTTTCTATTTATAAGGTTGTAGTCTCTGAGGAAGTGACTGTAAATTTTTTTTTGGAATACCAGAATTAGTGTTTTCCAATATTCTAATAACAATCAGAACTAGGCTACTTTTTATTCACTTATTTGTTTCTGAATGTCTACTATCACCCGAGTAAATCCTTTCCAGGTAAACGTACTCTTACTTAAATACCATTTTTCGCCAGCCACTTCGGCTGCCAAGAATGCACATACGTAAACAAACAGCCGGCTCTCCATGCATAACTCTTATTTATGTCATTCAATTTAGCCCCAGCCACTCAGCTATTCATTTTCATGATCAATTACTGAACCTCACGGCTTCTGTAATGCATTTGGCCTGACAGGGGTCCGCTAAAGCGCGAGCCGTAAAATATTCACGTCAGCGCGGAGGTAGAAAGTGGTGAATAGGCTAATTCTGCTCTTTTTATCGTATTTGTTTGCGTGCGTCCCCCGGGAGACAACGGTTACCTACACCTTTGATGCGGAAATGTGTGCGGAGGTAGGTCTGCTGGAGATGCACTCGCGTTTGTTTACAAGAAAAGAAACAAGCGCACAGTGGTAATTGTGCACTGGAGGAATAAAATGGAGATGTTAGCAGCGGTTTACGACTCAACCGTCCTTTTCATACACCAGTTAATACTACACGCAAAAAAATGGAATGCATCATCATGTTAATTCTTGTTGAAGAAGTGTAAATATGTTTTTAAGTGAACATTTTATTGCAGTGAGAGTGCAAGACGATAATGTATTGTTAAACGCTTTATATTAATACAAGAAGTCGTGAATCTTCTATCCTAGTTGCTTGTACTGAATGCCTCTCATGCAAAAATGGCAATCGCGCCGTACAATCAACAGAACTCGAAATGTCACGCTAAAAAGCTGGAATCAAATGGCTGAATCTTGACGCAGTTTTGGGAAGGAAGTCTATTACTAAACAAAGGTCTCAATTGTTCTGAATGTTCTGCGTGTGAAGCATTGTTCGCTCTGCTATATGAGAAAACTCCAACAAAAAACTAAAAAGGAAATCAATATTTTGCTCCCTCTAGCTCTGATCGCAAAAATTAGTCTGATTCCAAAAGTAGTTGAATCTCCAATCGGCGCCAGTGCATACCCCGTTCTCTCCTCTCTATTCTCTCCCCGTTCCAACAGGTTGACTTTTATGAATCTCTGCCTGCTCCTCTAGGGAAGGCATTCCAAGAGCCTCGCCCGATTCCGCTCATATAGCAAATTCATTTCAATATTTATCTCCATGAATATATTTTTTGTTGGGGGGAAAAATAACATTACCAAACAGGTTCGGGGTGCGAGGCTCCGAGGAGACGATCAGAAAGGGAAATTGTGCACAGCAGGAAGAAAAATCATTGTGTTACCCCAGGTGAAAAATATTGTTGCTTTGCTTAAAAGTGCATGCAAGCCGAGCTACGTTATTAGAATGTTTAAATATTAATTCTTCTGCCGGGTAGTAAAGATGATGGAGTTGCCGACTTTGTTTTTCGAGGCCCTTTCCTGTAGACCCCACCACATTAAATTCTCCTCCTTTTGTCTCCAGAAAGCACACGCACTGCCAACCTTGTTCAAATGAGCAAAATGACTTGAGTTGAGAATATTAATCTTGTGTTCACTTGATTTGGTAGGTTTTATTTGACTTGTTTCAATGTATTTCACTTAATATGTCAAATTAGTTAGAAGATAATTTAGCTTCAAACAGAGAAAAACATTGAAACCAGTGTTTTTTTTTCTACTTTTAGTTAAAAAATGCAATACAAAGAAACAAGATCAACAGCGATTAAAGTCATTTAAATGTATTTTTGCAGTGTGCTAGCCACTGTCACAATCCAGTTGCAAATGTTTGGTGATAGCGCAGGAAGATAACGTCCAGTTCTGATGAGGCGGTCGATGGAGCAGCTTTCCTTTCACGACATGGACAGCTCGAGGTAGACACTGGCACTTGATGTAAAAGCTATTTTTGAAATCCGTCACAACAACTTGTCTTTAAGCCTATTTTTATCGGGCATGGATTGCGGTTCCGTGTGATTGGCACATGAATTGGGAAGCAGTTACGTACAGGAATGCCAAACAAGTGCAAGGTGTATTTAACACATGGACCAAAAGGGGATTTTAAATGAAATGAAACTTCCTGTGCAGTAAAGTCAGCAGTATACAATGGAACTCATAATGTAATTTGGATAACGTTTCTAACGTGACTTCAAATTTAATTAAGTTTGTCATTTTCCAATAAAGTTTGACTTGATTCAGTACCTCAATATATTACACTCTAATTTAATTTTCGAGTTTAGATCACAAATTGACTACGACATTTGCATTCATAAGGAAATAAAAATGAAACTGGTTGATATTACTGCCACAAATGTGAATAAAACCCGTCAGAAAACAACTCAAACAATCACGGCAAATATCCAACTCAATCTAAACTAGTCAAATCTACTCAAATCACGCAAACATTCTAACTAACAGCACTTAACCAATTCAAATCCCATTTCTGCAGCGCAACCAGTCAAATTCAACCATATTAAGTTACGCTTTCAAAATCACCTGTCATTCACAACATTTAAGGAGTCATTTGCGGAACGAAAGCGCCAGATCGGTGGGAGGAGGAGGGGTGACGGTGTTTGCCCAACAAAGCCAGGTGCGATTACGGGGGATCTTGAGACGACTTCCACTCAGGTAAAGTGGAAGGGAAAGTGACGCGCCTTTTGTTGCCGCTGAAGAGGTTCCAAAGCGCTAAGGCTTAGTGGATGCTCAGATCTCAAAACACTTTAGGATACTCGAGATTGAACTGGATAAAGATACAAAGAGCCAAGGGTGCGGAGGGGAGGGGGCGATACAAGGGGAGGGAGGGGGCCGAACGGCAAGTGGGACGGTGGTCAGGTCAATGAGTAAGGATAATACTGTAATAATACATGGTTTATTATTGTAGAGCACTGAGACATGCACAATGAAGAGTCTGTGGGTGTAGACGCTGGTATTTTGGTCCATTTTTCAGGGGTAAAAAAACAATCAAACAAAACATAAATAATTACTTCTAAAAAAATTTCACAGGAAGACATTTAATCAACAAAAATTTAGTTGTGGTAACTTTTAAGGTAAGTCAGAGATCATTTTGCGAATCAATTAGTCTAGGGATTATTATTTTGATTAGTTGTTTAGGACAGAAAAGTCACGTAACGAAAACGTGTTATGTATAATCCTGACAGTGAGACTTTTTTGTAGTGTATTTATGGACAAATACACTCAATACTGTGTCATTTTAATCCAATTACAGCTTAATTTGAGTTATAAAACTTCTTTTCTCAGCTCATGTCATGTTTTGGAACCTATGTATAGACCAGTTAATGATTATGATTATGTATTAGTTGAGTAGTTGCGATTAACTGAACCCTACTCACACTTTTGATTAAATTAGTCCTATTACATTGAATTAAATCGCTTTTTTTATCCATTAAACACAAACTGAATTGTGTTAACTTTTCAAACATGTTAATTAAGTTACATACATACATCTTAAAACTTTGTCTAAGTCTTTTTATTTTATAGAATCCTAGCATGTTTAGTTATAAGATAGTCCTTTTTTTTATATGCAGTGAATACTATACATTTCTTCATACATGTCACCTACAGTAAGCCAACCTGTAACAACTTTCGATAACATTTCTAGATGGCTCTAAACTATTTACTCTGCACGTAACCGGTTCCAAGCCATCTACGACATGTTTTGCTACAATGTCGCCTCTGAAAAAGTACTATGGACAGGAGGTTGGTTTTGCTCCTATTCGCTCCCATTGATTGAGAGCCTGGCATTGATTGATAGTGACTCGCGCATTGTGTGAGTGCAGTAGGACAGACAGCAGGAGCAAAAGGGGGAGCACACAGGGGCCAAGCGTCAGACAAAAGAGCCCAGGATATAGCTCTGAGTGACGGGGAGAGTGCTGTCATACCCACCCCCCCCTCCACCCACTGGTTCATCCACCACCACCCACCGCCGTCACCCCCCCACCAACCCACATCCACCTGAGAGCAATCCCTCCGCATGTTCTGGCTCAGTCATGCAGCAACGGCGATGCACAAACCGGGTGTCTAACCACTTTAAAAGCTCATCAGGCGCCGATTCCTTGCTTGTAGGAAATACCTTATTCATGATGAAGCCTGGCCCGGGCCTAGGTAATTACTAGAATCAAGGTGGCCGCGCAAATGTTTAAATCTACAAGGACCGGGAGAGGCTATGAATTATGCAGCCACATTTGCATCTAAATTTTTAAGTGTGCTTTATTCGAGAAAGCAAAAAACTCAAAACGCAACGGTTCGGATTAAAGTTTGATGAGTGAAAGTTGAGCGGCGTGGGTATGGGTACGTGTGCGGATCCTCATTTGTAGAAATTATTTAGAAAGGCGATAAAAGGGGATGGAGAAAGCAGGCAGCGGCGAAGGTAGTGCCGATAAATAATAATTAAGAGAGAGAGGTGGTGTCTGAGGACAGTGTGAACAGGTTGCGGCGCTGTATACGATAGCGCTCGGCTCTGTGTTTGCATAGGGTTTTTCTCCTGGTTTACAGCTCCAGTCGTGTTCACCTCTTTGAATATTTATGAGAACGTGTTGTTCACAAAGCAATATTTCCTATTTGGGTGCATCTTTAAAGGAATGCGCGGCGGCTGGATGGGCAGGTTTGAATAAGCGGAGCCTGTGGATTAGGTGAAATGATGGGGCTGTGTGCAGAAGGAGTGCAACGCGGCGTGTGCACAGGTGCTGTTTACATAATGAACATCAGAAGAGTGCTTACCTGCTGCAGAGAGGAGCCGGGAAGAAGAGGAGGAGGGCGCCACCGAGAAGAGAAAGAGAAGAAAAGCCACATTAGTATACACTCCGTGAATAATGACAGTTTATGTAATCAGACACAGTTTTGTTCCACTATGTTGAACAGTAAGAATTGTTAAGACACGTAATCTCCAGACAATGCAATAATATAATATGATGGCATCTGACACAAACATTTTCCAAATCAAGCAACTGCTAAAATAGAGTCATGGCTTCCACGAGAAACCCGTCAGATATGTTTCAGTGGCAGCAGGAAGTTAAGGGGAGAACATGCAAACTATACATGGAAAGGCCTCACTCAATCCGGGATTCCAACCCGTAACGTTCTTGTGGTCAGGAAGGAGTGCCAACCGCTATGCCACGGTGCAACTGTGTTTCATTTTCATACAAAGTTTGACCCTGTAGAAGATTTTGGAGACACAACAGTACAACGGCAGTAAAAATGTTAACTTCGACTCAAACTTTTTTCTGTCACCGATCTGGGATTTTGGTGGACGCAGCTGACAGTTGTGAGTAATGCATGACGCCACTCAAGTCTAGTGACACTACACGAAATATTAGAACTGTGTAGAGAGTCCACTTGTCTTGCTGGAATTGGCCAAATTGTGATGGATTGTGCTGAGCGTAAGGCTAAAACTACACCCATCCGTCTTCATATTTCCATATTTGACCCTGTCGCTTCTCATGAAACCAGCCCAGAAGGACCTGTCCTGTGTCCCCGTGCAGCCAACAGCCAACTGCCCCTACACCTCCCTTTGTTAGACAGCCATATATCAGTGCTTTTCTGCGGTGATGGGAGCGGGCCGGGGAGGTGACAGGCAGCGGCGTGGAGGGGGGTGAAGAGGGGTGAGGAGAGGGGGTGGTATTTTTAAAACCCAGCCTGGAAACAAAAGCCCCTCCTGAGACCGGCCCCCTGCCCCGCGGATCACCTACTCCCAGGCTGCCCTGCTCCACTTTTCCCACGCTAACCTCCGGCCTAATTTGCATCCGCTAGCTGCCCCTGGACGCCATTACTTTCAGGTGAGCTGCTCTGTATAGATGATAGAGGCGTTTTTCTCTGGGCCCATGATGTCTCCGCTCGCCCCCCACCCCACCGTTCTGCCCTGTCCCTGTCCCTGCCCAGCCTCATCCTGCTCTTAATTACAGCAGACTGGCACCAGACACAATCGGCCCGTTGATTTCGCCCCCCGCCCTCGTCACCACCGTACCCCTCCGCTACCCTCAGGAGCGTGCCCCCACCTTAGCCTGGCCGAGTTGACCCGAATCATCTCCTCTCACAGCAGCTGGAGAGAGAGAGAGGGGTGGGTACACAGGCAGTTGTCCTATGGTGTTTGGTGGTCACACTGGCTGCTTATGTCCCCCCCATTAAACGCTCTTTTCTTCGGCTTACAACAGTCAACTCTGTTACCCAGCACGTCATATGTGTTATCCGCACCATGCCAACACTGGAACTCCTGTTCACCAGCATTAAAAGACACATCATAGATAAAGCAACATTTGATCAAGTTTAGCTTAAATGGAGTGGTTTATGTCCTACGCTAAATGCACTTTTCTTTAGCTCACAGCGGTCAACTCTGTCCCCCCAAACACGTAAACACTGCAACTCCTATTCACCAAAACGAAAAGATATGTTATAGATAAAGTGACATTTGATCACACACAGCAAGTCACTACCATGTTCCCAAACAACAGTACAACTCCTATTCGCCAGTACAAAAAGGAGACATCGTAGATAAAGCAACTTCTGATCAAATTCAGGCAGAATTGAATACCTTATGTGCTTTACTAAATGCTCTTTTCTTAAGCTCACAACAGCCAACACTGTTAGCCACGATGGGAACACTACAACTCATTTTCCCCTGTGCAAAATCACTCTTTATAAATGACTCTTTACATAATAAACACCAATTTCAGTTACAATGAAAGGATAGTAGTGGATAGTATTGTATTCAAATGCCAAAGAATGAAGAAGAATGAGTCCTTAGGCAAGTTAGATCCAAATTAAGCCCTTTCAACTGGTTATGTCTTGGTTTAGTCTAGTCCAAGTTACTCATGCTATAAACTCGATTTTCTCAAACCACATATTAGATTCTCATTAGATTGTACAATAGTAACTTTCTTTTCCTAAACTCACTACTACATTGTTGTTTACTCCAGCCGACTTGGTGTAAAAGCGTCCACATGTTTGGCATTGTTCTCCCAAATAGATCAGGCCTCCCCCATCGCTGGCTGTGACAGAGGCTTGTTCTTCAGCCCACCCCAGCACTGCACCGCACAGCCACTACACACACGCAACAATACACAAGTGTTACGACAACAAAACCGAGTCTGTTCCACTCCACGACCGCTGCATTGTTTCAGATGAAGAGCTCAGACGCGAAAGGTAGCCATGACAGTAGGGACATGTCTGCGCTCAAGTCATGTGCTTTTTTTTCTCTTCAAACTTTGGAAGAACGTTTTTACAGACCGCTTCAACCACTGACGATCGCACAGTAACAATAACAAATGGGTGATAAAACAACACATTGCACAGGTTGGAGCTGGAAAAAAACAAACTGCTAACGTAGGGTTAAAGGGCAAATGCGCTACAACTGAGCCACTGTTGCCCATGTTGTTGTTTTTTTTAAACTTTCTTATTATTCATTTGCTACTTTCCCAACAATGCAAATCAGTAGTGACAAAAGCTTTATGTTGATAATGTTATGACCTTAAAAAGTGTCTATTTTTTGTTCCACAATGCTTTTTGTTCAGGAGTTACTAGCAGTACTTTTCACCAATTACTTTCCGTCAGTTGTTTCCCCCCCAAATGCCTACCCTTTACTTGTTCTTGCAGTAATAAAATGTTTAACTATATTGTTTCAACAATTTCTGCTCTCCGCTCCCACCTCTGCAGATGCCTAACATAACTGTCCGCCTCACAGAGAAAGGTAATTACTGTGTATGGAAGAGGGAGGATGCGAGCGGCGCTAGCTCTGATTAGAGAGGCCAAGCTAGCATTTACAAGCCACCTTTCACTGTCCAAACAATGTCTGTCACTTTCTATCAATAGCTGTCGTGGGAGGAAAAATTGTCGCCAAGGTGTCGACTCTGCCACACAGGCTGAGGAAGGCAGCTAAATTGGGGCGAAAAGTGCATTACAAGGCCTGGGTAACTCGGCAAATCCCCGCACGGAGGTGGTTGGAACACGTCCCCTTTGCACTTTGGACTTCTTGGCTCATCCGTCAGACTGTCAATACCGGGCTAATTTTATTTGCTACCTGGCAGTTTGCGGTGATTATGATCTTTGGATGGATGAAAACGCGGAAATAATCGGCTTTCTCACGCCAACAGGAGCAGAGGTGATTTTGCAGACCAATATATTTTGTGATAGATTTCTCCAACACGATGTTTTTACCAAGCAGAATGAGCTGAAAAGGGAATGAAAACTATTTAAAGTGGACAAAAACCATGATAACATTTGCCCGTTTTTGTCTACTAATGAAACCAAGCGAGGGCTGAATGATTAAGTATCCATTTTTTACGTTCTAAACTAAAACTAAAATAATTATTTGACTAAATCTTTAAAACTCAGGCACGAGGCAGGTTGGAAGAGGAGGTAGCTGTCAGGAGTACTCTTGTCTTGAGGTTTTTAGTTGGCCTGTATGTCACGCCACTTTCCTGCTCTCACCTCATTTCTCCTCCCCAGAGGTTACCAGCTGCACCGGGCTCTCCTCACTCTCCTCGCTCTCCTGCTCCTTTGCTCCCACTTCCACTCAGTCATGTTACATTTCAGACACTGTGTTAACCCTATCGTGCGTGTCTACTCCAGCAAATTGAACATCCTTGTTAAGAGTGGAAAAGTACGGTAAAGGTAGCGGGCAAAGCTGGTTAGAGCTAAAAATGGTATAATACGAACAGATATCCATTACGTATGACAGATCACCTGCTAAATTTGAAGTATTTGACATATTTTGACGTGAAAATCCGCCGTTCAAAGTACAGCAGTTGACTAAATTCAAGGCCGAGCTCTTTCAAGACCTGAACAGTGCGACATGAGAAGCAATATTAACTGATTTCCTGCATAGTTCCAATTTTCAATCAAAATCAATCTACAGCAGGGTTAGTCAACTCCTTTCAGTTATGACAGCTGACATGGCGTACAGAACAACTTAAATTTGCAAGTCAAGATTTTGCAGATGTTTCACCCACGTCATTTTCTACAATTAACGGTACAAACAGAAGAAAAAATGCGTACAAATAGTTGGAGTTCGTCGTCCAAGTTGGTTCAACAGCAAACGAAAATTGAATCCCGTCAACTGAATTTTGCTTGACTTCTAGACAACTTCGCAGGCTCCGAACTGCACTTTCGAAACTGATCATTTACACTACACAATTAGTACAGACAGAGAAAACATATTTTGGGTATTTCACAAGCAGAACTGATTGAAAGAAGCGAAAACGACACATAAAACAGGCTAGAGAACCAGTCAGAAGAATCCTCCCTCTCCTTGTAACTCGCTAACACACCACCTCTACTCCATTTCCCAAATTGGCCCTGCTCCTGCTCCCCAAAGGAAGCATGGTGGGAGAAAAAAAAAAGAAAAAAAAACTTATCAGCATTTACTCCTGGTTCATTTTATTTCATTTATGAATTACAAGGGAGGATGCCATTATATATTATTAATTGTGTGCAGTTGCGTTGGCTCTGGCTTCTGCCGCGGTGAGCTTGCGGATGTCTACAGCGGTGTAATTACGTTCTAGCCGGGCAGCCATCCGTTCCCTTTCAAAAATTTACAGGATTCTTAATCAGGCTGCTCATTTGGGCGCTCGGTGGCGGGGATGGCGAAACACAAACACGGGCGTCTGCTTGCACGGGAACACCTGCTTAGCATTGATAGCAGATGTCAGTCAGTGAACGGAACAAAAAAAGTACACGCGGGGAGGGGACCCGAATTAAAAATGCAAGCATCACCAACTTCTTATTATTTACTTACTCCAAAAATGAACTGCTGGAATAGGAGCGAGGGAGGAATCCTGGCAAAGGCGAACGAACGCTGTAGTGAGTTGTACACACAGTGAAAAAGGAAGAGCGAAAATGACTTTGATTCCATTTGTGTCTTGATTCGTTGAAGTTTTCGTCCTGTTCTAGACCTGGTTCAGTCCTGGTTTAGTCCAGGTGACTGGTTTTTGATATCTCTGCTGTCATTTCAAGCAAATTTACTGACCAGTTGAGTTAAAACAGTGACTTCTAAGCAAGGGACCAAAGTTTCAAATAGTGTTCAATCAAACCTTACTTTCTTTTTTTTCAGAAACATTTTGAACCTTGTAAGACGCTTTAAAAAGTACTTCAATACATTTAACTTGCCAACTCAAAACTAGGCCTGAACGATTTTGGAAAAACATCTAGATGCAATTTTTCTTATAATAGCAGGACAATTGCGATTTGATTCAGGATTTATGTTTTGATTCTGTAGGATTCTGTTCAAAGTTGTCATTTTAAACACGTCCTGGAGCATTAACATCTGAGTAAAAGAAATAAAGTAATGCAAGACTCTTATGCATTGCAGAACATGTTTGTAAAGGTCTAAACTTCAAGGTTTTATGTTTTTATTTACACAATAAGGCATGATAATTTGTTGTTTTGCAAAGGGATGTTAGCTCAATAACTGCAGTCCTTAGGGTTAGGGCTATGGTTAGGGTAAGGCTAGAGGGTTGGGTTAGAGTTAGTAGATTTAGGGTTAAGAAAGAGCTAGAATTAGTTGGGTTAGGGTTACTAGGGTTAAGAGTGTCTTTTTTTTCCTCCAATCCAGTTCTGCTGAGACCCGATTAGCTTACCTGCCCCAAAATCCAAAACGTAACCAATTTATCTGCTCCTAAACCTAACCATAGAAAAAATACACTTTTGCTAGCATAGCCACCAATGCAAAGTCTGTGTTAGGACTATTAGGGTTATGTTAGGATAAGGTTAGTAGGGTTAGGAGTTAGGGTTATTGCGACACTTCAATTTGTAATTTCGACTGGATTGCGATATATCTTGCAGCCCTTGTCAAAACAGTTTATTCTCTTTCTCTCTCTCCCTTCTGTCTCTCCGACTCGCCTCCGCCGATGATCCAACCTGAGTGGAACCTTTCTCCCGTTTCCCCTCTGCCCCTGCCACCTCTTCCCCTGCGCACTGCTCCTTACATTTCTATCCGTTTGCATCAGTCTTGGCTGCATAATTCATTTGCATTATACCGCTGCATGGATGGTAATTAAATCTTGCCTGGGATGCCGTTGTATTGAAATGAAAACGTGAATATTTTAGCGCGGGGAATGCGGAATGCTTAATCTGACGCCCCCCCACCCACTCGCTGCCTTGTGCCTTTTCAAGCCTGACGATACAGGCCGAGATCTGGATGGAGCGCTTATTGTTCTTAAGGATAATGCGCGGAGTTAACAGCAGCGCACTGGGAGGAGATGCCGGTGCAAAGACGTGGATGTTTGAGACCTCTGAGGCCGGCACGCGGAGAGAGTGGATTGCCAGTGGGCACGCAAGCAACATCTACAGCAAAATGGCCACGGAGGACGTTTGGAATAACAACACCTTAGAGTGGTGTTAACCCGTTTAGGCGCGTTGGAGATGGGTTTACGCAAAAAAAAAAAAATCGCAGAAAGATAAGGCAATGTGGCTGTAGCATCAAATGGAGAAGTAGTTGATGCATGATGAAGAAGATAAGGCTACGAATGAGGATGAACAATAAGGATATGGATGTGGATATTTAAAACAATAAACTATACTTTTCAACTAATATTTTCTATATGTTATCATTGGATCTTGCACTAGTTCTGATAAAGCTTAAGGTCATTCTAAAACTGTCCAGAAAGGGTGATATTTACAACATTTTTAAAGTAACAACTTTTATTCAAATGCATATCTAGTCTCTGTACTAGATTTGTATCCGTTTGTTTTAGATTTTTGATACTTTAGACAGCCCTAGTAGTAACAGAAGTAGTAGTAGATGCATGATGAACAAGATAAGGCATTTAAGCCAGAGTAATGATATGGATTTGGGAATGTTTACAATAGGCTTGATACTTGATTCCGAGTTCGATACCACAATTATAATTTAAAAAGCTGTAATTTTCAACTCAAATAATAATCCTTTCTTTATCTTATAATGAGATCTCATATTAGTTCTCACAAAGCTGAAGATCATTCTAAAACTGTTCAGGAAAGGTGAGATTACATCCTATTTATGTCATTATTTAAAGTATAAATACGTATTCAAATGAGTGTATTGTTGTGATACTAGGTTTAGTATGAATTAGTATCAGATTATTGATACTTTTGACAAGCCTAGAAGTAATAGTAGCAGTAGTAGCATGATGAACAAGGTATTTAAGTCAAAATTTGGGAACTTTTAGTTGCAGAGAGATAATACAATGCAATAGAAATGCAATTGTTTTAGTAGTTGAGAAGTCAAATGTTTATTTCTGCAGTACAATGAGAGTTTTTAAACACATTATCAACTAAATAAAGGTTGAAATGTGGTGACTGAAGGCTTCAAGATAGAAAATATTTACAGACTAAGTGTTACAACAGTGTTTACAACATTTGGATTTCAAAATGCCACTGTCTGTCTTATAAAAAGGTCTTTCCGTCTGTGTTTTAGACTCTGTATAGTCCAGATAATGATCACAATTATCAAAACATGACTATTATGATTATGTTTTATTGTCAACTAGTCATGATTATTCGAGTAACTGTTGCAATCCTATATTATTTCTATGTCTGGGCCCTATTGTGTTTCAAATGTAAAGACACAGATCAAAGCACGTATCAAGATCCAAATTATTATCAAACATAAAGCTAGAATCACACGGTTAAAAACTGGCAGGCGTATTGTATCATGTTCCTGTATCGGGCGTACATGTGCTGCAGATTACCTGTCTGACCCACGCCGGGCGCATTTGGGTTAAGTGGCGCATGAAAAGGTTAACAGACTCGACGAAAGATACAAGCGCTGATAGAAGAGAGGGAGAGAGAGGGGGAGAGGAGGGGTCAACGGCGGAGCGGCGGCGAGCGAAGGTGGAGCCGAGGAATGATGAAGAGGAAAAGGAGAGGGAAAAGAGCAGAAAGAGAAGGATTGATGCCAAGAGAGGTGAAGGAAGCAGAGAGAGAGAGAGCCGCGGCCACGCTGACAGTGACGGAGCTGCCGGGGACGAGCGAGCCGTGGCGGCAGAGGGATGAGCCGCGCCTTTAATGCCCATCTGGCCCCCGAGATGTAATAAAATTGACATATTGATTCCTTTGAATTTACGAATGCCTGTTTCATAAACTCCCATTTCCAAAGCCGGGCCCTCTTTAGAGCCCTGTCATTTTTCCCCCAAATGGATCAATTATGTGCCCACGTAATCCTGTTACCTGAGGAACCCACGCATACTTCTCCCATTTGCGGCGCTTGAGCGGTGCACACATCCACATTATGCGCACATAAACAAACTCTCTGTTTTTATGGCCCCTCTCCCTCCCGCGCTCCCTCCGCCCTCGCCTCTCCTCTCCCTCGCTAAGGCTGTGCGGGGCCTAATATTAGCGATTGTTCTCTTCCCCCCTGGTGTCGACGATGTTCTCTCCCCGGGGGCTTTAGGGGAGGCTTTGCTCTGTTCTCTGCGGCGTGTTTTCAACTTGTAGAAATCCCTTTTACCTCCATAATTCAGGATTCAACCGCGCAGCTCACGGCCTCATAAACATACATTTCAATTTGAGCAGAGAGAGAACGAAAGGGAGTGTGTGTGTGTGTGTGAGCCGGCACCTTGATTCAGCGCAGATTGACTTTGATAAACTCCCCCTCACCTTCTGTAAACCGCTGCAGCTGAGTCTGAGCTACTGTTCAGTGGATGTCGGTAAATGCAGCCCGGGCAAATGCTTTCACTTCCTCAAACAGCCACCTTTAACAGGCAACAGACAACTTAAATCTGCTTATACAGCGGAAAGGAAAGATAAACGCTGCTGAAATACTTCTGTGTCTTTGTCACAATGAGGTAGTAGGTATATAAAGGTTGAAACGTGGAAGTGAGTGGCTTTCAATGTGACTTATTAATTGAAGTAAATCTTGAAAAAATGATTAAACCAGATGTAAAGTGATACTAAGACTAGGTCAGGAAATAAGAACAAATTTGCAGGATTAAAAACAACTCTAAATTTTATTCGAATCAAACTATTCCCAAAATCACAACAGCAGTTACAGCGGAGGTTTTTTTTCCAAATTGTTGATTTTCCCGACAGAAAGTTGGAAATTCAACAAAAGAAAGTTAGAAAGCCAACTAAAGAAATCTAGAAAATTCATGATTGAAAGTTAAAAAAAAAAAAAAAAAAAGAATGTTAGATAATCAATAAAAGAAAGCTAGACAAAAAAAATAGAAAGTTGTTTTTTAATTTAAAAAAAGCAAGCTGGAGAATCAACATGAGAAAGTAAAAAAAAAAAAAAAAAGAAAGTCAGAAAATCAACAAAAGAAAGTAAAAAATCCACAAAGGAAAGTCAGAAAATCAACAAAAAAGTGAGAAAATCAACAAAAAAATGAAAAAAATCAGCGATACCATTATAAACCATTGTAGCATTTCTACCACTGGAGACATTTTCGACTAAAATTCAAGTTAGTTCCGGCAAAAAACATTAGCAATTTTCAACTACAACGTTGCAATGAAATCCCCCACCAACCCTACTGCCTTTAACCTTTGGGACTGTCTACGAACAAAAAAAAAAAAGAAAAAGCAGCATTTGTCTTGGCGTCGCTGAGGCGGAAACACGTGTTGGGCTCTCATTCTTAACCTGCCGGTGAACACGGGAGGGCACGGCTCGGCGGCGGCGGTAAATGGCGTAATAGGCTGCTGCCACAAGTGGTCGAGGGTCAGGCCGGAGCGAGTGTAAATGCGGGAGCGTCGCACTGCGCTGTCAGGTGGAACCGAGAGGCGGGTGAGGCGAGGGCTGGGTATCACTTTTACAATGTGAAAAAAGAGAGAGAAGAGAGGGCCGAGGATAGTCTTTAAAGAAGTCAAACAGTCCAGGGGTGAGAAGTAAATAGTTGGTAAGTTAAACCAAAGATATCTACACTACATATATTCACAACAGCATAAAGGAGAAAGTATTAAGTGAGTTTTGGATAGAATTGTTTTGCGATTTGGATAGAATTGTTAGTTAAATCTGCCAATCTCGTGGTGCATTTTTACATGGTCAAGTCGTGAGAACTCTATCGTAACCTGCATGATTCCGTGGAAAGAGAAAGTTAAAACCATTGCAAAAAGAACATTACGAAATGGACAGACGGAGTGCTTTGTTTTCTTGTTTTTGTCTGATTTTCCATGAGATTTATTTCTAAACAGACAACCACTCTAAAAAGGTTTCT
Source organism: Rhinogobius similis (assembly GCA_019453435.1). Taxonomy (NCBI): domain Eukaryota; kingdom Metazoa; phylum Chordata; class Actinopteri; order Gobiiformes; family Gobiidae; genus Rhinogobius; species Rhinogobius similis. The sequence continues at coordinate 47,518,226 of CM033620.1, forward strand.
TCTGTCTACAATTTTAACTTTTAAAACGACAATTTCTTTTGGTGTATAGAGTGTTTGTTTACCTGCTATACACTACAAAGTCAAACTTGGACATGCTTTTTGTTGTACAGTGGAATATTATAGTCAAAGGAACTAAATTTCCATAGAAAACTGCAAGTACAAGTCAGGTTTGTGGAGATGCAAGCCCACTCACAGTGCGATAAAAACAACCAAAATGAAGAAACATGCTTTTATATCGTACTTTTTTGGCTAAAGCATGAACAAAGACTTCTTAATCACGCAGTTAGGGTTAGAAGTTAGGGTATTAATCAAGTAAGCCTGAATCATACTTAATAAACTATTTGTTCATTATGATTTACGTCTTTGTTCATGCTTTATTAAGTCGTACTAAAAGTCTAGTTATTATAAAGTGTTAGCAATAAATCTAGTCCGATCCACTCAGATCTGAATTCAAATCATTTTAACTAACCGAGCTATTTCTTTTCGGCGGCCAGAGAGGACAGAGGGATGAGGAGACAGAGGAGGAAGAGGAGGGAGGTAGCGAGAGAGAGAAAAAAAAAAAATCACTGCTCCATCTTATTTTGCACACTCCGCCGAGCTACAAGCGGCTCAGTTACACTACACTTGCACCGAACAATCAGTCTGGCAAACGTTCACAAAGGCAGCACATACCTTGTCACTTACTGCTGACCTGCGCAGCCAAGTGACTCAGAGAGACAAGGGAAGGAGCCAAGGCAAGGGAGGAGGAGGAGACGGGAGCCAGCGAACAAGGGGAGGACACAAAAAAAAAAAAAATCACGGAATGAGCAAATACCGGTCAACGTACTGGATGTAGATTCACGGTTGGAGGCGTAGGGCGTCCAATGCAGCTGGAGTCTTTAAACTTCCAAAGTGGTTTCGTTTTGCGATTTTTCACTTTTTTTTTTCGAAACCAGTGTCAATCTACATATTTTAAACTCTCCAAGAAGTTATATAGGTTTGTAAAAGAAGATTAAAAGGAAAGACTGTATATTAGTACCTTTAATAGCCTTAATAAAGCATGAGCAAAGACTTAATTCATAATGACCAAAGGTTTACTTAATCGATAACCAAACCCTTAATGAAGTTCATTCATTGCTCATTCTGAATTAAGCCTTTGTTCATGCTTTATTAAGGCTAAATAAGGTGTAGTTAATATACATTTGTAATTATTAGAAACTTAACTGTTACAAAATTGTATGTATTTCAGAAAATGTATCAAAACTTAAGAGTTTGCAAGTTTTCTACTCATTTTATTTCCGTACAAAGACATGATTTTTAGTAGTTTGTTTGGCAGTACATAAACGATACAATTTCACTCACATCGCGGACAACTTATGTAAATGTAAAACAAAGACAATGAAAGTTCGAGTCACATAGAGTTACTTTAAAGTTGGCGAAGCTTAGCAGGAGCAGAGGCTTAAGGGTCTGACAGGCCAAAGCCCACTGGACGAGAGAGAAAAAGCTCAGCTCGTGATGAAAGCTTGACAGCGTACGTCTCAGCAAATTGGTGTTCATTTCCACCAAACTCTAATTCACCTGCTAAAAGTGACAGAAAGTTTAAAGGGGAGGGTAGGTAAAACTCAGCATCAACTTTTTGTAGCTTTTAATCACGTTACAAAGCCGGTTAAGTCCTCAAAAACATACCTGGAGTGTTGTTTTGTTTCCTTGCCACACGTTTAACTAATCCGTTTAAAAATGCTTTGTTTCGACTAGCTCCGCCTACTTGAATTGTCCCCTCCTACTCCAGGAAGCACTGACCATTCATAGTGAAACTGCGAAGTGTTATAACGATTGAAACGCTCAATCAAAAGCTGATTTAAAGGTTGCTACGTCGTCTTTCACTGTAACTAAAATTGCTTTACAAAGAGCGAAACATAAACACTTTAACAAGATGAACTCTACATTGGCATGACCAGCGAGCGACATTCCAGGCTCCACGGAACAGTTTGGCTTGGTCCACCTCCAAACCTGACATCTCTCGAAGGCCGACCATAATGATGCACAACGACGGCTAATTACGGAGGAGCCGAGCAGTATCTGTGCAGCTTCTGGAAAGTCTGAGGACCTCGTGGACGGCGGCCAACGCTCTGAAACATCTCCAACCAGACCGGCTCGTAATCTACAAGCTCCAGCTTCAAGACCAATGACAGGGCAGTGGACGGTTTCAGACGAAAAGTGGAAAATAAGATTGTCACTAGGGCGTTTCGTCATTTAGTCGGTAAATGTTCGGTTATAGAATGTGTATTAGTCGACTAATCGTTTTAAGTTTTAACGGTCATTTAAGTGTGTATGACAGTTTTTTTAAGTTTCTAATATTGACTTTATTTTGGTGGATAAATAACTATATAAATTTTAGTTTTACGCCAATCAAGCAGCCGTTTGTGGAGAAAAGTTGACAAATCTGTTGAAAATGACGAAGGTTATGCATAATTTACACAAAATAAACAAATATTTTGAGCCTTTCAACTAAATAAAGGTGTCCTATAAAAACATCTGTGACAGTAGTTGAGTTTTGGCCGAGTGTACAGTGTGGTTGTGTAAAGTAATTCCACAGAACCAGGAAGTAAAATTACAAATCTGGAAAAAAAAAAAAAGCTAAACCAGCATAAAATTTGTACATTTTTCAGCTAAATTTGTGTTATTTGAGTAGTCCAACCAAAGCACTTTAAATTATCAGGATTAAAATACACAGAAGAAAGAAGACTTAAGATTTAGGAGTGTATCATGAGTTGAATCTGCCATATTAATTCAATCTTCCCTAGTACTTTTCTATTTAAATCGTTTTTGTTTTTGCATGAACTCATGTGCAGTTGTGGTCTTGTAAGTGCAGTCTGGGTCAGCTACACGGTCAGGTCATACAGATACTGAAACGTTTTGAGAGCTTTTATCTGTTTAAATTCCAACAAATCAATCTGCAGTGCATGTCTTTTATCAACAAGGATTTTATTTCTTCGACTACAGCCCTATATGTCTTGAGTTTGAAGATGGCATTTGAATTGAGATCAGTTATCTAACCACCAATGATGCGCTTGGGGTTTTGAATCGAGAGGTCCACAGCCAGTGCATAGTCAGTAAAATAAAATAAATTACTTTTTTTTGCGTTAAATGGCTCTCTCTTGTTTATAGTTGTGAAATCCGTACTGAAAGCCATTTTAATTTTGTTCTTGAAAAGATCAAATCGAATCGGAAATCAACAGCAAATTTTTTTTTGCCATGTCGCCCCAGCCATAATCCAAATTTTTTTAATCTAAATTTGTTGATGTGCTGAGGAGAAACTTTTCAGGGTTCTTTTGGGAAACCAACTTTTTACAACAAAAAAAAAAAAAGGTATAGGTCTATAGTCGAATTACTTTTTAAGAATTTAAGAAAAAGAAGTGTAAAACTCAAGACTTTTCCAAATGTCGCGCGACCCTAAACACTGTATAAGAATGCTAAATTGCTAAAGTAGTTTGCAAACAGCTTCACCTGCATGCTGGGAGAAGGGGCTGGTGGTGGGGAGCGGCGGTGAAAGGAGAAGAGGAGTAGGAGGAGGGGGTTCTGGTGGTGCAATCTCTAGTGTTGCACAGCCTTCTCAGCGCTCTCACTCCCCTTTTATAAATTACCTCATCAGTGAGTGAAATTAACACCGATTCTTGCAGGCAATTTCTCAATTTCCAATGCTAATTAGCTTTTTCTCTTTACTTTTAAATTCTGTAGCACCTGTTTAGGGGGAAGACATCTTAGGCAGTGCAGGCGCATTTAATCACAATTTTAATTAACCATCCCCGTAGATGTGAAAGGCAAGCAATTATAATGCAGATGAATGATGATTTTTCCACATTAAATTGTTTTGTTTCTTCGTTATGTTGATTGCATAAATACTGGCGCCGTTCAATTTTTATCTACTGTAATTTTGTAATTGTTTTTGCAAAAATAGAGCAAAGCCGCGCGGGTCTGGATGGAGTTTGTGTGTTGACAAATTGTTTCATAGCGTTAACCTCTTCACTGCCGCAGGATTTGGAGCGAGCGCTTTTGTTTGTCGGTAAGTCTTTTCGCATTGGGGATTACCGCGCCGTCTTATCTTCTTCGACCTTAACAAACTATTTAACCCAATGAAAGTCATCCGTGTTAGCTCGCGGTCTTTAACTACGGAGCATATATACGGGATGGAATGAAAGCACAGATGGGTGCTACTGGAATGGACTCATAATCTTTACGCGCTCGTGAAAATATCATTGGGTTCGATGACTGCGCCTCCCCCCGTGTTTATGACGCCTTGTTTCTCGAGAAGTTCGCTTTTACGCTAATGCTTGCGCGCAGGCGGCAGTAAAAGCAGCGGGCTTTTAACGCACGCGACCTGTTTGTTTTGTTCACAGGAGCGTTCCGCCGCGAGCACAAACTTTTACTTAACTCTTAACGTAGGATACAACCTAATAACAAAAGGGCTGCGTAAGACAATGTATCTATTAGACGCAAATGGGCCGCATGTAACTCTCGTAAAATCAAGGTAAAGTGTTTGGTGTGACTGAGTGGGGTCGAAGTGACCCTGGGAACAGTGTTGTTTTGGCCAAATCTGAGACATGCTCCACTTGATCACTCTTGATTTTTGGCAGTTCTCTTTGACTTTATATTTTTGATTTCTGATTTTAAAAAGTAATAACGAAATTTCTGACTCTAGTTTAGATTTGTGTCTCAATGAATAGATGGTTAAACATCAAAGAGCTGTGCAATATTTCGAAAATGTGTGAATATCGTTAATGTTGTTGTGAGAATACGCAAAATTTGAACATCGCGTTGATCGTTTATAGTAAAAAAAATGCTACAAAAAGAACGATTCCAACATAAAAATGAAAAGAATTGATGTTGTCAACATTTAAATAAGGGTACAAGGTGATATTTCTGCACTTTTGTGAATAATTGTACATTGTGCATTTCACTTTATCTTTTACTTAAACCTCAACTAATACATTTAAAGACTGTTTTAACACACTATAGTTATCGGGATACTCCAAAAACCTGTAGAGCTATTCATTTATGTCAATATCGCCACCACTACTTGGGCGTAAATGATGTTTTTCAATGTAGTTGCAAGGTTCAGATGCTTTTTATCCCAAAATATTCATTAAAAAGACTGTAAATAAAGCAACAAGTGACTTAAATTGAGTAGCATAAGCAGTTCATTGGTAAAAGCAAAGACTTAAAAAAAAAATAAACCAAAGAAAACTTCCAAAATCTTCACGTCCAACATCCTTCCACAACAGAATACAAATCTGACATCTAGCTGTGTCTTTCTATCCACATACAGTGCACCTATACAGTGAAAGAAAAACTCCCAGAATGCCTCAGTGTTGCTCCCCCTCTCCCTCACCCCAGCCCCTAGCCTCACTCTCTGTCTAATCCCAGTGAGCGGTGCATTCAGTTTGCGCAGATAGCATGCAGAGCTGTAACGGACCAGACGCACTCAGCCAGGGCACGCTGCTGACTCCTCTCACCCAGCGCCAGAGCCTCCGAGTGGGGAGGAAGTGCTCCGGAAGCCCCCCGAGCTCTCTCCACACCGGGGGGAGGACATTCAGGATAATAATGATAAAACAATATTTCAAATAGGAAGTGCTGGGAAGGGGACAATGTTGTTTTGAATAGATGGTGATCCGTGAACTCGAGGAAGATTGGTTATTCGAAGTTTGTGTTATCCTGTAATTGTCCGAGATGTCATGAAATCTAACGTTATAGCTTCATCACAGCAGTTATTATTGTGATTTAAACGTATGAGGACAAAATAAGTGAGCAAAGAAAGCATTGAGTCCAGAAGCTAAGATTAAAATTGTGATATTACGTAACTAGTTATTGAGAGATCTTTTCAAAGAAGAGATCAATTACAAGGTGTTTGTGTTGTCATAATACTTAAATTTCAAACTCGATTTATTAAGGAATAGGCTTGATACTCTACCTATTTCAATAGCACAGTGATTAAATGATAGACTGTAGTTTTCAACACAAAATAATATAACTTTCTTTATGTTAAATGTGGTCTTATTCTGTAAAATGCTCAAGATTATTGTAAAACAGTTCAGGAAATGTCAAATTCTGTCCTGTTTAGGTGATTTTTTTCAGTATCAAAACTTGTCTTACTGAGTATATAAGTGTAGCATCAATTAGTACCTGATTTTCGAAGGTACAAACTATCCAAAACAAAATCTAAAAATGTTCATCGCATCATTTATATTGATGACAAGTTCCATTGCCCAATCAAACCACAAAACTTGCAGCTTAACAACAGACATTCTACCTGCACCAACCTCAATAAAACACCCCACAAACCAATCATCACAACGTTTTCTGACAAAATAACCCCAGCACGAACTTCCAATTCAACATTCGATTCAGAACCCGCCCCGATCACGACCATTTTGAGGTGCCCCATTCTAGACGAGGCGCCTCTCCTTTGAATATGAGAGAAGGTAAACAGTGCTTTCAGCCCTGAGAACTGTGTCTAGGCCGATCGGCGCGGGACAATGGGGCGACCCAGCATCTCCCGGCTTTGTTCTGGGCTTAACCAAACTCCGCCGTCACACCGCTTTACCTCACTGTGCCCTGTGGAAACGGTCATCAGCCCCGTCACAATGCAGGGAGGGTAGGTGGGGGGGGGGGGCGGAGGGGTGGACGGTCAGGACACAAACCAAGTGATTAGAGGGAGAAAGGTAGAACAACACGAGGAAAGGGAGGAAAACAGGAGAATCGATTGCGGTTTTGAAAGAGAAAACGGAACATATCTAAAGTTTTTCTTGCTGATGTTCATAACAGAGGGTGCAATGGTGCAGTAGGTTAAGCGTACAACCAAGAACCAGAAGGTAACAGCTTCGAACCCCTCTTTCGTACATCATCCTCCATTGACACTCCTGTAGCAGTGTTACGAAATGCTTGAAATATCAGCAAAATCATAATGCAACTGCTTCAGTGTAGCAATCACTGATGACGAATGGAACAGTTAAAAAAAACCAAACGAATTATGTGTCACTAAAACCACAAAAAAGAAGAAAACACCTTGTCTTCAAAAGATCTCGCCGAATTTGAACCGATTTCAAAACTGAGCGACAAACTCACCATTGAAAACTTTGCACAACAATTTCTATATATTTTCTCGCTTCTCCTGGATTCTCGAAATCCTCAGAAGGTCTTCAAAGGCTGCGCAGAAATATTTGAGCAGAGGAATGAATAAAAAACATACAGGCACCTCCTAATCAGACTCAACGGCGGCGACAGAACTGGAGCACGCAAGGTTCACTAAAAGTTTCATTACAACATCCTTATCTTCTCCTCTCCAAGGTTTTCAAAAAGAAGGTGAAATCCATAATGTACTGCTAGTTGACGGTTCACATTGGAGAGTATAGAGTTAAAACCAAATTTTTGTTGAGATTTGAGTGTGCAAACTTGCTGTAGTACCTTATTTTTCCAAGACCACAATCAGAACACAACCCCTTTTGCAACTATCGTCAAAAAACAAAAAACAAGACAGATACTGAACATAGAACTCTGAATTTCCCCCCACTCAACTCCAAACTCCAGTCTGGGATTTTGCAAGGACACGTGAATTAAAAACATCTCGACTTTATGTAATAGATATGCAAATTGAAGCTAAACATAGCCGATATTTTCATTTGGAGTTCTGCGGAGACAAGAGGCTGTTGAACATGTGTGACTGTTTGCAAGTGTCAGCGTTTTTCCAAATATAAGCCACATCCACACTTCCTTGTAACTTGCATGTAACTTCCTCATTCCAAGCAACCCAGCAACGAAAAATTAAGAAGGAAAGCAGAAACATTTGAAATACATTTTCTGTATTTGTTTGGCTTCGAAATGATAGGAATTGGTTTTATTTTCAAGATGCATTATGTAACCTCTCTGATGGAAAGTCTGTCATCTACTTGTCTCCGTGGAGATTTAGTGTTTTACTTGGACAAACTGTGGTTATCGAGTGGCCCGCCATTACCACGTGTTATTGGGACTGTTCTACTGCTAAGAAATATTAACAGAGATTAACAAGGCAGACTGTTTTTGACATTGGCAGCCCGCTGGACTTTAGAACTATGAATTTGGGCCTCAAAACTCCTGCCATGGACACAATAAATGGATACCTTTGAAATGTAGTTATGGAATAGAAGGCCATCATAAAGAAATTGATGACACAAGCTGAGCAGACAATCAAGATCTGGGCTGAAATTATAATTGACATTTGTGAAATGGTAAAAATTAGTGTGACTTAATTTGAAAATTGACAAATTTTATGATTTTACAAACAATATTCTTACTGTGTGTGGGCTTGCCTCTTCCCAGATCCGATCTGTAACCGGGCCTGCTGGCATCCCTTGCTTATGTTGCCAAATATAGATACGTTCATTGCACAACTAAGGAACATTCCAGCTTAAACCCTCTCTCAGAAAAGTTACATAATGCATCTTTAAGCTCATGTTGTGACGTGAAGTAAGCCACAAATAAATAAAAATAAAATGCAGAATTCGCCAGTTTCAATGTGACCAAATTTCTGAAATAGAAGGTTGTAATTTTAATTCAATTCTGTCACTTTCTTTTGCTGCATGATTTGAAGAAAATGAAGAACAGATAACATTACATATTTACTTGAATCTTTTGCAACTTACAATAATCTTACAGTAACATAAAACTGCAATTGCACAACCGATTTAACCTATCGCCTGAAGTTTGTTTTAAAATGTGCCTTTTCCACTCACTCTCCGACCTTGCCTTTTTGCTGATTTGTTTGTTTGATTGCCTTCTTGAACTCTCCCTGTCTCTCCTGTCAGGTTAGGGCCTGGAAGTGTCCACTTGAAGGCTGACTCGGAGCCTGATTTGAAGCACTCTACCCCGGGGTGTGGTGGAAGGGCTGGGGGAGGAGGACCAGAGCGGAGACTGAAACTGATGAACAGTTATGTCAAGACGATTTCGCACCGTCGTGGAAAGGTAAGCTCGGGCTGGGGGAGGAGAGAGCAGCGGGGGGCAGGTTAGAGAGGAGGGAGGAGGGAAGAATCTTACTATCAAAGCACTACCTATTCAGCACCGACAAATGTGAATAGTTATTTCTTTGAATAAGTTAAACTGGAGATGATTAGTTCGAATCCACTTCAAATCATCAAACTACAAGCACTTTAAGTCAAGGAATCAATTCACTCTCACATGCAATCACACTTCATTCAACTGTGCATCGGTGTCTTGCCAGTCGCAGAGATCAAACCGTCAACCTTCAGTGTAGTGTCTCTAAAAAAGCTGCAAACGTTGAGTTGACTAATAGGTCGATGATGTCAAAACTTTTTATTAGTCGACTCATTTTGGGGAGGTTTGACATGATATATATTCACAATAGCAGAAATGGAGTGAGATAATTTGAGATGTGGATGCAAATTGACTTTAAATCTGCCTTTTTGTACAGATAAATACAATAGTTACCAATGGTTTTCCGTATTATCATTTGTAATTGCGTGATTTCCGATACTCTAATGGTTTGGTCACTTTAGATACAGATACAAGATCAAATCATAGAGATCCATTTTAATAGTCGACCAAGAATTTCTTTAGTCGACTGCAGCCTAGTCTTTAACACTGGAGCTACAGTTGTCTTTCCTGCTGTCTGTCCAATGATCCTGACTGGACACTGATGGACACATGCTCTCAAATAACACTGAACACTTAGTAGCAGGAGGAGGGCATTCTGGGTCGTCATGGCGCTCACCTCACCCCTATAGGCTACAGTCTCTCTCTGCATGAACTGTCTGTGGGAGTACTAATTGCACATGTGCCAGTCTGCCATCATAATAAAATCAGAGTTGAGGCGGACATTAAGCATGGCGGCCTCATTTGTGCCTGTGCTGAAAAGGTAACATAAATGAATATTTCATTACCTTAATTACTAAGGAATACTCCTTTCCGCCAGTCGTGGAATGAGTGTTGCTGTAACTAATTATGAAAAGTAATAACATTAGGGATACTGTGATTGCCAGTTTATAAGTCGGCGTCTGCTCGCTGTTGAGGTATAAACCGTGTTGGGAAACATACGGCGAGCAGCGCTAGGAAGGAAGGAAGCGAGGAAGGAAGTGAGTTCTCCATCAAAGCGCACATCTGCACAACGTGGGCTGTGCAGGCATGAATGGAGCGCTGATTATCTTCAGGGGAATGCGTGTATTTGAAATCGCAAAGTGGAGGTTTTAACAGGTACCGAGGGGCTAAAAGGTTGTGAAGCTCACTCACTCGATCGTAAATGACAGCTTTTTGGCAACACGCGACGCTCATTAATCCACCATTACACGTGAAGAGAAAATATCAAAGGCCGTATTTGCTATCTCTGGCTACCTGGCGCCAACGTGCCAAATCCTTTAGCTGTACCTGCGTGCGTGTGAACCGGCTCCGCATTTGCATTTCTCTATCATTCCACCCTTTGATCCGTGTGTCCGCCGCTCACCTCCGCCGCGGGCCCGTCCCATATACCGCGCGCTGTAATGTATGACCACTGATAAGGTCGCGAGGGGGGTGTGAGAAAAGAGAGACACTACAAGGTCCGCTTTGATGGCCATGCTAATTCCAATACCCCTAAGTAGTAAGAATAACAAAGTGCTGGAGAATTTATCTGTGGAATGCCAGAGCAAGACGGCCGGGCGATAAGGTAGCGGCTTCCCTTGGGTGGGGGAGAAGTAATTAGACAGGACTGGCTGGGTACAGAGGAGAGCTGCTGGCTGGTACATGAAGACTAAAAGACTATGGGAAGTAAAGGGGATCTTACAAAGTGGAGCTTAGTACCTTAATGGAACAATTTTGATGATTAAATGAGTAGTTTTAAAGTGACTCAAGTGTTCGTCAGCTCCACCTACCTAAAACACTATCAAAACTAAATGAAACCGAGCTAGCAAGGTATGCATTCTGACAAAACAACAAGCTAGAGATGTTTTTATTTTGAGTCATGTGCTGAGAGACAAACCAGAAGTAATGTGGGAAGATACGGGAGTTAACTGGTATTCCTGTTAGTTCTTAAAAGCAGGGAGCGATTCGCTGAAGAATTCACTTCACAAAACCACAAAAAGCACTTATTAGAAGCGTAAACTAGTCACACGTGTTTCTCAGAACTATTGACAACAGCGCTTCAGCAGAATACAGACTGTAAGAAACAGCCCCAGGTTTTTGAGGTCATAAACGGTCGACCTTTCGGAGCACAAGCGCCTGGTTGTCAGTCACGGGGCCAAGGCAGAGTGTGCGCCTGCCTGACCCACTCCGCTCCACTCTCCAAAGGGTTTGTAGGTCAGGAAAGACCCAGCAATGCCAAAGGAATAAGTCTATGATGTTTAATTGAGATGGGTCCGGGCCAAATTATGTTATTGTTGAATTTGATCGTTTTTTGTAATGTTCTGAGGAATTTTATCTGTTACACATTGAATTCTAGCTCTGTTCTCACAACCAACAAGGTATGTAACAGAGGTATTGTGATATTGTATTGTCAAAAGTCTCAAAATAGTATTGTTATTGCTTAAATGCATTGTTTTATCGCAGCAAAGAAACAGTGGGAACTACATAGACCATGATCCTTTTCTCCATATCAGTGCTGACAACATGAATAACATTACTAAATCTTATTAACTACTTTTACATCTTTGAAATATGACAGTAATTATTTGTACCAAAGGCTTGTCAAGGCATTTTAAAAGGAAAATAATTTGTACAATAGGTTGCACCACTTTTCCCTGTTGATAACTTTGGACTTTGCCTGGAAATATCTCACAAATGTTGAACCTGGAGATTTCTCTGACTTCAGAACTTAATGTATAACAACAACAGCCACAAAAAACGCATTTTAACAATAGTCAATGTAGCTGCCCACCATGTGTATTAAATATTATTGGCTGATGGAATGTTGTGATGTCACGTGAACGCAACCTATTATGTTCTTCACAATACTGCAATAAACATTATACAGTGAAATCAATATTGTCGTTATAATGATTTGCATATCATACATTTCGCATAACCCCACAACCAACCACTTCTAATGTTACCAAAGATATGTTTTTAGGGCATAGTTCTACATTTGTCATAATTAATCAAAAGCAGGATGATTTTAACTATAACTTTTCTTGTTTCTCTGTAAGTATACAGCATGACAAAATCACACTCATAGCCTCCCCCCATCACCGGCACCCCTGACCCCCCCGCCCCAGCCTGCTCCCTGTGACTGACCGTCTCCATCCCAGCCACTCTGCCCTGTCAGAAAGGCAGCGGACAGGGCTGTCGGTGTGATTTGACCCTCCCTACCTGAGGAGGTGTTTGTTTGACATTCACGTTTGACAGCGACGCGACATGAGGCATACAGGGAGGGGGGAGAGGGAAGGGAGGGAGACGCAGGCAAGTCAAAGCCATTACGACGCGACTTCACCTCGTCCACTTGTGACCGCCCGGCTCACGTCCGCACATGACATTTAAAAAGGGGAAGATGCGCTCCACCCCGCCTTCTTTTAGCTCTCCTTGACTCACTCTTGCCAAAGGTTAAATGTATGTTTGAATAACAAGGAGCCCCCCGTGTCATTTCTGACCATTTCCCCTTTCCCCCTGCACGCTCCCGTTAAGAAGGTGCTTGATCAACGCGGAGATGAAAGCTGCCGGGGAAGTGGAGGTACTTTTCGCGGCAACCACAAAATGACCTAATTTTGTCCTAATCTCGCTTGGCAATCGGCTGCAATTAAACTGAGATAACACATCTGAATTTACTTGCACATGTGAAGAGAGTGCTAAAGCCTCGTTAAAAAAATAAAAAACCTTACAGGGTATGGGGAGAGCTGAGGTGCCCGAGAGGCCTGTGAATAATGGAGGAATCTAAGAAAGTGTTCCCTGATCAAATAGCATGTTCTATTATGTCGTCTTGAAGGTAGCACTAGTGTTGGAAAGACCAAGAATTCCAGATGCCATCGCGCTTTAATCTGACGATCTGTTATTGATTGTTTCACGTGGCCGCGACCTTGCCAGAAGAGCTCTCCCCAACTGACATTCGTACATACATCAAGCTGCGTGTTCTTCTCAAATACGGGGTGACAAAGCAGAACCGGGCCTGCTCTCGACACTTGTTTGCACTAAGGTGTCATCTTGGAAGCAGCTGCCGCAAAGTCGGAAAAAGACCTCCGAAAAAAATCAGTTTAATAAGCGATCCAGATGATTTTCTTTTCTTTTTTTTCCTCCACGAATCGTCACAAAGCGGTGCCCTGGTTTTCAAGCTGACAGCCCTGACAAGTCGCACACACTGGTTCACACAAAGCCTTTGCCAGCTGTGCAATGTTTGTTCATTTGATTTAATCTGTATTTGCTTCTACGGAGCTCTATTAAAAAACCATGCTGTTTGTCAAAAGCGCTTTATGAGTACATCTGACTTGACATTACAGACCGTGCCACGATAAATATTAGTGACTTTGATGTCAGTGAGAAGTGTAATACAACCATGTTACACAAAAGACTGAGGATTAATAGGAATTGTTGAGGAAATATACCAGCAAATCTACAACGTTTGTCGGCTAAAACCACAACTTAAATGCACACTGGGCCTCAAACTACAGAAGAGACATTTTGGAATACGAAATGAACTAAAATGTCAGTGAAAACAACGCGGATGAATGGGAATTGTTAAAAAAAAAGAATGTACAAGCATCTACAAAGTGTGTCTGATAAACCTCAAGTTAAATTCACTGTCGTAGCAGGCCTCAAACTCCAATTCGAGCGAAAATTTAAACCAGAAAAATCAGCTTCAGGCATTCACAAGCACAAACACAACACTGTTAGACAAATACTTTCTTTTCTTCAGAACTTGTTTTTGCCCCCTGCCATTTAATTATGAAATGGAAATGCTAGTTTACACCTGCTCAGCAACCTGTCGTCTGTCGCGCTCAGACTCGGCGAGAATGGGAAAAAGTCAACGCGTGGAAAATGTCGAAAATCACAAGCAACAACTGAATAAGTGCAAACAGCAGGACCAGACGAGCGGATGGGCCGAATAAAGACGCGCATTCTCACTCCACAGACACTCAAATGAGGCATGATATTTTCAAAATGCATTTTTCCTCATACGCTTTGCATAAAACATGGCGGCTTAGGGTAAAGAGTGTACGCGCGCAAATGAAAAGCCCAAATGCATGCAATTATTTACCGGACCAGTGAAGTTTCAATTTGTGTGTTTGCTTTTTTTTTTCCAGCAGAATCACAAAGAATGACGGGAGAAAACACAGGGAAACAACAGGATGAGCAGCAGAAGACAAATTGAAAGGAGAGAGAGACAAGAAGCATGAAAAGAAAAGAAAAAAATCAAGACTTTTTCATCGTTCTCAGACCAGGTTTCTAGTTCTAAAAGTCACCTGTGGACCACTTTCTTTCTTTCTTTCTCCACTTGTCATCTGAATTATCACAGCTTATGCACCAGTATTCACAACATCTTTAGTCGAGACAAAACCTGGATGCCTCGTCTCTGTGTGTCATCGAATTGTTTTGGGTGCGACATCTTTTTTGGCGTCTGTAGCTTAAGGAAGTCACCGGGGCCGAACTGCTGGCTGCTGCCTCTCTCATGCTCGACTCTCCCTACACTCCACTTGGCACCGGTTTCCTCTGTGTTTTTTCTTTTTTTCTCCACCACACTCCAAACCCTGGAACTTGCGCGGATGTTTTCTACCCCTCCCCGAAGCCAATATGTCCAGTTAAAATATCACAGGAATTCAAAGTTGTCCGCATTGACAATTATGGGCGCGCTGCCTCCCACCCCCCTCCATCCCTCCGAAGCACGGGTTAATATCGCGGCTGCCTGGTAGGGCTTTATCCCAACCTCTCCCAACAAAAGGCCCCTTTTGCAAACAGACTCCTACTTTCCCTCAGTGTCCAAAGGTGTTTGCTGAAGTAAATCTGGCTAAATCCTGCGCAGCTTGGCCATGGGAGGAGGGAGGGAAGGTGTACCGATAATCCGTCTTCTTAACCAAAAAGAAAAAAAAGTTCAGGGGGAGAAAAAAAAAAGAGAATGGAAGAAAGGAATCCATATCACATGATGCCATTTAAGAAGCTGAGGTACCCCTGCCCTCCCTCTCTCCCTGCGCCCCATCTTTGCTTAAGATTTGCATACATCCAGGCTGGGAGTCGCACAATGAAGATATCTCACAATCACTCACGCATAAGGGGCAAGGAACTTTACAATGGTGTTTTGAAAGTGGACAAATTCCCACAGACACCTGCTTTTAAAGTGTTATCTCGGAACTTCCAGTGTTTTTTCTTTCCCTTTAAGTGTCCACGAATAGTGCAGCCACCCCGTGTCGAAACACTATCTGTCTGTCAGGGGGGGCCAGGTCCCTGCAAGAGTACGAAGGCTATAAAAGGCTTGTAACCAGGGGACGACCAACAAACAACCACAAACACCCTAGTTATTTCACCCCACCACCACCTCCACCACCGCGGCCCGGCAGCCACCCACCCACCCGTATCTGCTCCACGCTTCCCACCCCTGCCCCCTTTTCATCTCAGGCCCTTTTTCTGATGCTGAATGCAAATGTGTAGACCCTGCTGCTGGCGGCGAAAGGGGCTGAATTGTGATTAAGAGGGAGAAGAAGGAGCAGAAGAAGAGGAGCTCTTTCTTTGTTCTACCCCCGGGGGATGTTTACCAGGAGAGACACGGCGGATCAGATATGAAAGGCATTCAGGTCAGCATTGATGTGAGCGAAAGTGAAATCGTACCTAAGGCATTCCAAAGAGCGTGGTGTCAGGGGTCTGGGCTCGCCGTGCCTATGCTAGTGTGTGTTCTCTGGCCGCCAGGCGCAAAAAGGGAAAAAAAAAAATCTTCACACAGGCCGGGCGGTCCACCAAGGAAGTCCAAGTCCAAATCATGAAAATGTGTCAAAATGTTTCAACGGAAAAGAGGGCTTGTGTCCGGACCAAGGAGCATCATTACAATTTGGGCTTGTTTTGTCTGGAGGGCGAGGGGACCACTTTTATCCGCGCTATCAAAGTAGGGGCAAGTGCAGGAACAGATCTAGATTACCGACTTCATCTCACGGAAAGCCCACATTATAGGATTTGTCGTAGGCTGCTGCTGCTACTATCCACTGCACATATATTCACTGTCATAAACGCACTGACTCTGATCCCATCAAAAAGCCCCAATGACCCTTAGGCAACACATGCTTTTCCCACATGAAATCCTAATGATATTGTAACGGAAGTCCATTCATTTTTATGCGGCCCGTGCTCACTGTATGTACACTTGACTCACACACTTGGAGCAGATGGATATATTTAGCGTGTGACGACTGGAGCTGGGAGAGAGGGATGGAGCAGCAGCAGCAGCAGCAGCAGCAGCAGAGGCAGAGAAATCGGCTCAGAGAATGCGGCCTTCCTCCACTGTGCTCTGCGTGGTTGTGACAAGACAAATATGCTTCCTTATTAGCAGAGGAAAACCTGCTAGCCATTCTACATAATTGGAATTTCATTGTTTGCATTCAAAATAACACAAAAAATGTAATCCTGGTTATCTGCGATCTGGTGGTATCTAGAGCACCATGCCCCCTGCAGCCCATGTCATCTCGCACGTTATTTTTTCATAAACAACAATCCAGGACGCCTCTTCTTTGTTATGTCTGTTACAAAAGGAAGGTGTCTTGGGCCGTATGGGAATGGCAGCAGTGAATAGCGGCGCGGACAGCCCCTGCTTCTATTGACGGTATAAACATGTAAATGAAACGCATTACCGCTGACAATCAATTGTCCGTGAGCGTCTTGCGAAACCTCCTCCTACTTCTCTCTCTCTTCCTTATTCTTATTTAGCCGCTCTTTTTACTTTCACAAAACCTATTCCACAGAACGACAAAGTTCAGAGCAAAATTTCAGCACTCTGCAGCAGTAAAATTCAAGCAAAAGAAAGCCTGTCCCTCCTTAATCTTAACAAACATTTGCCAAACAGTTAACTCAATAGTTCCAGCAAGTACAAGCTCTCTTTCAGATTGGCCTGCTCTTGTCTCCCTCTAACGCTGCTGCAGATTATGTAATCAACAGCGGGTATACCCCACACCCAAATGTCACCGCGGCCAAGCTCACAATCAGGAAAACGCAAGACGCTACTTTGGAACATGAAGGGAAAATAACATCTGTATTAGTGTGTGTTTTATCTCGCGCTGCCACACTCGCACAGCGCAGAGGGGCTTTTTGATGTCGGAGCAGCGGCTGAGAAAATAAGGACAGGTGTGTGCGAGTGGGATCACAGCTGGAAATGACAAGAAACACCTGGAGAGGGCCAAAGTCCTCCAAACGACGAGCGCAGCAAGGGAACGGCGCACGGGAAGACGAGCGAAAAAAGAGAGAAGTGTGCGGATTAGGGAGCGAGAAGAGAAAGCGTTGCTCGTACTCTGGGCAGAGCATAGGACACTTCCAACCCTGAAGGCTAAAAGTCATCAAGGAGAGTGTCAGTGCTAATGTTTTGTTAATGCTAATTGGCACACGCATTACAAAGCTCGGGCTAAAACGGACTCCACAAAAGCAAACAAAAAATAAATAAATACAGAAAGCAGAAATTTCTAAATCAACGTTTTGCAATTCAGTGGAAAAAGCCTGACAGGTGGCACGCAAATTGGAACATCCGAGAAAACGTGCTGCTTGCATTCTGCGACTTTCGACACAAAATAAGCACTAATTGTCGTTCTCGTGCGATTTGTGAGAGCTCATGTCATTTGTTGGTTAAAGGAAGAGAGTTGTGGATTGAGGCGTTTAGCTGCTGGGTACTCCGGGTGCTCCCTGTAGCCCCCCAGCGGAGGGTCTCTCAGAGCAGGGAGAGACAGGCTGAGAGAGGAGAGGGTCCCGGGGGAGGGAAGGAGCGAGGAAGCGGGCAGGGCATCCACACACCAGCACACAGCCACAGAAAAGGCAGTTTTTTTGTAAAAGAGCGATTTTCGAAGGCAACAGCTCTCAGGCATTTTCTTCTTTCTTTTTTTTTTTTTAACTTTTCACAATTTAAATGTAGATTTGGCAGAATTCATCAAAAATAATATTGTCAATTGAAAGCCTTTGATTCCCCAGGGAGGGTTTAAGAATCATGCAAAGCTGCTTCCCAAGCAACGTCGTCGTGGAAAAATGAACCCAGCCACAAATATTGTCTCCAGGTGAACTGCTTATTTATCGCATTTTAATATTTTTCATACACTTCCCGCCGAAAAGACGCCAACAAATCTTACAGTGTGCACAATTATCCCTGAGCAGTTTTGACATTTCCATTCTGCACGTCTGAATTTTCTCCTGTAAAGTCTTCAGTGTGTTTAAAAAAAAACAACAAAAAAGCAAGAAAGAAAAAAAAAAGAAATCACAGCTTTGAAGAATCATTTTGTTTCACTGAATTCACGCCTGTATTTTGCCTAAAACAGGTGGCCCGTAGTGTGTGGACCGTGTCTTGTCCTATTATTATTTACAAGCGTCTCCCTTTTACACATATGTACAGTTCAGAGTGAAAATCTCCAGATGCTCTCCCCCGTGCTATTTAGTGTGGAACAAAATGCTTGTCTGCCATCGATTGGGAGGCGATCGATAAAGTGAAATCTGATCTAGATAAATAACCTATGGGGGCAGAGATTTAAAAACGAAGTGTTGTGGTGGGGCAAAGCAGCAACAACAACAAAAAAACCTAACAAATAACGGCGTGTAAGCTCTGCGCACATCCATGCAGCCTTTACGGAATAATCAGGAATAACAGGGCCAGCGAATGTCACCGTAGATTTGCCTCTGGAGTGGGGAAAGTGCACTCGAATGGAGAAGGGGGAAAAAGCGGTGCAACGCGCAGCCAATTTACGTCCCAGCGTTTATTGAACATGTCACCCTGTTTACGCACCTTTTTAGACAACTCGCAGCGCAGAAACAACACGAGCAAGTCAACGGGGAAAGGCCAGAAACGTTGGACCGAGACAGCGAAGCCAGCGCCTCGGCTCCACAGTGACCACAGAAAAAAAAAAAAAAGTGTCCCCTATCACAGCGAACGAGCGAGCGAGCGGCGGATCGTGGACGCAGACTTTTACGCACAGAAATTTTTCCCTTCCCGAACTTTACAACTTTACAACTTTCTTCGCAAAACACACCGACAAATTGCTCGGGTTTTACGCGTCAAACGGGGAGAGGAAACGACACTGCAGCGGGGACACAAGGGGCAACGAGGCGCGCACCAGCCAGCGAAAGGAAAGGAAGGCTCCGGTGTACAAAAAAAAAAAAAAAAAAAAAAAAGAATAATAATAATCCACGGCCCGGTTGACTCGTACTCACCGTTTTTCCGTCTCGGGTTGGCTTGTTTTCGCCGCTTACACCTGGGGCCATCCGCCATCATCTCTTGCTTCATTGATAAGTGCGTGGTGAGTGGGGGATCAGATGGCAGCTCGCATGGACTCCTTGGTTTTCAGCCTGAGATCTAACGGGGAAAGAGGAGGGGAGAGGAGAGGGAGAGCACAGTCAGGGCACACGGCGTTTCAGCGTCAATGCACGGGGCATCCGCGAGAGACAGCAGCAGCAGAAGCGGCAGAAGCAGCCCAGAAAAGTGGCAGGAGCAGAGTTCCACGCGAAGAGGGGATTTGTGTTTGTTTGGGGCGTTTGCGTAAAGGAGAAACGAAGTGTTTAGTCGTGGACGTTAAAACGCCAGGTTTGCTTTTAATTCCAAAAAGTTTCCACGAGCGTTTTGACTTTATTCACCCCAAAATAAAATGTAATTCTAATTTGAAGCTGTGCGTTTTTGTGTTGGGGGCAGGTTTTCGTGTAAATTTACGAAAAAGCAAAGCAGTGCAGCGCTTTTTAAACCAGAAAAGTAAAAAGGCGACGGAGAAAAAAGAAAAAGAAAAGAAAAAGAGAGATAAGGAGACTTCACTCTGGGTTCCATGGAAGTCTCACACTCTTGTAAACACTCGCCTGGGAAAAAAAGGGCAACTTTTTAACAAAATCACTACTAGAAATAAACTCCGCTGCTGCTGATGATCAACAACAGATGGGGAATAATTGTTTAAACGTGACGCACCAGCAACGCGTAATAAACAACAAAACGCGACGATGAGAAGAGTCCAGTTCGCGTCTTGTTTGGAGTTCGGGCTCGTCCACATGGATCCGCGTAAACCTACTCCTACTTATTGCTATTATTATTGACTATTCTGTTTTGCCGTCGCCAGAACAACACAAACACAGACCCAGAGCGACGTGGCGTGGGGTCGAGCCGGGGAACAGCGAGGGGGGAAATAACGGGACGGACATCGCGCCGTGGAGACCGGAGAGCGGAGCGAAACAGCGCCCGGGAACAGCAGCGGCGGCGGCGGCGGCTCCAGGACCGGCACGACAGGCGGGCGAGCGCGCTGACATCACGAGGTAAAAGAGAAGCGAGAGGAAAGGGGGAGAGAGGAGAGAAGGGAAAAAAAAGGAAAAAGACGCGCACCTAACTTCCACCTGCGCAGGTAAAAAACTCCGCGGAAAGCAAAGGGGGGAAAGAGTGCAAAAGCGGCGCGCACCTACCTGCTTCTTTTTTGGGGGGGAAACAGAAAAGAAGTCAGAAGAGAGAGAAGGATCCTGTTGTGAGAGGAGCGCGGGGATGATGATACGGGAGCGCGTCGGTGAGCGGTGATCCTGTTCCACCGGTGATAATAATAAAGCCTTAGAAATAAAGCCTTAGAAATAGTTGGGAGGAGGGAGGGACCGCTGTTTCTGCTAGGGCAGGTTTACAACTGATGCCTTACACCCACTCCAGGAAACAAACCTGGGTAGGGACTGACGTGTTACGCCTCTTCTAATGACATTTTTTTTTTCTTTCCACCTCCTTTTCTTTGCCGTGGAACACACAGAGGAGCCCCCTGAAACGCACGCCACCTATCTTCACGGGAGGGGATAATTGAGGGGCGCCAAACGTGAGCATCTTCTGGCTTTTTTTTTTTCCTCCCTCCGTCTTCTTCTTCTTCTTCTCCTTCCTTCCTCCCTCTCCCTGTTTTCTCCTCTCCCCCCTCTCTCCGGCGCTTCTCCTCGCCTCTCCTTTTCACTCAACTATGTCGGGCTTCGGCGCGGAACAGGCGACACCAGTGGGTTCTCTCTGCCGCTGCGCGCGTGTGAGCGAGTGTGTGTGCGTAAAAGGGACGAAGTTGGAGCCGGTCCACTCCCAGCGCGTAAACATGTAAGCATCGTTTTGGCTATTTTTGTATATATATATTTTTTTTTGCTGTCAGTCCGTTTTCGTTCGTAGTTTTGTTTCGAGCATGTTCGTTTCGTTTTGTTTCGTTTGGACTTTTTTTTTGTCGCAGCGTGGTGTAATAAGCGTTTAATCAAAGCTCGATCTTTGGACAAATTATAAGTCACAAATAACTTTTTCTGTGTGTGGTTTTTACGCACGGGTGTTAAATAATTGCATATTCACTTTTCCTACATAGAAACAATTAAAAACGTAAACAACTCAACTGATATTTAAGAATTATGAGAGAAATTTGTAATGTTTTGAAGTTAAATCGAACCACAGAACTTGGGGAATGTGTGCGTAAAAGTTCCATCACGCGCAGATCCCGGTTATTTTTACGCATAAAAATGAACGTGCTGATCACTTTTTAAAGACACAACGTACATTTACAAACAAATACAATTAATTTTAAGTCATTTGTGTGCTTTGTGCTGAAAGATACGTCAGAAATCTTGGGAAACCGGCGTGTTTTTGGGGTAGTAAACGTAATTGGAAGTGATTTCTTTTTTTTTTTTTTTTTTACGCGACACTTAACCAAATGTATTAAACACCTCTTACTCCCGTCTGTCCCCGCTGCCCGGAGCACGCGCACACATGCACGCGCCCCGGGATAGAGAGAGAGAGAGAGAGAGAGAACGCGAGCAGAGGAAGCTCCACCTTTGCGCAGCCCTGATTGGTTATGTAAATAAAGTATTATTTGGTGCCCTGTCCTTCCACTGTATGGCTAATTAAATCATCAATCAAGGGGCTCGACTCACACTACCAGCGCGCGCACACACACGTACGCACACCCCCTTCTCACACGCACGCGCACTGACACTGACACACTTCTGCTTTACCCCGCGACCCCCCCTCGTCCCAAGTCCAAAACAAATCTCCAAAAATCTAGACCATTATTAACAACAAAGTGGAGACGCTGCAGTCAGACGTTTTGCAGATTTATTTTATTTATTCAATTTATTTATTATTGCTGCTCTTTTTTATGTTCCGTGTTATTATTTAATTGTAACTTTTTTTTTGTTCTGGCATTTCTTCATCTTCAGTTGGGGAAAAGTGTGGTTTTGAGCGTTCATTGTTCAGTGCCGTGTTACATTTTAGGTTTTTTTGTTAAATTTTTAGGTTTTCATTGCTGTTTTAGTGTGTTATTATCTTCATAAAAATCTAATTATTGTTAGTGTTATTACTTGATGTAGTATTATAATTATTAATTTGTGTTTTTTTCAGTTTTTTTTTTACTTTTTTATTTCTTCTTGTAAGAAATGATTAACATAAAAGTTGTAGTTTTTCTTGTTTTGTTTTTTACCTTTTCAGTCCTGCTTTAGTTTTTTATTATTATTGCGCTAGGGCTATTATTATTATTATTATACATTTTGTTTTTGTTTGTTTTTTAACATTTTGTACTATTTATATCAGTAGTAGTGTTTTTTAAAATATTTTTATTTTACATTTCTGCTTTAGTGTGTTATTAGTATTATTCACTTTTGAAACTTCTGCTTTATTGTTTAATCATTCACAATGTTTTTGTTATTTTTTTAACTTTTAATCTCCATTCTAGTTATCCATTATCCATCTCCATTATTATTACTAACAGTCGTCGTAGTTTTAATATCATTTTCCATCATGTTTCATTGTGTCATCTCCTAACGTTCACCCATCCATCCACGGCTTTCCACTTCCTGTCCCGGACTTTTTCCCTTTCGCTCGTTAACGTTTCAATTGCTGACCGGCACACGGCCACGGCCACAACCCTCCCAGCTCCTCGTGGCCCCGTCGCTCGGACCTTCCTCCTCCTCCTCCTCCTCCTCCTCCTCCTCCAGCAGCAGCAGCAGCAGTGTGCATCCCTGCGTCTGCTCCGTGCGCATCCTTTTTGCGCGAGGAAACCCGTGCAGCAGCCTCTTCTTTTTCCCTCAGCTGAACGATTCAGGGGGGAGAAGGGAAGGAAGGAAGGAAGGAGGGAAGAGAGGGGGGCGGCACATCCAGCGTGAAAGCGGATTACCGTCCCCCTCTGACCTATAGGGGGACCTGGTGCTAAATGAATATATCGCCTCTATTTGCAGAGGGCGCACTGGAACACGCCGGACAAGTTGGTGGTTTTGTATACGTTTCATGTGTCGATTTGAATAAAAACCCCAATGTTTGACAGAATTCTTCGTGCCTTTGTCGTTTTTTTTGGGAAACGTGACAGGGGGAACTCACTCGGGAATCCATCTTTTAAGTTGCTAATTGTTATGTATCATGTGCAATCGAATCGAATCGAAACGGCTCGTATTTTGTTTATTTTACTCGACGATTCCCCAGGATTCGTCGATAAAGTAATCCAGTGTCGTGTCAGAAGTTGCTCATAATTTGATCGTCATGTTTGTCTGCATATTCATACATTTCACAGCCATAGTTTCGTTTATTTATCTGCACGGAGTGATGCCCGAGATAAATCAGGCTTTGTCGGAATGTGGTTGAATTGTCGAATAAAAAACAGCTTCACGTGTCACGAGTTATGATCTCCACGTTTGGCTTTGGGAAACGAGCGAATGTGGATTGCTGTGGCCCGGTGCAGACGGAAAGGAAAGAGGGCCCCGGAAGAAGAAAAGTGTCAGTGGTAACTCGCTGTAGCTCGAGCAAGAACGAAATGCGGATTTGGAGGCGCAATGATTACGATGAAAAATGTTGAATTTGTTGTGATTGCTGTTATTATTCGACTCTTTTTATTGACTTTTAAAACTCTATAAACGTAAAGCACAAAAACACAGAACATGACAGGACAGCAGGTATTTAAAACGGTGTTTAAAGCGAGACATTACAAGCAATAATTTGTGTGTGTGTGTGTGTTTTGGTCAGTTTGCTCTCTCAACAAATCGGCTTTCATGTGGAAACAACAAACGTGTCCAATCTGCTCCTAAAGATGTTTTATTATTTCATTTAGTCCACTTCATCCATAGATTTCTCTGAGAAATTGGAACTTCAAAGACTGATTTCTTAAAAGTGTGTTTTTCTCCCACAGAGACATAAAGATCGCCTTAAAGGAGCTCCTAAACACACCAAACTTTGCAGTCTTGTACTTAACAAGATTTTGACGGAATGTGCTGAAGGATTTGTTGATATTCAATTCTAAACCTGATTTATTAAAGTTTTAAGTTATAAAATGAGGTGAAATTTTTTTTGGACAAATTTCAGTCAGATCTAGATCACTCTAAGACTAAATAAGAAATCCAAAATCCCGTGTAAAGTTTTTTTTGTAACTAATATGTGTGCAAAGAAATTTAAACCCGGCTCTGTCCATTTTTCAGATTGAAATGTCCCATATATACACACCATTTTGGTCACATTTCTACATGAAAACATGACATGATGCAAAACCTGTAATACATTTTTTTCTTGCATTTATGTGAGTAAACTCCAGTAAAAGTTTCAAATTGATATCTTTAAATTTAAGATTTTTTCCTATTCACCTGCAGCGCGTCACTTTCACTACGGGAAATGTTGAATTTCTGGTGATCGTTATTGATTGTTATAATTATGCAAATCTTTTTTATGGACTTTTAAAACAGAATAAACAAAAACACAGAACACAACAGCACACTAAGTATTAAAAATGGCGTTTAAGCTAAAAGGATTGGTCTCACCCTAACCCAGTCTAACCCTAAGAATAATAAAAATATCAGACATCAGCTAAAATGGGACCCCAGCCCTTAACCATTTTTTTTTATTGTTGTCCAGCCAAACATTTCTTGTCTGATTTTAATCCCGACACGTCAACTAACCTAAACCATTTCCTAACCATAACCTGGGCATGTTCCTAAACCAAACCCAAACAATTTCCTGATTTTAACAGTCACCATAAACCTGTCCTAACCCTAACCTTCACAAGTTTGACGTACAGTATTAACTTCTAATCATCTTCCACGTCCATCAAGCCAAAGCAGCAGATTTTGATGCTTAAAAATAAACTCACAATTTCACAGAAAAACACTCATGTCAGCTGCAGGGCACTGAGAGTAACGGCAACTTACGACACTTTATATTGTATAAATGTAAAAGTTAAGTTAAGAAATTAAACAAATGTATTTCTAATGAGTAAAGAATAAAAATAGGAAAAAGAACACACTTAATTCAGACTCAAAATAAAGAAGGAATGGCTGCCAGGTCTCATCATGGGACGACTTCAACCTGACGCTTAAAAAACATGTTTTCTTTGGCTGAACAGTGTCGTAGTGATTGTTTCGTTGTGAATATTTGAATGATGGGATTTGTCACTAATATAAACACTTAAACATTTGTGGATTCTCGTTTTTGAGGCATCAGTAACTTGTCCAAAACGAAATGGCGATTGCAGTTTGTGAGGCGCAATCGAAAGTTAAAATGTCTGGTGTGGAAATGTAAATATGGAAATGATGTATAAACGATTGTGTTCAACATTCTCCTTTTCCTTTTCAGCCCTTTCTCTAAAATGAAAACGGTGAATGCGGTTTCCGAGGCGCAATCGAAGGTTTCACAAATAGTAAAGATCAAACTTCTGTGTGTGGTGTGTTAAATATGTCAACTTTATAAATAACTTTGTGGATTTGACTTTTGAGTAATTGTTAACTAAAGCAAAAATGAAACAGTGGATGTGGTTTATGAGGTCCAATCTAAAGCTTTCACAGTTAAAAGTGCTAAATTTCAATGGTTTGATACATTTACATACATTTCAGGCAGAAAGAATGAAGCAAGAAATAAACAACTGCCAAGAAATATTTGTTTTCTGAAAGGGAAGGCAAGCATAATTTAAGGGACACTTGTAATTTTAAAGTAGCACGAGTTCGTACCACAAGGAAGTGTTTTTGCATTTGAAATATACATATTATAAAAGGTGTCTTCATGCAATATCAAGCTGAAGAAACAGGATGAGATCAAGGAGTGTAATCCAGTGTGATTAAAACCAAGTTAAAGAAGCTGGAATTGCGGAGTTTGAAATCATTTCGTTTTATTGTGTTGTATTTTGGACGTACAATGAGAGAATATGTGATTTCATTCAAGTGCATGAAATGTAATCTGATGACAGACATTTATTTTGTCGTAGTTTGTATTCATTCATTGAAATTTCACATTTGTGGTGTGTAAATGGAAATATTTGAATGATATAAATAACTGGGTTCAACATTCTAGGACTTTCCTTTTGAGCAATTGGTGATTTATCTTAAAAAGAAGTGCAATAAAAGGTTTCACAGATGGTAAAGCTCACGTTTGTGGTGTGTAAATGTAAATGTGCGATTGTTGTTAGGTTTATGGATTCTCCTTTTGAGTCATTTGTAAGTTATCTTTAGCAAAAAACAAAATAGCGAGTGCAGTTTGGGAGGTGCAATCCAAGGTTCAAATCTGCCAATTTTGCGGAGAGTAAATAAACACAAACAATGGGATTTGTCACTGATATAAATAACTCGGTTCAACATTTCTGGATTCTCCTTTTGTCAAATTACACCAATGATAAACATTACGATTGGAAATGTTTTTGTAAAGGTTTGTACTGCTCAGAATCTAAAATGTATCTTAGTTTTACTGTCAGATTTTGGCAAGGCTCCATAACACTTTATCTAACATCTTTAAACTCATTATTTCATGTAAGATTAAGACCAAACCAATTTCTGACACAATTTTCTGACACAAACCAAAGAATTCGACATCATTTCGTCAAAGTATCCTGACACTTCCGACAATGCAATCTCGAGAATTTGCAAACATCGTCGTCGCACCTCGCGTTCTGAGTCCGATTTCACCGTTTCCGTCACAGCTCGCAGTTTTAACAGTCGCCGAATAGTTGAAATATGACATAATTGGCAAGAATTGGAAAGAGTTGGAATTGGAAAGAATCCTTGCAGTTCAGAGAATTAAAGCAGCAGGAAGAACGGCTTAGATGCATTTATTGCACTAGAACTAACTTGACTTCTGCTCGTCCAAAACACAAAACAGATTTAAGGTGAAACACTGCAGGTGAATAGGAAAAAAAAACTAAAATTTAAAGATATTAATTTGAAACTTCTCGTGTAGTTTACTCACATAAATGTAAGAAAAAAATGTATTACAGCTTTTTCATCATGTTATGTTTTCATGTAGAAATAAGGCATTTTATGTGAAAAAACTGCCAAAAATACACATATTTGGGACATATAAAACTGAAAAATGGACTGAACCAGGTTTAAATTTCTTAATTAATTTTGTAACATATTATACAATAAAAATACAGAGGGAATTTTGGATTTCTTATTTAGTTTTTAGGTAAGCTAGATTGGACTGAAAATTGTCCTAAAAATTCAAATTTCGCCTTTTTTTACTCAAAACTTCACTAAATCAGTTTGAGAATTAAACATTAAAAAATCCTTCTGTACATTTCGTCAAAATCTTGTTGAGTCCAAGACTGTAAAGTTTGGTGTGAGTAGGATCTACTTTAAGGCTGATCTTTATGTCTTTGTGGGAGAAAAATGTATTTCAATAAAACAACCTTTAAAGATACAATTTCCCAGAGAAATCTATGGATGAAGTGGATTCAACGGAAGAATAAAACATCTTTATGACCAGGTTGGACATGTTTGTTGTTTCCACATGAAAGCCGATATGCTGAGAGATCAAACTGACCAAAAAAACAAAAAAAAAATCGTTTTGCCTGTAGTGTCTCGCCTTTAATCGTTTCAAATGTAGCGTTAACAACTTGGAAACTGCGAACCCGGATTAATATGCCACTTGTACGTACACATCTTTGCTCATTTTTGCGTATCCATCTTTTCATTTTTGTCCAGCGTTGTCCACAGTCAAACTGATTGAATAAATGTGACACGCTCGTAATGGGCAAATTTAGTTCACATAAGCAATTTTGACTGAACGTATATGATGATTGATTTGAGATGGGAAAGAGTACAATTGGAATGCGCCGGTAATAGATTTTCGAGAGCGAATTTGGTTGATTAAAAACGCCGAAAAGAAGAGGGGGGAAAAAAATGACG
Source organism: Rhinogobius similis (assembly GCA_019453435.1). NCBI lineage: Eukaryota > Metazoa > Chordata > Actinopteri > Gobiiformes > Gobiidae > Rhinogobius > Rhinogobius similis. The sequence goes on from CM033620.1 coordinate 47,546,426, forward strand.
GCTTTATCCGTTTCCACAGTATCAATATTCAGTCACAACATTTTCATTGTGTTAATTTGATTGATGATGTTTTCGAGACAAAAGCTCAGTCTGGTCCAGATCTGGTTCGAATTTGAGCGGATTCTGATTCTTCAAACTGACAAGAATGAAAACGCGTGTCATGTGTCCTGCAGGGGGCGCTCTTGTTGGTGACTTTGCCAGTTTTGTTCATCTAAATGTGTTTTTGTGAAAGCCGGGGTTAAAGCTGAACGATGCGACGTCTTGTTTTCGTGAAGACGTTATCGCTTCGCCTGGAACGTTCCGTTAAAACGTCGATATCGCCATGGAGACCAGCGGGCGACAGCAAGTTACAGGTCAGATCGGTGGAAAGGAGAACCATCTGACAGTAAGAACATGTGATTAATCTGTGAAATTGGGATTATTCTGGTCACAATGTAATCGTAAAAACTAAAAATTGTGGTTATTTTGGAAGCAGAATTAAGTAATTTCAATTCAATCAAATAATCTTAATATTTCGTGATTTGCTTTTGTGCTCAGTAAGTTTGATTTCAAAAAGCAGATCACATGCTATTAGAAAAGTAGTATTTAAAATGAAAGAAAGCTATACATTTTTTGTTAAGGGTCAATAATTGTGGAAAAATTGTATTGTGATGTTTCTTCATAACGCTCAAACTTGATATTGTGACATCTCTACATTGAATAGATGCCAAAATAAAACCCATAAAAGCTTAAACGCGTTGGCATATTTTAAAGAAATTGTCATCCATGATTCAAAGAAGACTTTTTAAATGTTCTAAATCACTCTCCCGTTGGACTGTGAGACTGAAACGTTCAAAAACAGCTTGAAATGTAATAGAAAAGGGGAAAGAATGTCTGTTGTGAGAATGGTAACTATTTATCTTTCCATGTTTTGTGAAAAAAATAAACGTTTCATGGATTCTTAATTGGGTCTTATTTCTTTACAGCAGAAAAAAAATGTCCTATAATGAAATAATAAACTTGAATTTGTATAAGCTGATAAGTATTAGTCGTAATAACAAGATATGTCTTAGTGTTTTAGCTTAAGATGATTAGTAAAAACAATTTGAAGGTGTTTCGAGACTATTTGAGAATCAACAAACACCAATGAGGTCATATTGTTTAAGTTCATGAATTTAAAAAACGGATCTTTATTCGTGGAACCGGTTATCTCGCAAAACATTCATAATCACAGCTAAATCGGGTTCACAGTGTACCACTAAACAAATATTCCCAAAGCAGTTTAATGCCATATTGTGGAACATAACCAGAACAATAACACTTTTACAGAGCAGCAGAACGCCACACTGGACATTTATTTAGATTAGGCTTTTCCCAAGACGTCGTTTTGATGCAGTTTTTTAAATTTGTCGATCGATTGGAAGCGTCGTTTAACATAGCCCCGCCCCCTGACTGTGATTGGTTCTGTTGACGATGCGCCTGAGGAATTCAAACCACTACGAAGTGAAACCAAACAGAGATGTCCAATTTAAAATAATGGGGAAATTGTACGGCTTGTAGGCCGATAGCTTTCGATGTGTTATGAGTGTTTTTTCCATAGAAATCCAAACATATTTTTATCTTGTCACACTATGGGGTCTTTGGCATCGGTGCAGTCCTGTTTTAGACCTGGTTTAGGCCCTTTATCGGGTGGTATTTGGGAGGTCAGATCTTTTCTTAAGTGGAATTTGGTGTAAAACACTTGACAGCTTTGACAATTTACTGCGCCATGTTATAGTTGATCATCTCATGGGATTTTGTTGATTGTACATTTTTTGTTCGTGTCAAAAGATTTGAATAGATTTGTCTCATAATAATGAAGAAACAAATCCAATCACACACACACACACACACACACACATACACACACACACACACACACACACACACACACACACACACACAAACGAAATACACAATATTTCCACATAAATTGGATTAAAACATGAAAAAAGATATATTAAGGCGAGATACTACAGTCAAAACTAAATCTTTTCAATTTTTTTTATCAATCTGCTCCTAAATAGGTTTTATTCTTCCATTTAATCCACGTCATCCATAGATTTCTCTGGGACATTGTAACTTCAAACGCTAAAAAATGCATTTTTCTCCTACAGAGACATAAGGATCACCACACACATCAAACTTTACAGTCTTGGACTCAACAAGATTTTGACAAAACGTACAGAAGGATTTTTTATATATAATTCTAAAACTGATTTATTGTAGTTTTATGTCAAAAAAATGAAGCAAAATTTGAATTTTTAGGACAATTTCAGTCCAATCTAGTTTACTTTAAAACTAAATAAGATCCAAAATCCCCTCTGTACATTTCGTTGTAAATAATATGTGTGCAAAATGGAGCAAGAAATTTAAACCTGGTTCTGTCCATTTTTCAGTTTTATATGTCCCAATTTTTACACATAAAATGCCATATCTCTACATGAAAACATGACATGATGAAAAACTTGTAATACATTTTTTTCTTCCATTTATGTGACTAAACTACAGGAGAAGTTTCAAATCAATATTTTTAAATTTAAGAACTTTTTCCTATTCACTTTAAAGTCGGGATGCCTGATTAGTTTTTTCTGTTGATGTTTTTTGTAAATGAGTCCGTTTTGTGTTTTCCCCAAAGAGTACACGGTAAAAGCAGCACTTTGTGACGAAAACAAAGCTGCTGCTCGATATCTACACGTAATAGCAAAGTATTTTATGTTTTTGACAGAGCTGAAAGCCGCGCGCTCTGATTGGCCGTCCTTGAGTGGTCCACCCCACTTTCACTTCACCGCTGAACAAAACTCTCCTAAAACTCTGCATGCACCAAAAGTAAATGAATGTAGATATCAACAATGTGGCAATGTGTTTGTTTAGAGCAAGAACGACAGACGTAAAAACTATATTTCTTCATTTCGTGGTGTGAAAATCAGGTACGCCAGCTTTAACCGTAAACAAATGTCCCTTTAAATGATTCCATGGTCTAGTTTTTTTTTTTAGCTTTCGACATAAACAGGTCATGAGGGAAAGTATTGATTTGACAGAGCTACAGTGGGGGGAATGTTTGACAGCAGACGTGTAAATCAATTAGAAAACACAACGCACTTATATAATGTGTAATGGTGTTTATGAAATATGGGACAAAGCTCTTTTTTTACATCACGGTTCAACAAGATTTGACGTTTCAGAGTGACGACAACTGTAAAAGTGTGTGTGAGAAAACGTTAGAGACAAATCGTAGAATATCAACATTGGGAATTTGAAACAGGAAATAAGCAAATGACTTAACCGTGACCTCGATTTATCCGCACTGTCAATATTTCAGTTCCTCTCTGAGCCAGCAGGGGGGTGCTCTTTTAAATCAAGTGAAAGACGTCATGTTAGAAGCGTTCGGAGAAGGAATGTTTGCCATGATCTTATGCTGCGAGAAGAAGCCCTTTAAGCTCTTGAGGAATATATGGAGCCAAATGGCCTCCTGTTGTTTCATTAATTGCAATTTTTAGGCTTGAATGAAATGGGACGAATATTATGATAATTTTAGCTTGAAACTGGACTTTTTAATACAATTTTATTGTATTATTTTATTTTTTATTCCAAAATCATAACACTGTAGTAAAATTGTTTGTTACTGGTTGAGGATGATGGCTCTGTAGTGAAATATCACCTGCTCTTGTATATACAGTTTTTAGGTTATTCAATTTTTTCTGCATTTGTTTTTTATCTATATATATATTTATTTATATATATATACATTTTAAACTTCTATAAATGTGAGAAAAAATGTATTCCAAGCTTTTCCTCGTGCAATGTTTTTATGTGAAAATAAGGACATCTCTGTGAAATAAATTGCAAATAAAAAAATCATATTCGAAAATATAAATCTGAAAATGTCTTCATTTTGTTTATATATTAGATACAAAAACATTTACAAAGGGGATTTTGGATATCTTGTTTAATATTTGAGGAAGCTAGATTTTACTGAAGATCTTGGTTTAAGAAAAATCTAATTACGCTTTATTTTTTGGGGTTAAAACTTTAATAAATCAGGTTTAGAATTTCATATCAACAAATGCGTCAACTACTACAATTAATCAATATCTGATAGGTTAAAGGTAATAAGATATGTATAGGAGTTACTTTAAAAGCGGATTCTTTGTCTTTATTAGGGAAAAATGTGAGTGCTAACAAACAAACAAAAAACAAACAAACAAACAAACAAAAAGTACTAAATTTACAAAATGCTTTTTAAATCTTTTGCTTTTGTCTCGCCTTAATTCTGCCCCTGGGGATTTTGCTGTGAGAACGCTGAAAGAAAATCAGAATCAGAATCAGAATCGGTTTATTTCCATCGTCAGTGATCAAAATTCACAAACATAGGAACTTGCTTCGGCGTAAGGTGCAACATAAAACAACGAATAAAATATAATAAAATATATAAAAGAGGCATGCATAAGATTAAGAATAAGATCAAATAAAATAGACTAAGACAGACTAAGACTATATACAGAAATGTACAGTTGGCAGACACTGTTGACCTCATAATTGTTGTCATTTTTCAAGGTTTTCTGAAAAATAGACAAAACCACAACAGGTAGAAAGTGTCTTTGGCTGTAAACATGTTTCTGATTGACACAGCCAGGTCCGGAGAGTAAAACGAGACAACAAAAAACCAATATCAGCCAAAAAATGACTCAGGAAATGACACCACGAGTCCATCAATATGTACGTTATGTGTTGCTTTAACAGAGAGATGAACCACCGCCTCACGTCCCACCCGTCCTGCCCAGACCGGCCCGTGCCAGCGAGCGAGCCGAGCGACGGGGGCAGAGCGCGCTCCCCTCCCGGGCCCGCTCTGGCAGCTCTGGGTGGGTCTTTCTGCGCACTTGCATCATGCACACAGCCGGCGACTCTGACAGCTCACACACGTCAAGCAGAGGGGAGTTTCACACGGAAAAGTACAGTCATGTGACGAGGGGAAGTGTGCCGTGATATGATGAGGCGCTTTTCTGCTGGCGTGGACGTGGATTTGTTAGGAGTGTTCTAATGGTCATTTGGTGTAAAGCTAAATTTGTGTTGAGGTGAGACGCTGCAGGTGAATAGGAAAAAATCTTAAATTAAAAGATACCGATTTGAAACTTCTCGTGTAGTTGACTCACATAAATGGAAGAAAAAAATGTATTACAAGTTTTTTGTCATGTCATGTTTTCATGTATTCATGTAGGGGTGCACGGTGGCAGAGCGGCTAGAGCTTCTGCCTCTCAATAAGGAGATCGTGGGTTCGAATCCCGCACCACCCCAACATCGTGGTCTCGAATTCCGAACCACCCCAACATCACACGATCTCTCTGGGTGGAGTCTGCATGTCCTCCCCGTGTTACCGTGGGTTCTCTCCGGGTTCTCTGGCTCCTCCCACCGTCCAAAGACATGACTGTGTAGGTTAATTGAGAACTCTAAATAGTCCCTAGTGAATGAATGTGAGAGTGAATGGTTGTCTGTCCTTGTCTGTCTCTCTGTGTCAGCCCTGCGACGAGTTGGCCACTGTCCAGGGTGTACCCCGCCTAAGGCCCAAAGTCACTGGGATGGGCTCCAGTCACCCGCGACCCCTAACGGGAATAAGCGGTAGAAAATGAATGAATGAATGAATGAATGTTTTCATGTAGAAATAAGGCATTTTATGTGTAAAAATGGCCAAAAACACAAATATTTGGGACATATATATATAACATTTAAAATAATTAAAAATGGACAGAACCTGGTTTCAATTTCTTGGTTCATTTTGTACACATATTAGTGACAAAAAATATTTACTTATTTTTGGATATCTTTTGTAGTTTTTCAGTTAACTAGATCTGACTGAACGTTGTCCTAAAAATTAAATTTTTTCCTCATTTTTTTGACTTAAAACTTCAATAAATCAGTTTTAGAATGAAATATCAAAAAATCCTTCAGTACGTTACATAAAACCAAGATCGTAAAGTTTGTTCTACTTTAAGTGGTGATCCTTATGTCTCTTGGGGAGAAAAAGGCATTTTAAGAAAACAGTCTTTGAAGTTACAATTTCCCAGAGAAATCTATGGATGAAGTGGATTCAATGAAGTAATAAAACATCTTTAGGAGCAGATTGGACAAGTTTGTTGTTTCCACATGAAAGCCGATATGTTGAGAAAACAAACTGACCAAAAAACAGTGTCTGGCCTTAAATAAGAAATGTTTGCTTATATTATACTCCTCATGTGCCTCCTATCTGTCCTAAATCTGTGGAAATGCTTGTAAAACATACTTCCATCCAACAATCAAACTACATAAAAGGGCAATAAGAATAATTCATGATAAAGCTGGATTCCGTGACCTTAAAAATTAACTTTTTATACAATCAAATGTATTGAAATGTAAGGACATAGTTGGTGTTGTGAGAAAGAATCTTCACAAACGCATTCAATCTTTCTTTACATTAAGAAATAGGGAACTAAAAGGAACTAATGTTAGGCAAAGATGTGAGTCTGTGTCAGGAAGAAAACTCTGGAATGAGCTCAGTGAAGAATTGAAGTTAATTAATACTTTGTCAACATTAAAAAACTGTAAAATATGAAATGATTACTACATATACATTGTTGTTTCCATAGGAGATAATAAGTATTCCACATTTAGGGTACTTCTGAAAGTCAGTGGATTTTCTATCGTCTGTGCCATATTCAGGATGTAAGCTTTCAACCGACAAAATAAACATATTCATTCATTCATAAGGATTTTTTAATGCAAACAGTCAATAATCTGTGCATTAACTGTCACTATTTGATGGTTTAGTGGTTAAAGAATTCATCCAGGGACCATAAGATTGCCAGTTCCAGTCCTCCTACACTCTTCTCCGATCAAACACCAAGTATAGAAGTTAAAATTGTTATACACATAAGGAAGAGGATGAATGAAATTAGACCGGTTGAGTTGCTAAGTGCATTTAATTTGTTTATTTCTCTTGTTTTGAAAGGACTGATGTGTTGGAAAATGAAATTGCGATCACAAAATCAGATCCCTGTCTCATTTAAAAAGGTAAAGGCAGTGTCACTTTGGGTTGTTTTTAGTCGATTGTTTCATTGTTTTGTCAAATTCAAGTGCCTCTGACAGGTTGGACAACTCTTTTAACTAAAATGCAGTTAAGATAAACGTATTCTGCTAAAATCTTTACACATTTTAACCCAATTTTAGGTTTTTAAGTTGACTTCCAGGTTGTAAATGATGACATCACACAGGGAAATTACCAAGAAACCATCCTGTGCTTTGCACCCAAACTCCTCTAATGTCACCGATTTTTTTATTTGACAAAGAAAAATACACGTGACGCCTTTATTTTGTTGAATCAATGTTTAAAGGGTCAAAAAAGTTGTTTATTTTGTGTAAATTATGCGTAACCTTTGTCTCCCCGGTGTGATGTCATCAGTTTGTTTACTTCCTGTCATTTTTCAACACATTTTTCAACTTTTCTCCACAAACAGCGACCTGATTGGTGTAAAACTTTAATCTATATTTACAAGAGGTATTAATACACTGAATCAAGTCAAAATTAGAAAATGATAAAAACCTGTCATACGCACTTTAAGGAAGACATAGACAGTGAAATAAGAAAAATAAAAAAACAAGGAAAGCTATTGAAGGAAAGATAGAATAGAAAGGGAAAGAGAGGGCAGTAGAACTATTCATCCAAGGATCAAACACATCCCTAAAGAAATCATAAAAAAGGTTGAAATATAACTTGGAGCTTTTCATTCTGGACCATACTTCTAATCTTTTCAAACTGGAGGAAGGACATTGTCTCATTTTGGGGGCACAGGAGATTTCCAATTTGTAAGAATTAAACAAAGAGCCAGTAATGAAGAAAATGATATTAATTGTGACTGACCCTTTGAAATTCCACTGATATGTACTCGACACAATAACGTTTTGAACATGTTTTTACAGACTTATAGTTTGATTTTTGCTGAAGGGAATCTTTATCCATTGCAATTTACCTGAGATTACAATTAAAATAGAAAACAATTAAGACATTTTTATAAGAAACTACCCAAATACAAATCCACAAATTTCGGTGACAAGATCAATGTTAAGCTAAATTTAACCAGCCACAAAACTTTTGCAGATCAACAATTGAAACTGCACCCCGATCTCTATTTAAGGTGAATGGGAAAACATTTGAAGACATCAATTTTAAACTTTTCATTTAGTTTATACACATATATGTAAGAATTTTTATTTATTTATTTATTTATTTTTTATCATGTAATAGTTTTCATGTACAAAAATGCCCAAAACTGCACATATTTGAGACATTTCAATCTGAAAAATGGATGGAACCAAGTTTAAATTTCTTGGTTCATTTTATCCACACTGTTACAAGTTTTGGATTTCTTATTTGGTGTAGATCTGACTAAAAAATTGGCCTAAAAATGATCTGAAATTGTCTTAAACCTTTAAAAATCAGGCTTAGAATTAGATATCAAGACACATCTAAATGATAAGAACAAAATTGTAAAGTTTGGTGCGTGGTGGAGCTACTTTAAGGCTGATCTTTATGTCTCTGTGGGAGAAAAAAGCATTTGGAGTTACAATGTCCCAGAGAAATCTATGGACGAAGTGGATTAAATGAAATAATAAAACATCTTTATCAGCAGATTGGACAAGTTTGTTGTTTCTACACGAATGTTGAGAGAGCAAACTGACAAAAACAACAAAAAAATTGTGTTTTGCCTGCAGTGTCTTGCCTTAGATCAACCACTCAGATCAATTGAACCATCCACAAATCAACAACGGAAACTGTACCTGCCTCAATCTCAATTTTTCTCATTTGAAACATAAACTCCTCCTTAAACAAGTGCTGCAGATTAACAAAAGTCCAGCCACAAAAGCCCAACAAATGTCCTTTAATCAATCGACTTGAATTCCCTTTCTATAACTTATCCATTTTAATTAGTCTTGAACAAACTCTCCAAAAACTCCTCTTTCTAAGCCCGAGCAGTCGTCGCGAACACAATTAGGACCCCACCACGCCGCGCTCTACTTCAAACGCTGCTGCCTCGGCGAAGACAACAGCCATTTTCTGCAACAAATCGAGAGCATCTGTCGGCGGGCCTCCCTGGTGCTAAGACTCCAGCGCGGCTCCTCTGAAATCCACGCCGCTTTCAAATCAGAACAGCCGCTCGACGAACCGACAACCTAGATCGCGTCGGCCCTTGCAGATCAAAACCGCTCGTGGGTTGGGGCCTCCGCCGTAGCCACCGACGAGACAATTAAGCGGCGCGGACATGCAAAAGTGGAGCTGGTTTGCATCGGCTGGAGGGGTAAGGAGGGGAGCCGCGGCGCTCTCCGCAAGTTGTTGTGATCTTTCGCCGTCGGACTGTTGGGGAGCCGGCTGAGAGCGAAGATCAGTGTGTGGCAGAAACGAATGCGGGCGCGCGGGGGAAAAAAACAGAAAGAAGAAAAAAAAAAACGCTATTGATTTTTCACGCTGCCTCTTGTTAGCTGCAAAGTGAGCGGAGCGGCCGTACAAATGACCACTTATTCCAGTAAGGCGCTTTAACATGGGCGCTGATAACAAAAACGCAGCTCGGAGGTTTTGAGCAACAGAAGCGGCGGCGTTGGGGTCGTTTGGCGGGATGTATGAGTTTGTTTGGAGCGTGTTGAGCGCTGCGTGTCCGTTCATAAGAGGTATACAGGATTATAATGTGACAAAAATCCAAGGACTTGTCTTAAAGGAGACATATTATGCTTTTTTCAGATTCTTAGTATTGAACTATAACGTAATATATAACACTGTTTTGCATTTCGTTCGTTGAAAACTGCAATATTGTTCTAAAATGGCTTAAGAATACAAACAGTTTCATTGACTTCCTGTTCAAAACTGCAGATCTGATAAGCCCCGCCTCTTCATGGCAGCATTTCGTAACAAAGCGTTTACATGTTTGTATTTCGTGACATTTTAGACACTTCAGTCCGAGTTGTAATTTTTCAAATAGTCACAGATAGATAGAGATAGAGAAGTGGGCGGGGATAGGGGGTAGGTGAGAACAGAGATTTTCTGAGAACTCGAGCCTCAGTTGCAAAACAATACAGGATTAACTCAAATGTAGATGAATCAAAATAGAATTTTGGATAAACTAATGATGAGGAAACATTGTTGTTACAAGCTAATTAAAGTTGATTTTGCATTTTCTTCTTTCAAGTCTTAAAGATCTGCATCAAAAACGTACCTCTAGTTATGTTTTGTTTCATTCATGTTTGAGCATTTCTGCATATTCACCCAACTTATTCTGATCCTTCAACTCACCTTCAATACAAAGCATGTCTCGCCAGTAGCTGTTGTTTTTAGACTTATTTAAATTGTTTGCATGCTCTTTTAGCAACGGCATCATTTGCAGCAGCGCGTACAACCTTCATCAGCAAAAATATACACAGTGTATCGCACAAAAGCTTTCAAAGGTCATCATCTGGACACTGTTTTGAAAATCAGGGCCTTTCCGAATCCGAACTTAATCAATCCAAGAATGACTTTCGAATGAAAATGAACGATGGAACATTCCTGCACGAATGAGAGATTACACCGACCTGTACGCAGTGTATTTTAATGCAGTGAAACATGAAAGAAAACAGGGAAAGAAGGATAAGGAATTCAAAAGTGTTCGAAAAACAGCCTGGATAATGCATAATAATATTAATGTAGCATAATGAAATAAATACAATAGACGCATTAATCACATATTGACAAAGACACGGTTTGATTTGGCGAAGCACACTCTTTTAGATCACGCGGGAGGCTTTACCTGAGCGAAGGAGGAAGGAACAGGAGCAGCTGTCATCACAAGGTTCATGTTACACTTAAACCATAGTCCTCACGTAGACGAGCACAGATCACTCAGCGGCTGATGTTCACGAGCGCGGAGCTCAAAACAAAACACACGTGAGCGCTAAAACAAGTTAACTGGACCAAACATTTCACCAAACTATTACAGAGGACACCAGAGCAACACCAGCTCCATCTACCACCATACATGTCAGTTACCTATGTGTAACTCCAGTTCTATGAGTATATGAAGGGCCCTTAATTCATGAAGCCTGTTGTTTGGTCATGTAGCCTAGATGTACCTGAAACATGTACCACAGATTCAACATGAAAGGAAATGTTTAGACTTTATTGGTTGGGCTTTCAAATAATGAATAATTAAAATCTTTGAAATAATAATAAAAAAAAAAAGTTAATGCAAAATAGATGTTAATAATAACACTTGAAAAAGCGCATGGTTCCAAAGTGTGATTAATCAGATTCTTTTATTTTAATCATTTGATAACACATAATTTAATAACTACACATTAACTAGTGACAAATAAAGCTTGAACACAAACTTAACTCATAATGAACACATTGTTTATTAAGAATGATTTAGGCGTAGTAACTATTTCATTAATTCCTTACATTAACTCCAACCTTAACCCTAAGTTTTTGTTCATGCTACACTGAGACTAATTAAGGTGAAGTGATCATAAAGTTGCACCTTTGCATTGCACTGAATTGTATTTATTCTTTCTTCAATTAAAAAATATCTTTCTTGACAGTCCTTCATCTTCCTTTTTTCTTTTAGGTGTGTTTTTCACCGCGAAAAACGTGGTCGATGTCTTGAACGATAGACCAACTTCTGACTTCTGTTTGGGCAGGTACATATTTGAGTGGGACTCCATAATGGGCTCCACCAATTACACGTCCGTATCTCGCTCCTCGTGTTTACATCCCTTTGGTCGATCTGACGGCGGCTTTCTAAAGACGTCGGTGTCATAATCTCAGCGTGTTTCCTCCCTCCGCTCGGACATCCACTGACGGACGTTTTGATGCACTCGGAATTTAAAAATCACAGTACAGTATGCCAAAAATACGTAAAATAACTCCTACACGCCGTTGCCTGAGTGCCGCTTTTGGACCGGCGCCACCAAAACTAATCTCGTACGTTTACTCCACTTGACAAATAAAATGGTTTTGATTTGGATTCTGATAGATCCCCCAAGAAAACTTCGCTGACATAAAAAAGATGACTTATCGCTTGCAGAAATGAATAATTGACGGCGCATCCATTGAATAATTAATCAAACATTTGAATAATTGTTGTAGCAATAATCTTGGTCGACATTTGCATATATGGGCGTGCATCCTCTCTCCGAGCAGATGGAATGAAAGCGACTCGCTCGTGCAGGGAGATTGTCCGGCTCTCCCTCTCTCAAGGAAGATTCATTTTGATAAAAGCTTGGAAAATATCATAAAATCAGTATAGTGGTGCCACATTATGCAAAGAAAAGCAAGGAAATGTGACCCCGCTGCATAGAACTGTAATAGTAAGATTTTAGACTAAATAACTGCTCGTGATTCTCTATATTTGGTCTTATGAAGCCTGGATGTCAAGGAAATTGTACACATAATTTGTCTCACTTTTGCCAGTTATAATAACCCACTTTTGAACAATGTGCAAAATGTAAATATCAAGATGGATGTGAAGGTTAGCGATGAACTCACACATGCAGTTTGCAACGTTGGGATGGATGTTATTTGGACAATTTTCATCTGAATATATACATTAAATAGAGAATTTGTGGAGTTAATGAGGAACTGGTTGCCAAAAAAGAAGTACAATTCTTGAGAATTAAGTGCTGTTTTTGTTTTTTTGTTTGGCAATAAACTGGTCAAAATAGAAGTAAATCTAGAAGCCTTTTTGATGAAGCCACTTAATGATAAACATGCCTTAATAAAGCATGAACAAAGAAATTAATAGTGAACAAATGGTTTATTAAGAATGATTCTGGCGTAACTATTTAAATTCCTAACCCAAACCCTAATCTTAATTGAGTAGTTAATAATCCTGAATGTTCTTTATGAATTACATTTTTGCTAATGCTTTGTTAAGGCAAAAAAAAAGGTGTAGTTATTATACAGTGGTGCTACTTTTTTTTATATTCACATGTGATTAAAAGGGAAAATAATATGGGGATACCATATATAGGTTAAAACCTGTCATAAAACAGGTTAAAAGTATGATTAAAGAGTGTTAGATTACCTTTATGTAATAATATGGTCTCATTTTTCCATAAAAATATGAGACTGTGAGGTGAAGGTCCTCACTGATATGGTCACTAACATGGTTAAAACTGGTCAAATATGGTCAAAATGTGCCCAAATATGGTTTTTCCCTGAAAAAATAAGTATGGAAACTGTAAAATGAAGGTTTTTTTACTCACAACATCAATAAGAAAAATATAAAATAACAGTATTTCCATGTAATGGGCTTACAGTACTGTCAATTTTGTGTTATGATGGTATTTTTTAATTTTTTATTATGGTCTTGACTTTCATTTTATAGTCAGTCATTAACAGTCATTAACCGTTCATTATGACATTTTTTCCAATGTAGAATTTTTGTTAGTTATAGATAAATTAGATTTTGAATTTACCCATTTACTACATTATTACTCCTCCATTTACTTTACAACACATTACATTACAAACGCGTTTATTGTCACCCATTAATGCTAAACAATTCATACATAACAGAAAAATCCGGTTGAAATTTGCATCGGTGAAGTAAATATCCCACCTCCAAAGCTGTGGGTCGTTTGTAAAGACATGGCTGTTGCATCTTGTTTAGTTTAGCAATCAATTCCTCGGTCTTCTCCAAAACATCAGCGCTTCTTGGACATCCAAAACGGACTTAAAGAAACGTCTGAAAAAATGCATTCATAAACTGTCACCCTAAACATATACAGCACTGATCAAACGTGCCACAACTGTATTCAGCCTGCCTTCCACATAGTTACAAGGGTTGTTACATAGGCCCGCGAATTTTTCCCACAAACAACAACATCAACATGGGGCCTATCACTTACAGCGTTCCAGTCAGCAGCCCACACTTCCATTACCCACTGCTGCACAACTTTTGCCCACAACTAACTCTCCTTTGAACCCGTGGCCTTTCCCCGATAAGCCTGGCAGTTTGGAGTCCGCTTGTTTGCCGCGTCTGAGAAAACTTGCATTATTTTTTTTCCCGTCGGACACAACACGTCCGTTTTATCCGAAAGTTTATGGTCCTACAGACTTGGGAGAAAAGAGCGGTCATGGTTGGTTGCCTGCGATGTGTACCTCCAGTCCATCACGCCGTTGTCATCCGAGGGCCTTATCTGCGCTCAGAGCTTTTCGAGTTGATGTGTGGGGAGAAAATTGGTGTTGTTTTGTGGACTTGGGGAGTAGTTAGTTTGCGCTCTCGTCGAACAGTGAGGTGGATCCAAAGTTTGATTCCTGGAGTATGGTAAGTCCTTTGGTTTGCATGTTTTCGGTGTGTCTAGGTGTGTTTCCTCCAGGTATTCCAAAACTGATCATGAAGAAACTTACTGGGTTGAGTTTTAACTGCAAGATTGGTCCAGCATACCTCGTAATGGTCGAAATCTTATTAACGTATATACAATGCTATGCAAACGTATGAGTTACAGGAAGAATAAATTGGATGACTTGGTTGATTTTCTTTTTTGTGCATCAGAAGAAAGAAACAAGTTAGTGTAATTCTGATATCATTATCCATCTTTAAAAGGTCAATTTATAAAGTATGCATACGTACAAAAAGGTTGCGTGCGTGACTTTCTATGTTATATTTGTGTTCTATAAAAAGATAACTTTGTGTAGAAATTGGTAGTGAGGTTCAAAAACTCTGAACTTTGCACATCAGGGCCTTCAGAGACGAGGAAGAAAGCGATCTGAATGAATTGTAAAATTGATCCAGCATATTTTATAAATGTATACAATATTATGCTAACATATGAGTTACTTTGTTGATGTATTTTTTGTTTATCAAAGATTTTAAAAAGTTGGTGTAATCCCTAGTTTGTCCAGGAGTGATCTATCATGAAAAGTCTTGATTTTAAAACAGTGTCCCGGGACCCGATTTATAAAGCGTGCGTACTAATGTGCCTTTCTACGTTACATTTGTACTCTACAAAAACATTACTTTGTATAGAAAGAGACGAGGAAGAAAACAATCTGTGCTGAGAGAATTTGAGGACATTTGAGGAAGTGTGTGTTTTGTCTATGTACGTTTTAATAAGAATTCCACATAAAGTTTTATAAATGAGACCCCTGATTACTACCTTTGATGGTTTTCTTCAATGAATCACTCCTGGATGAATGAGGGAATACACAAATAAAAAATGAATACCAACTTCCACTGTCTGAACTGGTACTGGTTGCTATTGTGTATCATCTTGAAGGACTGAAAAAGGTGGATTGGTTCCTCCGTAAAGTGTGAACCATGCTCAAGATCCGCAGAAAGTTCCCCACAGGTACTGCACTACGATCGCCCACTGATGATGACAGGTAACTCCAGCGCCGCTGAAGAACGAGTCAAATGCAGAGGACAAACTTCCCTGCAAGGACAATTAAGTTATTCAACAAGTCCTGCCAACCTCTCCTGTACCATTTCCCCCTTTTACGCTGTACATTTATGTCTTTGTGCGTCGGGGAGGAGAGACGATGATTTCTCTTTTGATCCTGTCGCTCTTGTTGTCAAAAGCCGGCCAGATTGAAGAGACTGTTGCCCACAATTGACTGTGACAATTAGGGCACGATCAGAGCCCCTGAGTGGAGCACTTAAAGGCTAATTTACATGTCACTTTGCTGAATTAAAACGAGGAAAATAGCCCAAGAAAAGATATTCCAACCATCGCCCGGCCCCTATCCTCCCACCTCCCGTGTATCTCTGTCGTCCTTTTTATGCCTTCATGCCTTGTAAACTGTAATTTGTCCAGTGCTTAGGGGGGAACCTGGCAGCGGAGAGGCGAGGTTGCATTTCCATTTGAAAAGGGCCAATCAGCAGGCCGCGGCTGAGCCTATTGTCCAGCGGGGGCAGCGGCGGGGGGCGGCGCAATTTGCAGGCAGGAGAAGTGAGTCTTCCGAGGTGCATTACAGGCAGGTTAACATGAATACACGCGTCTTCCCGTGTTTGCTGATACAGACGACAGCTGTTGTCCTGTTAACTAAAGCACAGATTGGGTCGGTCAGGCTGCCGGCGCTCAGGGAGGGTTAGCAGGGAATGTGCCTTCTGCCATTATATAAGACACTGCTGAATAGGTTGTTTCTGAAAGGTGACGTTGTTTGGAAAGAGTTTTAGCGATCTTTATTGTTATTTCCCTGTCACAAAGATTCCGTATTAATGTGTAGTTCAATATACATAAGTAATCCAATTTGGTGAGGTTGTCTACCTTCTGCACAAACCAAAACTGAAATCACAAAATGCTTTCAAAGTTGATTCAGTTTTAAACCAGATTTACGACGATGACTATTGCTTGACTTTGCTTAATCATCAGTTTTGTCTTTTTTGACAGGAGAGAGTATAACGTGAAACAAGAACTGGGGACATGTAGCACATTGTCCTGAGCTGGATTCAAACTCACGACGCTGCGGTCTTCCCGCATATGTGCTATCCACTTGACCACCACCAGCACTTGTCTTTTCGACTTGGTTCAATCCCCACTGTTACCAGCAAAAGGCTATGAAAACCAAATACCAGCATTCAAAAAGGTGAAAAAGACAGATGCTTGAATAGATGTACAATATTTCATGTCTTAAAATAGTGGTTCCAACCTTTTTTTGTCCTGAGAACCCCTAACACAGGTACTACGCAAAAAAGAAGAAGCTAAGACCATCACCCATAACTCAATAGTTTACAGCACCTTAGAATACCATCTGCGATCCTCATCTGTCAAAGGAGAACCCCTGACTACAACCCAAAAAGCAGTGAAACATCAATGGTCCAAAATCTCATATGGAAATCTCTTGAGGAAAGGAAAACACAGACGACTTCTAGTGTATACAATCAACTTGTAGCAGTGCCACCCGTTCGCTTACTGCAGCCACTGCTGAATCAGATCTACTCCTCCAGACATGTATTTGACCTTAAAACCCCATACAGCTCTATATAAAACTTTTTTAGATTTTCCATATTATCTTGGAATGGAACCAATTATCTGAAGTAGTTCTAAGCTCGACTTGGACACCTTTAAAAGATGTCTGGCGAAAACGATAACATCAAACATTCATCTCTCATGATATCCATTTGGAGTTTGCTGATTAATCATCCAGAACTAGAACCAGTGTCCCCATAGTCCTAGTTGGGTAACACTGTTGTGAAAAAGAAAATGTGCAGAGATTTCAAAAATGAGAAAAAGCTGAAAAGGTTTATGACAAACGTTGGAAAAGTCTTACCATTGCTCGGGAGGTAGAATGGCCTTGTAGCCTGGTGAACATTTTGGAATAGATTCACCATTGTCGCGGGGTTACAGTGAAGTAAATAGGACATCAAATTTGGAATGTTTCTAACTGTCCCCTGGCCTCACACATCCAATTGAGATGCTCTGATCATGAAGCAAAGGTCATACTTTTCCACTTTACACTTTGCTTTGATCGAGATTCAATTTGAACAGCTTGATTTGATTACCATCACTTCTCATTAGCTTGAATTGTGCTGGTACAATGTTCGCCGTTTGCTTGCGATAGTTTGCCTTTTTCCTCGGCTGTACATTGTAACAGGTGCAGACCCCCCCTCCGCCCATCCCTCCCTCTCTGTCTCTCTCTCTCTCTCTCTCTCTCTCTGTCTCGCTTTATCTCCCGTGGGTGGGCTGCCCGGCTGTCCACCCCAGGAGCACAGGGGCACAAACAGCAGGTCCATGGGATAATGCCCGTCATCTGTTGTACCGTGTCATTTTTGCGCGGCTCTAACCTGCTTTTGCAACGGACATGATCACAGGCGCGCTCTGTTGTCTATCTCTGTGAGGACATGCGATGACATAATACATTAGGAAAAGGAAAAACAGACTGGGGATGACTAAGCCTAAGCTCCATACTGTTCATGCCGGTATTTTCATTTCCAGAATTGCACTGTGCTTTATCCGAGCCCAAGGGAGTATATTCAAAACCTGTGCTTTAATCTGGGAAAGACAAAATAACAAAGGTGAAGTGGGTTGAAGGTATACATACCAACCAAAGTGTGCTTTTCTCTCCTAACCCTAGCCCCCACACAACAATGAAGGCAGGGGGAAAACGCTTCAAAGATGTTAGAAACTGTTTAAATACAGTAATTCCTTTAATGATATGAGACGTTTTTACATCCATACAGTTTGATAAAGATAACAGCACAGTGGTTAGAGTGTAAAGGAGCTCAAAACAAGGTCCCAGGTTAGATTCCCTGTTGATTCAGGCATGTGTATCCAGTGTGTGGACGATTCACTATAGGCACACATTAAATGGCACATATTCTGAAGTGTTTGTGTTGTTATTATCCTTTGGCATTTCATGTTTTGGAACTTAATGTCTGTAATGAGAACCACACATGACTTTCTACCAGTAAGACGTTCCCTCATCAGGATTTAGTGTTAGTGCCCCATTCACTGGCAGCCGAGGGAGCTATCATGGCCAAGCTAGCCAACAGGCAACGTGCCCCAACATACTAATGTTTATTCCATTGTTTTGATGCAATTGTAATGAACGCAATTCTGTCAGAAAGGCTCACTACGGAATTACCAGGGGGTACTTGGAATGGTTTTAGGTTTTAAATGAAGATGAAATGTACTTTTATCGGAATAAAAAAGTGTCATTAGTTGTAAATTTAGCATCTTCTGGAGCATCTTGGAACATACCTATGATTAAAATAAAAAATATAATAGTAAATATAATAGTAATCGACTATATTCGACTAGTAAACCCATTTATTTGCCCGAAACTCAAGTTAAAGGGTACTCTGAGGGTAAAACAAAGCTTAGGGGATACTTGAGACAAAAAAGGTTGGAAACACTGATTTATAGGATCTCTAATAATGACTTCACAAAATTGGGAAATTTGAAACCAAGTGTTTTTGTGAGACTCAGAGAAGAAGCAGAGAGGACAGGATTCATGACACAAACGTGAATGAAGCTAAATGCAACTCCAGGTGGTTTATTGATGACGGAACAATGTTGCGGTGTTTTTTCCATGCCAAAATATTGCAAGCAGAGTTGTCAGATGGGCTTTATCACACTATGAAATCCATGATGTTTTATAGGTATTAGGCAGAATACATATTTGTCCTCACATAAATGTGATCTGTTTATAATCCGTGCTCTGTAGGTGAGCGAGGCGGCGGATTGGACAGCTCAGCCCGCTCCAACACACTCCCACCGCTGCTGTCCACCATCTAATCCAGATTTGATGGTCATTATAGCGGGCCTGCTTCATTATGCTGTAAACATACCACCCATAATCTTAATCTGTGTAATTCCACTGTAAACCAGGAGAGCTTCAAACGCCGCCATGTTTGTTGTTTTCATGTTGTTTTGATTTTAAGACTTTGTTTGTCTGCGAGATTTAGACGATATTTGTCCAATGAACTCAACCTTGCAATGGGCGTTTTCAATTGATATGCGTATCATTTGAATGTAGGTTACTAATCCGGCCATTGAGCTTTTAATTAATTGCACAGTTTTGTAATATGCTGGCAGGATTAGCGGTGGACAGGTGGGCAGATTTAGTCCTCACAGGGGCCGACACATGTTGGAACTGAAGGAGGCCATGGTCCCAACAAAAAGGGATTTCTATTCGGTGGAATGGCTCCAAATGACATGCTCCGAGTGAGACAACAACACATGTTTATCCCATTGTTTTGATGCGGCAATGTTGTAATTACTATTTTGTACAACCTTAGCCCCTGCTGCCAATTGACAATGGCTCTATTTGTGGATGCATTTGCAAAGGAAGTATTTGCAAAGGTATGGAAAGTTGCGGTAGAAATCCAGTGTCAATCCCAAGGCCTAATAAATGCAGAAGGTTGCGTATGAAAGAACATATTGCCTAAAAACATATATTCACAATTTCTGTCAAGACTTTTTTTGTTTTTCTCTGACTTCTAAATCATGTTAATCCAAGCAGAAACAACTGCAGTAAAAGTATTGTTCTGATATGAATTTAATTATATTAGGTGAAGAATGTAACATTTTTCAGGTAGATGGTCGGCCACCTGTTTGTCAAATGTTACAATATGACAATTAATGTATCTAAATCCATGAAGTAAAGCAAGTGATGCCAACAAGCCAAGTTACAGGCCAGGGATCCAATTTATAAAGGTTGCATACATACAAAAATTGTTTGAGTTTGAAACTTTTAAGTTTATGATCTTTGAAAAGAACAAACCTTATGAGATTTAAGAAAATCTCAGCTCAGACGGGAGCATGTTAGAAGAAGTTTGTTTTGTTAGTACGTACACATTTCATAAAAGAACATGTTGAGAGGCAAGCCTGATTTTCATAAAGAATACATGTTTCGTATTACAATAACAACACCTTAAATTGAATAAATGCAAGATGAATAGGTATATTGTCAACATGATAACGTTTTCATTCTTCCCCACCAGAAAAGTTACATGGATCACCTTTTGAAAATAAATCTCATACTGGATATAGCGCATCACAAATCCCTGTCCAATGTTTACGATTAGTCCTGTGAAATCAAACGTCAGTAGAATAATTCCAGATGTTTTACAGTTTATAATCCAAAACTATGCGCTTTGCCAGGTCACCAGCTTAGCACCACCAACCTAGCTCAAGATCTGCAGATGGGCCCATCGGTGCTGTGCTGCGGTCGCCCCCCTGCGCTGGACAAACTGACCTAGTGACATTGACGCTGATTTTCTTGAGTGGAAAATAAAGGTACAACTAACCTTTAACAAAACGCAAATCCTACAATAACACAGATAACTACGTAGAGAAATATTTTGAACAATAAGTTCAAAATATTTCAGTACATTTAATCTGATGCGCTGAATTTGACTTCGCCGAAAGCGTCCAACCAACCGTTAGGCGATTAGTGACCACCGCAGCCATGTTTACCATAGCCGTTCCGTCGTCTGGTACATTGTTGCACAAACCACACAGAGAGAAAAAAAGCCTGTTACATCTCACCTCTGGCTAGCCACCTACACAGTTACACATCACAGGCCGCACTGCCCCCCGGTGAGCTGCGGCCCCCCTCCCACACAACTAACTGACTGCACGCATTCACCTGGCTCCATCTACCATCCATCGCACGGCGAACAAAGGCAACGATCAGGGATAATGTGGTACAAATCAGGGCCAAGAGAGAGCACGGGAGCCATGCTGAGATTTCCGCAAATATCAATCACCGGCTCTGTTCGCGTACCTGCCAAGAAACGGACACCTATGAGGGAAGGTTTCAATGCTAAGGGAAATAGATCAAAATTGCTAGAAAAAAGGTCTGCGCTTTTTGAAGTTGGGAAACGCGGTTCATGTAAAAGTATATTTTCAGTGTTTTGTGTATCATGGTAGGAATACACATGCATAAATATAACAATTGTAGGTGGAGGAGTGTTGCCAAGGCGTTGTATCGAACTGACAGATGAAAAAACATCAAAGAACCCAGACTTGCTGTTTTCGGTAACACTTCATTAAATCTTTAGTCTTAGTAAAGCATCAACAAAGACTTAATTTGTACTGATCAAATAGTGTATCAAGTGTACCATTTGCACTTTTTTTTTAACAAAATGCCGTTCCAGTTATTCTCGGAGGTCGGATTTTCCAAGTTCTTCCTTGTAAATTCACACTGGAACATCCTTACACCTTGAAATCCCTACTTTGAAACTCAGGCTACATTTCAGAACCCAGAATTTATCCGAGTTAGACAATCCAACATGACTTCGCCCAGCATTTGGATATAGTTCATTAATGACAGTACTATTTTCCCCTTTTTTACCATCTATTATCTACTATTGCTCTCTGAGAACCTGCTCATGTGCAGTTGCTGAGCCTTTGCAGTCGGAAATGTGCCGGATATGAACTGTTATGCTAATGTCGCTAACGTGCACACAGAGCTAATGACAGCAAAAGCAGAAATTCACTCACAAACTTAGATTTATAACTCGCAAATGTAATAACAATCTGCGGGTTCACAAATTAACTTAATTAGATCCACATTTTGGTTGATTTGATCACTTTCTTGTTTTTTAATATTTGTTTTATCAACTTGACCGTTTGAACTCTCCGAATTCCGACCCCCGAGGACGGCTGGAATGCATATTCAGAAGAGGTAACATTTAGTTTTGAATTGTTAATCACTATGGTAACACTCCTAATTTATCATTATTCTAAAACCCATGGATGTATTGATTGATTGATTGATTGATTGGAGAAGGCAATTTGGGCAAAGTGTCTTGCCCAGAGACACTACAACAATTTCACTTAGCAGAGGTTTGAACTGGCAAGTCACAAAGAATGATTATTGATTGTGAAACAAACATTTTACTCATTCTGTGGAGCGAAGTTAGAAGCCTCTCAAAATGTACTAAACTTAACCACCACAACTTAAGCATTTTGAGCGGTTTCATCTTTTTGATTTAAACATTTGTGCCGGCTAAAAGTCAACATTTGTAAATCTGCTTCGAAAAAACACAACTTCATCTTTCTGGCATATGTACGCGTACCGTCAGAGTGTACCGGTGTCATTTCATGTTCGGGACACTTCCCAAAAGGTGTTAATTTGGTGACAGCGACGTCTCATTTTGGAGTGCAATTCACCAGTTATCTGCAGACGTCAATTAAATTCTAATCTAATCTAAAATATCATGATGAATAAAACATTGTGGCTGGCACGTCGGAGCTGTGTGTCCCTGTCTGTCATTAAAGCACCTCCGTTTGGTTTCTCCCATCTCGCTCACGACACCTCAACACCTCCATGGCTGCATCGCCTTCTTTGTTTTAATAATACTCAATATGATCCCACCAGCGGCCATTACAAACGTATATAGATAAGGCAGGTGAAGTGTCTTGCTCACCAAAACAGCATCAGTAGCACGGGCTGACCCATTGGACTTCATCACTAGCGTCGATCAAAGTTGGATGCAACATTCTGGTGGATGCTACGCGCACCAGCTTTTTGTCTCCATTGAGATGTTAGCACTTTGTCTTGGATGTATGGCCAAGTTACAGGTCAGATCTGTGGAGAGGCAACCCTGTTTGATAACACCAGGGTTTATGCAAGTTTCAGCAAATCAAATTGAATGCTTTTTAGGCTGCATTTCAACATTTTTAATTCCATAATCAACGTCAAAACAAGGAGATTTATGCTTTTATCTTGTCAAAACTACTGGCTTGTAAATATACCATTGCACAGCAGAATGACGAGAACATAATAAACTAAATTTAAAGCATGCAAATGTATGTTTTGAATGCTATCTTTTACTTTTTAGATGATTTGATCCAAGCAATTAACATCTAGATTCAATAAACCCTGTACACGCCTGTCATTCAAAATATATTTGGATGTTAAATTTCAAAGTAGAAACTACTGTCATGGACGTGCACTTCTCATTGGCTGATACAGCGGCTCTGAAAAGACACAGCCTGCGATAATTGTTTGCTCTTATTTTTATTACATTTATAGTTATTGTTCTGATGCTTTTTAATGCATTTTAAGGCCTTATTGATCAATTTATAATTCATTTAAAGATTTTAAATTGTGTTTAAGGCCCCGCAGAAACCTTGAACAGTTTGTTTTAGGGTGCACTTATTAGATCGATTGATAGATTGTGATGCATTTGCTGTAAAAAGTCTGTAGCATTTCAGAGGTACAACTAAACTAGGTGCTAATTTGCATATGTGTGGGTGGTTAATTTTATGTTAATTTGTAATTATTCAACCCTTATTAATGTCTTATTTAGCAGAGCCTTATTATTTATTTATCTTTATATATGAATAAGCGTTAATAAGTAAAGACATTTCTTGTGGTACTTGCCATTACAACACATTTGTTATAAAAAGCCTACATAACAGGTCAATTGAACTCACGGCCCGCGGTCCAGATCCGGCCCTCCGAATGATCTAATCCGGCCTGCAGCCCATCCGCCAAAAAATTTAAAAATTCTGTTGTTTACTGATTTAGTCCTTAGGTTTGGTGCTTGTTTAATTTAGCTTTAGACCTGGTTTAATCCTTGTTTAGTCCTTATTTAGATCCAGTTGATGTTGTTCTAGTGTAATTCTGGTTCAGTGCTGGATTGGCAATTCCGCAGAACAAAGTTGTGCGTTTTATTTTTTCCCCACAAAAATGTAATATAGCAGTTGTTATATTGTCATTACTGAAACAGAACAGAAGTGTCGGGGATATTTTGTGTAGCCCTTTGTCAAAAGCGGTGACGTGTTGTGCACCTATTCAACCATGGTACTCTGAAAGTCTTGCCCTTCAATAGCCTTTATGATCATATTGCATGTAAAAAAGTTCTAACATTGTAATAAGTAGTAATAAGAAGTTAATCAATAGAAAAATGTTAGTAAATGTACAATTCACATCAGAATAAGGTTTAAAGTTTAATAAGACATTAATGAGTTTGGAATAAATACTAAATGAAACGTACTAATATAACCACAAGTATGTCGACCTTGGAAACCTAAGACTTGCAAATTAGCAGCCAGTGTACCCTAAAATAAATTGTCTACACCATTCATTTTTCAACAGTTTAAAAATAATCTTCTCGAATGCGTTTTGTTTGCACGTTCAGCACGTCTCCGTCTACGTGTTTGAGAGTTAACCGTTAGCCTGGATCACTTAGCGCCTGATGAGAATAGTCACAGCAGTTGTTTCGTCATAATGTCCCTGTAAAGGTTTGTTAATATCAATACCAATCCATCTCATTTTCTTTGCACAAACATTTCAGCTTTCTTTCCCTGAAGCCTACAAATGTTCTTTCAGCCAAGTTCGGCACAACTTCCACGTTCTCCCCAGCGCCACAGTTCCACCGGGGGACCCTAAAAACCGAGCCAGCAGGGGTTCAAATGCGGTTCAATCAGGTTTAGGGCTCTATTTTGGTCCGAGAAGAGGGACACGAAGGGGGGCACCGAGGGGTACCGGGGAGGGCGCTTGTTGGGGGCTCCACAGAATTGTCCGTCAATAGGTGCAGCCAGTGTCAGTAGTCCTTCCCATCAATGCGCGCTCGACAAAGGGGTGAGGGCGCGCATGGGAACGGGGCAGCAAGGTGAAACTAATGCCATGATGTTTGATTCATCAGGCTGCATTGTTGGGGCCGCGGCTGATTGTGAAGGTGCAGCCAAGCACAAGGGGCCGGCGGTAATCAGCGGCTGTGTGTGCCAGGACTGGGGCTCGGACACAGCAGCCAGAACAGAGCAAGGAGGAACACCGGAGCGAGGGCAGGTTGGGACGTTTAGTGTTGGAAATCAGCGGCGGCCAAACTTTCTTTGTCCAGTGTACCTTGGAGTTGGGTTTTAAAATATGTAAAACAGAACAGAAAAGCGCAAAAGCAGAGAGAAGGAAAAAAAACATCAAAAGCTAAAGAAATTGAGGCACATATTGTACAAAATAAGCATCCCATTTGGTCCAAAGTCTGTCAAATTTGGGATTTTTGTTCCATTTCACGAATGTCGGTCCAGTCCTTAATTGTTGGTGCAGTTTGTGCCATCCGTTTGTTTGTGATGAACCTCTTTCATGGAAAAGTATTCATCTATTGTGTCCATGGCAGGAGTTTTGAGGAACAAATACATAGTTCTGAAGTCAAGTGATAGTATTTTATAGGTCATATATTAAACATTTTGATGATTCCTTTGCAGTTCTGGAGTTCGCATCATTGTATTCATATTTGTGTCGTCTTTTGAGTTATTACTGCAGAAATGATGTAGTCCTTTTTTTAGAATTGGTGTAGTCCCATTATAGACTAGTTTTATTGGTATTTGTTGTGAAAAAGGCCATAAATCCCAATTTTATGCTGCCAAAAATATGAATTAATGAATTATTTTACCAATATATAAAAACATATTTTACTTCAACTTGACCCCAAAACTCAGAACATAAAATAATAGTACTTTTGAGTTAGTGGACTATATATGTGACACCAGTAACCCAGCACAAGAATCATGAAATTGCATTGAACCCCATTTTAAAAACGTATTTGATTGATTTGACTGATGTTGCATGTTTTTCTTAGGTGTCTTCACAGAATCAAGTAAAATCAGATCAAAACAAGAACTGGATCTTGTCCAAGGCACAACGAAACCAGGTCCAAACTACGTCTAAATCATTTTAAAGCCTGGCTGATGCATAATAAAGACTAAGCCCACTGGAATATATTATATCCTCATTTGGTCTTTTATGGCCTGGCGACAAACCTAAGTATTCTAATAATCATAAAACTATAATTCCTATTGACTTGATTTTGAGAAATGATCTAGAGTGACTCTTCATTTTTATTGCCTCATGTTGGGAATTTCCACCAGTTGTATAAGGCACATTTTACTAGTTTTAAGTTTTGCTGCAGCTCCTGCTCAAACCTGCCACATGGGAAATGAATGCTATGAAATCATTCGCAGAAACTTCATGAACAAACAAAACGGGTGAAAGAACGTTATCATATTGGTTGTACTCATGTCACACTGGTATTGCTCACATGTCGTTGAGTGGTTTTTGCCAAAACAGCCCTGATTTTTCATATTCATGCAAGAACTTCTCCATTGAAAATCTATCAGCGCTAACACATGGAATGGTACTGAGCTAATGGAATGCAGTGTTCTGTTTTCAAACACTGGAAGGGTCTGTACGGTGATATTTCTGCACTTTTGTGATACATTTTACAGACATTTCACATTTGTCTGATAATTAAACCTCAACTAATACGTTTAAAGACATATTTGGACACATTCCTGTTGGATTGACATGATGTTGTCTGACTATCGTTATCGGGAAACTTCCTTTTTGTCAATATCACCCGCCTCTAATTGTCCCCGCAGCCCATCTTTTCCAGTGACAAAGAACAACCAACCATCTCTTCTGTTTTCAACCACTGTACTTTCCACTGTACTTCTCCTCCATCTTCCTCCTCACCCCCCCTTGATCCTGCTTCATCCTGCGTTCTGATTGGCCGTCGCCGCGGAGAGACAGATGTAGGGCGCTGGTGCTTAAGCCGGTGTACTCTTAAGCCTAATGTGAAGTTTTATATGCAAAGAGGTGCAGCAGGAGGAGGGCGGACGCTCGGATGCACTCCCAACTGATTAGGATAATTCCTGCTTTTAATACAGCTGTCCCTCCAGCTTAAGGTAAACCAAATGTTGCCATCGGAGATTAGTGTACCTTGGCTGGTTATTAGCGAGGCCGCCCCCCCTCCCTATCCCCACGTCCCACTCCCACCACTGCTGAAATGTTGCTAAAGCTCCTCTCGCTGGCTTTAATTTGAGAGTGAGTGAAGAAGTGGGCAAAGGGAGAAGCAGACAGACAGCGAGGAGGAACTTGATCCCAGTCGGCACCTGTTGGAACTGCTGTCTGTAACAGAGAGGGCTTTTCAGACACTTGGGTCGGGGCCAAACGTGGACCATGCAGAGTTTCATATTGATGACAAAAGTTCCATTGCACTTCAGATATTACCTAACGCATATATCATCTGGTTAATGAAGAATGAAGAACTTTCTATATAATCTGGGGTGGTAAAGAAAGAAAAAAAGGATTGCTGTTCCTTTGGCTACAATACTAAAAAGTATGTCTCTGTTGTAATCATGCAGGTGATGTGCCACGTCAAGAAGTCTGGAATTAGGATGGTTTTAAACCACAAAAATTCTCTGAGCTCCTTCCAATCAGAGCAGGCGATGCAGTGCTGTTATGTGAGTTTGTCAGTGTTGAAAGGAGCAGAGACAACAGTGAGACAGACATGCACCGGGACGACTGCGACTTGAGTTGTACTGAGTAGAGAGCATTTGCAACAGGAAGGTTTTTTTTGTGTGTTGTTGTTTGATTGATACCATCTACACAGGGGGTTCTAAAACGTTTAGGTCGAAGGTCCTATCTTAAATTATAGTTAGGTCCAGAGGTCCACCATTTTGTAATTAAAAATTGTGTGTTCTTTGCATGTAATTATACATTGTTTTATTCTTCGTGAACCAGGATGTGCACTGTTAGCATTCTAGCTGTTGTTAGCTTCACCGTGACAACAAAACTTGCTCTTGAGTTGTGAAAAGTGCAGTAAACCCATCACAGTGAATATTTAGAGTGCTCAGAATGCATCAAGTGAGCGATACATGTGGGCCGCTGCAAAGAGTTCAAAACAAACTATGTCTGTTTTTCACAATTTCAAGAAAGTAAAAATCATTTACTGCACCTTTAAGTATTAATTTGACCTGAAAACACTGCCCCTACACGTAAGCGTCCCTCTTTGAACGCACTTTCTCCCTAATTTCTCCAACACCTCTGCTCTGAATCCTCTCCCGCCGCTCTAGGTGGGCATGACTAACCTCTTTAAGAAGTCGCGGGGATTTAAAAACACTGCGACCTACTTCTCACATGTGTACCGGAGCTGTCACTGAATCAGCCCTCGTTCGCCAGCCACTTTTGAGGGAAAAGGAGGAGAAGAAAAAATCCTTTGCCTGGGGCGTTTGAAGTGCACATGTGAGAAGCCTTCCCTCCCCAAACGAGATCCCCTCCGACAAGTCAAGCGACATCAAAAAATCCCACTTAGAACAAATGATGGCTCTTTTCCAGCGCTGTAGGTGTGTCAGATACTTCATTTTCTAACTCTTACCTCTGGCGCCGTAGCATCGCTCATTTTGGCGACGCTCCCTCTCGCCGTGTTAACCGTACAGTCGTTGGCTTTGAAATGTGGTGGGCTAATGAAACATCAATGTTAGATCATGTGAGTGATTGTGTGGCCCAGTTTAAAGGCACCTGGGGCTACATCCGCGGAAATCCATTTACTGTTTGTCAATGTCAACCTGATCTCCAGCCATAGTCGCGGAACAGTTCACCCAGTTCATGGCGTGTCTGTTAGGGTAGTACAGTGTCAGAAAAAATAATAATAAAATACAAACGAGCAATGTTAAAAGAGCCGATTGTGGTAAGATATGTGAGATTTAAAAGGATTCACTTCAGAAGAGGACACTCGAGGCGAAACACTAAAGGCCAAACTTTTTTTTCCCTTTTTATTCGTCAAGCTTTGACCTGGAAACAACAGCATTTAAGCACCTAAAGATTTTTCATTATTTCATATAATCCTTTCGCATCCATAGATTTAAATGGGACATGCATTTTTGTCCCACAGAGACATAAAGATTAACCCTTTAAGGAGCTCCTACACACACCAGACTCTACAATTTTGTACTGAACAAAATTATGATAAAACGTACTGATTTGTATTGTATTTGTTGATATCTAATTATAATTCTGATTTATCAAAGATTTAATTACAAAAAAAATGATGCCAAAATGATTTTACAAAAACCAAAACAGCGGAATTATCAATACCGCACACTTATCTTTATGAATTGAATTAAGAACCTATGGACAGGTGTTGAAAATGAGCATTTTGACTTTGATTTTCACCTGATTCAATGCATCTGGTTCGTCCAATATAATTTGTACCTCCATATTGAAATACTTTTAGTTTTTGGGGAGTGTGTTTGTCTAATATGTCAACAAAAAGAAGCAAGACATTTAAAACCGTCCGAATTAGGTGCTATATTTTACATAAACTATGCATATTTACATAACAATGATGTAACTTTTTTTTGTTATTAGTAGTATTTTTTGTCTCACCTTAAAACATAACTGAGAGCATTAATATTTGAAACTGAAACACATGTATATGACAACAACAAATTGTAGGTAAAATACTAAAAAAAAATTTATCAATCAGATCTAAACTACTACTACTATGGCCATTTTAAAATTGTTTATTTTAAGACACACTGCAAATCTAAATGACTTTCTAGACATTTTGACTAGTTAAGATAAGTTAGGACTATTTGTTTTATGGAACTAGATTTTTTTACTTGTTTCAAATTGTTTCTGACTTGTTTCAATAAATATCTTCTTACTTCAAGCTAAATTATCTGCCAATGGTATAAGATATATTTACTTACCTCAGTAACAAATTCATGTTCTTATTTTGAGCTAAATTTTGACATGATCAGGCAGACAAATCTTGAACTCCTCACATAAAAAAAACTGAAATCAAATCAAAAATACATTCAAATCCTGTTACAAAAGTTACAAAAATGTGTGGCAAAAAAGAAGCATTTTTGGCTGTTACTACATACATTTGTGCCGACTGCTGCTTATTTCGATCATGTTTTACAGGCTTTCTTGTGATGCGCCGTATGACCGAGCGTCTAGACATTCGTATTCGTGTTTCCGAGCTGTGGAAATGCGTGCGATCATGAGCCCAGCCGTACAAACCCTTCACTGACAGGTCACATTGGCTGCAACCTCTGACCCACACAGGCAAACAAGCCCCCTGTTGTGTGAAGACAAACACGTTTACAAAAAAAGCAAGTTTGAATGGACAGTTATTTATCTTCAAAGTGTTTTCTGAAGTCCAAATCGAGAGATAAAACAAGCAAGTGCTAAAGTGTTGATGCTGTTGTTTGTAGCAGAGGCGTCGGACTGGGGGGGCAAAGGGTACTGGTTTCCCCGGGGCCCAGAGCAGGGAAGGGTCCTCAAAAGCAGGTGGCGTTTTTTTGTCAGTTGTCTTTTTCTACGTTTTAACCTTTTTTTTAATAATAAAATGTATTGTGTTTGTGAGAGAGAGAGAGAGACCCCATCATAAACCAAAGAGAAACATCCTTGTTCACATATTGTTAGCAAATAAAACCAGTGATTATAATTTGCAGTTGGTGTATTTTCTTATTGTAGTAATATGTTTAAAGATGTTTGTGAAATTGGTCATTAGACTGCAAAAAATGAATTTCTAGATGACGTAAAATGTCTTGATTTCAGGTTATTAATCTTAATTTCAGACATTTTGACTCGTTATGATTAGGTAATACTATTTATTTGAAGGAATTCGACAATTTTACTTGTTTCAAACTGTTTCTGACTTCTTACTTTAAGCCAAATGATGTGCCAGTGTGTGAAGATAATTTTACATCCTTCATTGGCAACTTTATTTCCTCATTTTGAGCGACGTTATTGTATGATCTGTCAGAAATACATTGAAAACAGTGAAATATTCTGCATCACATCAGCAGTTAAATCTCATAGAGTCAAACAACTTAAATCCAGACAAAAATTATCAATTCAAGTAATTTTAAGCTACATTCGATATACGTTTTTTGCTAGTACTACATCACAAATTAAGCCGGTAGCTACACAGGACTTTAAATCTATAAATTTGTGAGTTATTACGTTTATACAGAAATCATAGTGTATACTCTAGCAACAGTAAATGAAAAAAAGTGTTGCTAAAATAAAATCATATACAAAATAATGTATTAGGGGCCCATGAGCAGGCTTGTACTTGGGGCCCAGGATTTAGTGCTTACGCCCCTGGTCAGTGGAGACATTTACTCACGTACCCAACGCTTAGCAGTTCTGTCCCCTCTCCAGTCATTTCTTACTGTTGTTTTGTTCATGCTCATGACGATCCATCCGATATGCCCTCCTGAATGCGTCACTGCGGTTGACCGTGGTTGGGAAGGTTGTGACCGTAGAATGGCAACTGTCTCTTCGTGGGTTTGCCTCGGGACGTCTGCCGCTGCAGATCAGAGGTGGGTCATGCTCGCACTTAGATTTACTTGTTGTTGCCCTTTAAGATGGTTTTGTACCTCTGATTTTAGATCTCATGGTTCAAAACTGTAGAACTGGAATCATCAAAAAGCACAGATTCATCTCAGTAAGGTATTTCTCACGTCAGAAAACGAGCGAGAGCTAAATCTACTGGCTAACAAAGGAGAGATAAACAAACCTAGCCGATCGCGATTTGACGAAAGAGTCTGTAGATGGTTTGTGCATTTAGAAACAGCACAGAAGATCTCGCAGCTCTTTTTATGACCTTACAAATCTGGAAAATTTTGAACACACTACTTTCTGAGGCTCAAAGGGAGAGGACTTAGTATATGCAACAGTAGTTGTCGGACACCATACATTTACTAGTGGCAAGAGCTATGTTGACACTATGAAGTTATTTAAGCATGTTTCTTGCACAGCTCCTTCAGATATGATTTATCTTTTCCTTATTGGTGTGGGCTATCATTTCAACTTCTAGATTTGGTGTATTATTTTTTTGTGTTGCCCTTCAAATTTGATCACCTTCAAATATAAATCAGTGACATACAATGCTACTTTTTTAGGTCAAGGGTCAAGGTCACGGTCAAGTTTATATACAAAGCACATTTACAAAAACAAGCCATCACTGTCCCAAAGTGCTGTAGTTAAATTATGGCACGGTACAAATAACAACACATAATAAAATCTATATACTGTAGACAATAAAATAGATCAGAGAATGGGCATAAAAATGTTCAGCTCATCTTGAGTTGAAAGCCAATGCAAAGAAGTGAGTCTTTAAAAGAGATTTGAAGTTCTCAACTGAAGTGGCTTTTCTAATGTTGAGAGGGAGAGCATTCCACAGTTTGGGACCTGCTCTGGAGAACGCTCTTACTTTTACTTACTTCTTGGATCACTACTTTGTACTTTTACTTGAGTATCATTATTTTGAAGTGACGTAACTCTTATTTGAGTACAATTTTCGGCTACTGAACTCACCTCTGATCACTAGTCCATCCCGTTCGTTATGTAAGCCGTAAGTACATTTCTCATTTCATTTTTAATAGGGATTTAGAAAAATATAGTTTAAATGTAGTTTAAGTTTTTTTTTTTTTTTTTTGAGGGAGGGATTCCTATAGGAAAAACTGAGGAAAAATTTACTCCCAGAACGAAGATCAAGGTGAGTTCCATTGCTGCACAATAGTTTACCATCATGCACTGCCAAAATAGCTACAGTCATCAGAAAAGTTCCAAAACCTTTTAACCCCAAATGCAAATAGCTTGTTAGAGATAAGATGGCTGAGCATAAACTGCACTTATGTTGCCCAGAACAGTAAATGATCTGGCAAAACCCCATCACACGAGATCATCTTCAGAGACAAGAGGTGGAGTGACTCAAACGCCGACGAGGGCAATGTGCAAAGCCACAGCCGCCTCAGTAACACTGACTCACACAAGTGGACGTTCAGGCGGAGGTGATCAGTCCCGTTTCTGCCTCGCGCGGACGCTTGACTTGGCTAATGCTACACGCTGACGCTAACCCCACACCGCGCGCACCGCTCACACTGCGGTGAGGTCAGGGGTCGGCGAGAGACACACAAATCTTTCCGCACGGTGACCCACAAGAACGGATGATTACCGCCGACACGGCACCGCGGCGAACCATGCGGAACAATTCCCTCCATTATCAGGGTCAAAACACATAAACGCCAAAGTAACGAGCTGTCGGTTTATCTGCGGAGCTGCCACGTTGGAAAAAGATCAGAGATGTTAACGCTGTAAACAGGAAGTGGTGTCAACAGGCAACGGGGGTCAGCTAATCTTTGATAATTGACTCGCAGAACGCATAGCGACTTTTGAAACTATACCAACGCCGTTCACGTGGAAGATTTGGTGATGGACGCCTGCTGCCCAGTATAGAATTTGGGTTGCGTCTTGTTCAGTGTCGTAGGCTTTAATTTCTCGCTGCTGCTGTTTTTTCATAAATGTATGTTCTCGGACCCCAAAGTTGGATGTTAAATCTCTGCTGCTGAGCACCACCGACTTTCATTGGCACACAACTCTCTATCTCTGCCCAAACTTAATCACTCAATCATTGCTACCCAGAGTTGTGTCAAGTCAAACATTCCTTAGTTTAGTTTGTTTATTTATTTGGTTAGGACGGTGCATGTTAATGGACATACATGATACACATGCTGTAAACACACCAGATTACAGCCTTGGGCTTATTTACATCCGTTGTGGCGCAGTCACTCTCACATCACACTCTCACTCATACTCCACATACACCACATACTATTGCACAAGTTTTTAGTGGAAGGGGAAACTGGAGCGCCCGGAGGCACGGGGAGAACATGCAGACTCCGTCACACCCAGAACTCTCTTTCTGGGAGGAAATAGCACTAACCACTGTGCCACTGTGCCACCCTCATATGATAATATATGGTGAAGCCAAAGTCTTAACTTAGAGTTTGTTAGCCTTAAGCTCAGATGCCATGAATGAATATCTAAAATTAAACACCAGCAATGTGGCTGATGGGTTATACCAGCCAACATTCATTATTTAATTTGCGTTTTTTCCATCTTCTGCATTTGACCCATCCTTCAATACCACTGGTGCAACTACAGCTCCCTGAGACTCCAGATCTTGACCTCAGCTTGGTCAGGACTCTGGTGGCAGGAGGATCCTCCTATTGTTGCACAATATTTATTTTCTTTTGATGCAAAGATGCATCTGTGAGTGCCCAAGATCTTATAAGAATTATAAGATGGATGTATCACGATTGGAATGAACACTGGGGTGAAGAGTCGGTGCCTCTCTATTATAATTACACCTTAATTAGCCTTAATAAAGCATGAACAAAGGCTCAATTAATAATGAACAAATTGCTTAGAAAGAATTATTTAGGCTTACTAACTGTCTAAGGTCAGGGTATTCATTAAGTTATTACTAAATCCAAATTATTCATTCACAATAGATAAAGTCTTTGTTCATGTTTCGTTGGTGCTTGTAAATAAAATGTTATTATAAACTGGCACCAAATCGTGTCACCAAATTCTCTGAACTAAGCTCTCATATGAACAATAAAACAAGTCAGGACCTAATGGTATTGTATACTCTCTTTACTAAACTATTGTGAATGTAATTTTATTTTAAAATGATTTTACTTTAATTTCATATTCTAAGATATCTAAGTAGTGCATACTCTGACCTCCCCCGGCTGGGGAAGACTAGCCATGTTCAGGTTTCCTCTCCCTCCGACACTCGCAGTCATGAGCAGATAAGTGGTTGTGATAGCTTTAGCCTCGTGTCTCTGCTCCGTGCCCTCTCGCACATAAGTGAATGTGGAAGTATGCGGGGCAGAGGTGTGCTGTCTCATATGGGCCCAGGTTAATCACTCTCGACTGGGAGCTCATTGCGATTGTCGGCACCACTTTAGACGTGAGCGCGAGGCTTTCCGGGGAAATCCCATTAACCTGCTGAAAGAGTGTTTAAACACACTGAGAGGAGATATTAGCTACAGTTAGAGATTCCACTGAGCGGTACAAAGATCACTGCCGTTAGCCACTCAGAGACCGTGAGGGTACTTCATGATTAAATGTTAGGTTGTCAAAGTCAGCATCCTACAACAAAGAAAAAAACCTGCACCTGTTCAATACAGTGAGGCAGTTCATTCATCAGCTCGGCTGTACTTTGTATGTTCTGTGTCTCTAAAGGTGCATTCAAACGTGCACATTCACCACATCAAAACTGGGACTAAACCAGGACTAAATCCAAAACTAAACCTGCTCTAGATCAAGTCCAACCTAAGTCCACATCAAGACCAAAAAAGGCTGAATGTAGGTTCAAATAACAAGTGTGAACACCATCTAAAAGATCTCTGGTGTTTCTTGTTTCTTGTGGCACTTTAAGGGGTGACTCAGGGATATCAAGAATCTCAGTAGAATTTCCTGACCAGAAAAGTCAAGTTGAATTCAGTATGGTTTGGTTTTTGGTTGGTAAGATATGCATTAATGTCATCATCATAACATCATAATGTTGTCCCTTTTTATCAACCTTGACACATGAGCTTTTTTAAAATTTTATTATTTAGTCTTCTAATTTATAACACAATTGCTTGGATGTGGTGCGACTACCAACACCAATGCTAAGTACAGTCTATGCTTTATGTGTGTCCAAAGGGACTTCTTTTATTTCTACAGTTATTATTGGATATTTGTTAATTCCATTTGCAGTTTTCTCTCCTTGATGAGAGCGAAGAGTTGGAGTGTGGACATCTGACAGGCTGGACAGTTGGGATGGGTGATTGCCAGGCTGTTCTAAATATACCAGCGCGGGTCAGAGAGGCAGTTCCTCTGTGCGGGCCGCTCCAGGTTTCAGACGGACGCGCTCGGAGCTGGGTGACAGTTGTGACGGGAGAGGTCGGGGTCCGGGGCCCTTGAGTACCAGGGAGGACCTGACCTGAGAGGCTGATCAGAGAGGGTTCGACGGCGGACGCTTGTCACTGAGCTCCCCTGGTAACGTGGAAGAGGACAGGGCCGTGACTGGAACTTTCATCCAATCTGTCCAGTGTCAGCGTGGGCACCGTGTCTCATCAAACCAGCATGTCAAGTCAAACGTTGCATTTTTAATCAGGGATTTAGTAAGAAAGAGGAAAGCATCGCCGTCTAGCCACGAGGTTTGTGGTTCAATCCCTGTCATCAGACTAAATTGCGTAATGTTGTTTTTGGGTTCACTCGGCTTGAAGGTGTGATTTAACTGTGGCCCAGGAAGTTGTTGGTGAAAACTGGCAGCCATCTTTCAGTCAGTCGAACCCAAGGCAGCTGTAGCTAAAGAAATATCTTAACATCATACAGTTTGAATGATTAACTTGTTAATACGACTAAAATGTGTTGCAATACACAATAAAAAAAGTTATCATATAATAATAAAAGTTTGATGGAAAACATTTGTCTAGCATAGAGTAGAGTCAAGAATAGTCAGGTATAAACTAGCAGTGTGCCATTACAGGACATAAAAGTAAACCAGGTCCTAATCAGAGCTGCTTTTTAGGCTGCGTTTACGCTTGTACTTGTTTTGCCCCAGTTTGAGCCCAGTTTAATTTTGATGTAAACTTAATTTGGTCTTGTTAATCCTATTTTGGCCCTGGCCTTGTTCATTTTTAGTTCCAGATTTATTCCCAATCATAATGTGGTGTTTGTAGTGTGAATGCACACTTCTTTTCTGCAAATATTGAGTGTGCTGTTATCTAATGTTTGTTAGCTTTACTGTGACGGTAAAACTCCATTCTGGCTTTAGAGAGTTGTTTGAAACGCTTATAAACTCATAATGCATTCGTAATACATTAAGTGTGCAATAAATGTTGACTGCAACAAATAGTTTAAAATGATCCATTTGGGAACAACAAACTTGTCCAGTCTGCTCCTAAAGATGTTTTATTATTTCATTTCATCCATAGATTACTCTGCAACATTGTAACTTCAAAGGCCGTTTTCTTAAAATGCTTTTTTTCCCACAAGTAAATATGAGTCCTTGAAGTAGCATCTACACACACCAAACTTTATAATCTTGAACTTAACTAGAGTTTGACGTAATTTACTGAAGGATTTGTTGATATGTAATTCTCAGCCTGAATTAATAAAAT
This sequence comes from Rhinogobius similis, assembly GCA_019453435.1. Classification (NCBI taxonomy): domain Eukaryota; kingdom Metazoa; phylum Chordata; class Actinopteri; order Gobiiformes; family Gobiidae; genus Rhinogobius; species Rhinogobius similis. The sequence goes on from CM033620.1 coordinate 47,583,659, forward strand.
TTCTATTTTTCATTGTCCATTTTTCAGCGTTAAATTTCACAAACATGTGCAATTTTGGTCGTTTTTACACATAAAAGACCTTATTTCTATATGACAACAATACAATGATGAAAGCAATACTTTTTTTCTAATATTAATATGAGTAAACTACAGGAGAAGTTTCAAATTGATATTTTTAAATTGAGGATTTTTCCCTATTCACCTACAATGTCTCATCTTTAGTCAGGAGATTGAAAAGGTCACATTAAGTTGCCTCTGCGTGTTTATTTTTGTGCGTTTTTTCCCAGTGTTTTGCCAAGTATCCAGCTGCACATTTGAGACCAACACTTTCAGAGCGCCCGAGCGTGCCTGTATTCCCGTCTCTTCCCTTATGTGCCTGTGGAAGCGCAGCACTGATGAACTCAGCACATCTCTGAATGGGATGTTTTGGCAGTTGAGACAGCGAGGTCCAACCTGCGGGTCATAGATAAGGGGCCCGCACGGATCCCAAACAGAAGACACTGGGGCCAGAGCACGGAGAAAGCGAGCAGGGGTCAGCGGCTGAGGTGGCTCTTTCAATATCACTGCATTCACGTCATCTTCGGATACAATTTCAGGACAGGAGGTGTAGATTTTCAAACAAACAACGCACACATCGTAGACATTTGGTGATAGAAACATGAATTTGCGAGGGAAAATGTCTGCTCTGGTGCGTGTACTTTGGTGGAAGCGGAGAAGAGACGGAGAGGCTGAAGGGGTTGATCGCTGTGCTGCTGCGAAGAAGGAGTTATGTCTGACGAGGATCGGAGAAGAAGAGATAAAGCGCGACTTAATTAGATGTCAAAATGTCTCGAAAAGATGCTTGGTATGAAGTAGAGATTTTAACCAGTTTTCAACATTAGACATTTATAAATTCTGTCTGTGTTCAAAGTCATGTAGCGATGTTTTAAAAATTCCATTTCAAGATAAGTTCAAAGACAATTAACTTCGGCCAAATAAGGTCAGTTAGGAACAAGTTATTAGTTTTGGAAGATTTACGATTCCAGATGACATTAAAGGACGCTGAAAAGATGGAGCTGGCACACCTGAGCACGAAGACCATTGTGTCTGGACTGAATTATTGAATCAAGTTTGAGTCGAGTCATTATGATCTTTCAAACATAACATTCAAAGCATGTCCTTTTTTCATTCTGGGGACACTTCGGTGATCTCCAATTACATACTTTGGACTGGCTGTTTCTGATTTTTCGTCCATGTTGTTGATTAAAGTTAGTGCTGCCCAAGTACAGATAATGTGCACCTTTTAGGGTCAAAATGAGACCGCTGTGTGCTATCGACATGAGCGTTTTTATCACCCGTGAAGCTAGTTGCAAGCTAGTTGTGATGGCAACACCTGCTCTGGCCTATGAAAGTTGTGAAAAGCACTAATAAATTGCTGTGAATAAGGTAGGAACCAAAGGAATACGGTTTTAAAGTTTTAAGTTATTCTGTTTTTTGCTGTAGTTGTTTTTCCCCCCCAAAGTGTTAAAACTGTAAAAAATGGGCACAGTGTCTTTAAAACCATTTCTAAGTGTTTCTTAGTGGCTGGTAACTCAAGGCCTGCTTTCGGCTTTGATCCAAATACATACAGTATTCATGAACCAAGACTTCAAGTCAAAGACAAGGAGATCTTTGACTTGACAAATGTTATTGATCCACAAGAGAAATTGCTTGGACACAGTAGCTCACAAATAAAAAGAAAATATAAGGATAGTTCTTAATAACAGATTATAACTGTAAATAACAAAAGTCAAAAAAGGTTGGCGTAATCCCTCATTCATTCAGGAAAGATCCATGGACAATGTTTCTAAAAATCAAGTAGTTTTTGTTTTTAATCTGAAAACTTTTGGATGAAACACCATTGACACTTTTTCCACAATGTGTCAAAAAAGGTAAGTATAAACAACAGTTGTAAGTGTTTAAGTGATTGAAGTGGCCTGTATTATTCTTAGAGTTAGAGCCAAAGTCTTTTCTGGTCAGAGTAATTCATGCAGAAAAATATCAGTACCTTGTTGAATTTTGATTGTAGTCATGTTTTTAGTTTCTGGTTCGATGGAACAGGAAGTATTCAAATCAAATGTCTCATTTATAAACCTTTACGTAGAATTCCAATTGAAAGCATACGTACCAACAAAAGACAAACTCTTACTTGCTGACTTGAGTGCGAATCTTTCCTCTTTGAGCTCAGATGGCCTTCTGACTCATGTCTTAAAGTTCACATATGCAAAGTCCAGAGATTTGGGTCTGGACGGCATATTTTCAAGTTCAGTTGTCTTTTATTGAACACAAACTTAACGTAGAAATGCACAAAACATTTTTGTACATATGAATGCATACTTTATAAACGAAAACCCAGGACTTTCCAACATCAGACACAAATCACTGCTCAAAATTTGGTTCTTGGGTTCAACAATACATCAAAATGATAACAAAAAGTTACCTATAATACCATAGATTTGATCTGAGGCTCCAATATCAGCACAGGGCACCGTACGTTGAACCAAAATCTCCACTTTTACACATACACACACCGTTTCCAGATGTGTATTTTCGACGGCGGCAGGACTAATTACAACATTTATCAGTTCAATCTCTGCTTTGAAATCCCTCCCTGAATCAGCCGCCTTGAAACGACGAGTGCCGACATAAGTGAACCTGGATGGCGTCTCCAGGAAGTGTCCTAATCACAGCGAGGAAACGATAACGCCGGTGCTTGATGTCTGCAGCAGGAAGCCAACCAGGCGGAGGTGAGCACTCGCTTCAAACATGTAAACCTGCCAAGATCGCATCTCCTCTGGATTCTTCCTGCTCTGTGGCCCCCAGCCCGGCATAAAAGGCCTGGGAGAGTCGGTGAGTGAACCCGGGGCGTTTAGGAAGGAAGTGAGTAAGTGGTGTGATGGGCAGAGCGATATTTAGCTGCGAGGATAGTTCGTGTGGGCTCCGCAGACTTCCCTGTGTGTTGTGGGTATGTTTGGTCGGCGGCCTTTGTCCTGTTTGTCGGCGCTCGTTCGATTCTCGTCACTTTCCGATGCTCGGTTAGTGTCTGCACCCTCTATTGGTGACGGTGGGAAGTGCAGCAGGCCATAAAACAAAGGGAAAAGAAGCTATTTAATCTGATTCATTTGTTATGTTTCCTTGGGATAGGTTCTTCTGCTGAGTTTTTCTGTCATTGAATATACACGATGATCAATATTTGTACAAAAAAAATTTAAAATAGTATTCTCGAGACTGAAACTGTGTGATTACATTGAGAGCATTAACAAAAACTAGTCTGGTTTTGCTTGCAATTTACTGAAGACACGCGACCCCACACATTTGAGATTAGGAATTTGATATTAACTGCTTTAGTATTTTGAATCTAACAGAAAATTAGCCACATTTAAACATTTGTTGAAATGGAAAGTTCATGACTGCTAATGTCTTGGCAACAGAGCGACCATCACGCTTGATTTAAATGTTTTTAGAATCAGAATAACTTGTTTTCATCCACAAGGGGAAATTGTATTCATTACAAACATGCAACCAACCAGTAGAAGAAAATAGAGGTTCAAAATAAGACTTAACTTGTCCATAATGGTGAACAAACTAAAAATAAATCAGTATCAGTCTGTTTTATCAACTAAACCCCCGGTATTAACAAATAATTGAAATATTGATAACACAAAACATGATTAAAACATCAAGTTGATCTAGAACAATACGTCAAAAGTGAACTCCGTGTAGCTTTTCAAGTGGATTTACTGGGCCAGGAGTGTCATGCTGTGCCGTATCAAACGTTTTTCAAGCAACAAAACACCTGTAATCAAACAAATGTGAGACAAACGCGTTTAATGCCACGGCGTGGAAGTAAAGCAACAATGTCTCCATGGAGTAGAGCAGATGGCAGTTCCCCCCACCGCACCGAGTTACACGGCGCACCTTTAAACGCACAAAAGAGAATGCAAAAAGTAGCACTGTGCAGGAAAATAGAATCATTGTAAACTGTCCCTGAGCAGGACCTTGAGTTGAGCCTCAGGAGGAGGTGTGGAGCGCTTTGTTCTGCCTCTCAGTGGGACAGTAACACAGCTCCTGGCCTTGGACACAAATACAGATATGTTGTTATGAAAGTCTATATGTATGTGACTGTTATGAGGGAAGCGCCTAATTGCATGAAATCAAAGTGTTTTCATTTAAAAGCGAGCAAAAACACGCAAGAAGAGACACTGAATGTGCACAGATATGGTGTTTCATGGTGGATGCCCTACCTGTCGTTTTGTACTGTTTTGTAAGGATCATTAAGGTTAGCTCGTACTGTAGACTCTAGATTTGGTCTTCTGTTGTCATGGTTCAACATTAGACTTTATTTGGAAACGTGTTCTTCATTCACGGTTAAAAACTGAGTAAAACATTCCAATAAGGCTGAAACCATTAATTGGAAAAATTGTGACTAATTGATCATTAATTATAATCATTTAATTAGTCATTCTTTGGACTATAAAGACTCTAAAACCCATGCCAAAGGAGGATTTCAAAGACAGTTGCATTATAAGTCAAAATACCAAATAAACATAAGTAATGAGAGCTTTCATCAACATTACACATATATACACTCTATCTAGCAGTCTTCGGTCCGTGTGCCCTTTGTTCATTTGATTTTCAATTAAAAAAATAAAACAAATAAAAGGTAAATATGATTTGAGTTTTGATTTTTTGTCTTTGTTCATGAAACGAAAAAACAAAAATGCAGTTTGATTTCTCATTTTTCGATTTGAACATTGGATTAGAAACACACAATTCGAAAGAAGGTTTGGAGCGCGGGTTCATGAATGAATTTAGCTTCATTCATTTTGGCTACAGTTTGTGTGTTCCCTGCACTGGGTGAGAACCATCTCTGGGGCTCAAAGGAATAGGACCGGGACCGTCTCGAGTCATCTCTGTGGACAGATGACGAGGTCTGGGGTGTGCGCTCTGTGGATCGTCTGCCGCCGTGGCTGTGCTGCTGCCACCAAGGACACCAGCAGCATTTGCTTTCTAAACGTGGGCACTTTGCTCCGTTAATGGATCACAAGTCAAGTCTGCGAGCAAAGACTGCGGCACATGCTGAGCTCAGCACCTGGTTCTGGACCCGGTTTAGTCTTTGTCCCGGCAGACAGGATCAAGCAAAAAGTTTATTGTAAAAAAAAAAAGGTTAAGTACCATTTATTATGAAGCAATGTCATTTCAAACATGGACCATATAAAAGAAACCATTAGAGATTCGCAGCAGTTATAATATTGTTAAGTATTGTATTGTAGAACCTACTCTAATGCATTAGCCATCAATGAAGTAGCATTCTAGATCTGTAAATATCTTAATCATACAAAACTAAACTCTAAATCAATATTTTGATGTCTGGTCTATGTTTATTTAAGCATTATTTAACACTATAAATGTTAGAATTTGAACAGATTTGTTACAACCTTGATATATTTGGACCTGAGAGGAGCTATATGTATATTGCAATACAGTGTGACGTTACTGAGGTGATCGTTCAGTTTGCAGTAAAAAGTACTGCATATAAGCATTATATCGGTCCAATTCAGCAGGAGCTATGAGGCCCAGTAGAAATTGGTTGGCGTAATGTGTGTTCTGTTTTGTGCATACCCTCTTTAGTTTGTGCTTATAATGAGAAGAGAGAACACAAGAGAAAGACATTTAAATATGTGAAAATAGAGTAAAGCAGATTAAAGGCTGTGAAATACTGAAAATCTGAACATACATGTTTTCTTTGTTGTTAATCAATAAGTTAAAAACATTACAAAGTATCCTTATTAATCCTTATTATCCTTTACCAAACATAAACCAATGTTACAAAGAAAACAACAAAACAAACAACAACAACAACAACGACTGACATGAATGTTTGCTCTCTACATGTTTTATTCAAACATATTTCCGAACATGAGATGTTACTGTCTCATTTTCAAAAACCTCCTTGATGGCAGTCGAAAGTCTCAACTGTCCAGGAAACCTTTCCTAGATTGGGACTCCAGACGAGGACCTTTGAGGAGTGAGGAATTCCTCATGCCGTCCTCCTGGACGGGGTGCCTACTGACAGATGAAGGCTCCCCTCACTCTGGAGAGGAAACGTGACAGGGCTGATTTGTGGTAGTCTCTGAGCTCACTGTTAAAATGTTCAACTACAGTTGCTACCGCTGTAGTGTCCTGTTCCTGCAGGGCCTTCAGCAGAGCGTCAGCCGTGCCGTATTCCTCTGTCAGACGTTTGGCTGTTCTTTTCCCAATTTTTTCTAAGTCTGCCACCCGGAATTCTCGTGGTCCATCAACAACAAGATGCTCATCGATCTTGCACTGCAGCCTGAGAGCGATGGCACTGCGGTCAAGCAAGTCTTCTGATCGACGCAGTTTGAAGACTTTGTCGATCAGAGCACTTGTCAGGTAGTAAGCCTCATAACAGACCACATTCTTCTTTGGACGTCCTTCCTGTGGGGCCAGGTCCACTAATCCGTCACCTTGGGACGATGTATCCAGAAGTGTTTCACTCGGGTCCACAGGGGGCTCCTCTTCTGGCTCGGTGGAGACGGTCTGAAGAACAGGACATGCTGGTTCTTCAGTTGGAGTCCCATTGAGTCCTTGCGGAGTCTCATCCTTTGCAGGTGGGCTAACATATCGTTGAACTTCCTTCGTTGTTGGCTCAGAGTAAAGAAAGTTCCCTCTAAATACGTTGAGTAGTTTTGCAGCAGCGTTTCTCTGCGCCTCTTTGTAGGATATGCCTCCTGCCACCACTGTCTCCTTTGCTGCCGTGACTTCAGCAGAATAGACCCAAGGAAATGAGTCTGTGTCAAAATCCACAAGAGTGAATTTTGGGGGCGAATCTCCCAAGTATGTGGTCAGTCTATGAAGGACCTCGACTGGGTCTTCACATGACTTGAGTTCTGGTGCTTCTTTCCAGAAACTTGGGTGATCCACCTGTTTCTCCTGATGTTCCTGGTTCACATCAGTGATACTGAGCCTTGAACTCGTCATGTTTGGTGTAAGGAGTTCAAGTTGACTGTTTGTCTGGAGACCGTGTAAAATGTGACTTCTCTCTGCAAAGGATTTGTCCAAATGAGAAGATGTGGAGAGTTCTACCTGCAGTGACCTGAGCGGTGACGTCACAGTACGGAATGGCCACGTCACAACATCATGCAGCGTCTGAACAGAACAATATCCTCACTATATTGATTAAGCAAGAAACTGAAACCTATAAATATTATAACCTAGAACCTGTTTTAAAACGTTTGACGGCACTAATAAATACATAAATAAAACTCCAGTATAATATATATATATATATATATATATATATATATATATATATATATATATATATATATATATATATATATATATATATCATTGCCAATATAATTAAATAAAAAAAAAAGTTTATTTGTTGGAAAGTTTATTGTTGTCAGTTGTTTTATCGACTTATTCTTCAATAAACTGCCTTATTTTAGGGGTTTGAATATTGTATTTTCATTTGCTGCAGTGGGGAACTTGACAATACTCAGTTTTATAGTTTATATTTATTATCAGTGAACAAAATTCACAAAGTACAAACAATGAATAGTAGAAAATATAAACTAATAAAAATAAGGCAATCATATTACAAGTGAAATATGTGTAAATGTTTATACGTGTATATGTGAAAAGCAGCAGAGATCACATCTCGTCCATTAAATGTCAATGTAACCCCCTTTGCCCTGTAGACCTGGACCTGGATGTGGTGAGGATCAAACAAACAATAAAACTGTAGGTGCCTGTGCACCCACATTTGTTTCCCTCTGGAGCCCTGCCTTCTTTGCTGGACTTAACACTATTATAACGGCTGCTAATCTCTAATGGTGGCTTTTAAACGGCCCATGTTTGAAATGACATTGCTCTGTGTTTTATTCAAATTAAAAGGTGACTTGAGTGAGCAGCTGCTTGGAGCTGAAGCTGAAGAAGACTTAGAGAAAATGTATATATTTACTGGTGATTTCTTTCATGTCTGTAAGTTGTGTATATTATTGTATATGATAGTTTTGTATATTTATTCAATAGAATGTGTAAATTCATGTTAAGAGGGGATTTGGAGCCAAAATGGAAAACTGAAGAAGTCGTTGCTAAAGCTGAAGTAACAGGATAAAACACAAAGACATCCATGTGTTGTACAGACTTAGATGTAATTATATGTACACTGTGCAGTATCTGTAAGATTTATAAAATTACACTTGTTGGTCATTTTATTAAACTGATTTTGGTCTGAAATATCTGGTCTGGACATGGTTTTGCGTATTTTGATAAGTATTTTGATAATAAATGGTACTTCAACATCAATGTGATGGTGAAATACAATAACATTTTAGCTAAATTTAGCAAGAAAAAATTATAAACTGCACCTTATCTTGTTACATTGTTATCTACTGTATATACATATCATATGTAACTGTACACATCTACATGGTAAAGTACTGTTGAATAACGTAAAGTTACTCACAGGCCCATTTAGCTGTAATCAACAATTACAAACCATTAATACACAATACCAGGTGTGGTAGATTATTTATTTTAATCCGTCATTCGTCAGATTTTAGTGCTCCCTCTCTCACTAATGTTTGCTTAATCTTGCTTGTTGAACACTTGAATTGTTGTGATCCATTAATAGAGCAAAGTGTCCATGTTTAGAAACCAAATTCTGATGGTGTCCTTGAACGCAGCAGCACAGCCACAGCAGCAGACGATCCACGAAGAGCACACCCCAGGACAAAAACGAAAAATGGAAAATCATATTTTCCTTTATTTGTTTTCAATTTCAAATTGAAAATCAAATGAACGAAGGGTACACGGACCGTCTTCACTCGACAGTTTTTCCTTTATCTGGTTAAAATTGTATTTTATCAGTGTGTAATCTCAATGTACAATAGAAATAATGGCTTAAGCAGCCAACTATCAAAAATTATTGCTGACTAGTTGACCACAAAAACCAGTTTACGCCTTACTAAATTTGGCTCAACCTGCATAACATAAAAGAATGTAACTCCGGCAAAGTGTTCAATGTTCCTTTATCTCATCCAACCTGAAAATGGCAGTAAAACGCAGGAACTCACCCACCTCCGATAACGGGGCTGGATGTGGCCGTAGTGAATTGAAAACCTGTCGTTGTGCTTGCCCACCATGTGTTTCCTTGTGCGTGGACCTCGGGGATGTTGTTCCACAGTCGAACGCCGATTGAGACAATGCAGCGCACACTCTGACAGCTCACTGATAGTAAATCCAACAGTGTTTTGTGAAAACATGGGTTTGTCTGACAGAGGGGCAGCTGAGCCAAGCCAGCCCCCAAAAACGCTTTCCTCAACAACAGCTATCCCAAAGTGAACAGGTCAGTGTAGTCCAAGATAAATTAAACTAAAGAAGTTCGAAGTGTCTTGAACGCTGCAAGATTGTGAAAGAAAAGAGCTTGTTGTGCAGGTATAATAAGCCATGCTTCAACCGGCCCTCAGACCAGTTTGTTTTAGAGCGCTTTGGAACAGTTCTTTTCGTGGTGGCCTGCGTCTTCATGTTCAGAGTCCTGAAGTAGTGACCAATTGACATCACCCAAACATAACAAATGTTTTCTTAATAAGAAATGAGATGAGGCTAAAGTGAATGTAAACAAGGAACAACTTTTGGTTCATTGTCAGCATTTCTTGCATTCATTTAACTTCTCTGCTCCTCTACACTGTGTTTTAACGTCTATTTAAGTAATGCATTGGGGCTGAATAATGTTGAAAGTAATATGATGTAATATATGTCCTTGAGAAGCAGCCGATACTACCGTGTGCTAGCTGTAATTTGCTAAGGCTGTCAGTTCAACAAGCAACGCTAACATCACTGGAAATATCAAGTCACCGTTTATTTGTGTGTTTCTGTCTGCTTTTTCAGATCTTGTTTTCACCTAAGCGAGTGTTCTCTTACGTTCAGTCATCTCGCTCGAAAACATTCCGAGAACCAAAAGTGACCCAAGTACTTCACAGGATCCGCCCCAGACCCCTTAAGCAGTCTGGTACAGTTCACGAAAGACAGTGGAAACACTTTCAGACCGTCCCAGTTCAAGGGAGGGTTAGCATTAGCCATAAAATGTAGCAAACTATGAAGAACCAGAGCTGTTTTGGTGACTGACACTACTCAACCACACAGTGATTTGTGCCAAAATGACCTTAAACGCTCATGACCTTGTAAGTAATATTTCTAACATCTAAATTTATTTGTGAACTTCTAGCAAAATAAAAAAGTATCAGGTAACAAAAGTTTGATAATGGAATTTTAGTTTTATTTCATAAAGCACCATACATTATGCATTTTGTTTTTACACTTTTCATTGACATTTATTTATGAACCCTGGTAGAGCTATTGTGTTGATGTTTAGTGCTGCACTTTTCAAACAGTTCATTTCTGAATGTGATTCATTAGTGAACTTGGAGCTGGAGTTTAAATATCGACTTTTATTACTTGTTGGCTAATGTAATCAACATATAAACCATTTGTCTGTATTGCCTACAAATGACAAAATTCATGTTTTTATTTTACTACCTAGGATAACACTTTCATATCATTACCTGACAACAATTGTAAACACAATCCTGGAGAGGTCTATTTTAATTTTGCGCAACTTAATAACAAACAATCTTGATATGCTCTTGTTGACATTCTGTGGAACCTGCATGTAATCTGTTTTGGAGCGCTTTGTTACCTCATGCACAAATGCTGTTAACATGTTTCCTTCCCTTGCCTTTCTATTCTAGCAGCCCGATTTATTGAAACGCCTGCTACGGCTTCAAATAAATGTAATCCCGAGATGGTGCTGTCCTGAAAAAGCACACCTGCCCAGAAAATCTCTCTTGGCAAATAACAGCAAGCAAAAGTCATCCCGGCGCGCGGTAAATAAAGAGAGTACAAACACATGTGGGGAATAATGCAACTGCCACTGAGCCCGGCTACCTTTCATCCGAGCGAGCAAGCAGCGGCAAGGATCGGCCTTCCATCACCGCGACACAGCCAGACCGGAGCGCGCGGTTTGATCTCCCCAGCCGAGCGCGAGCAGTTAGCAAAATGAATTGAATCAGCGGGATTAACGGCACCTGTAAACGGGCTGTCAGGTAGATTTACGAGGCGAGGTGATAAGCCACGGAGCAGAGACGGACCCCTCCCGTACCTCGCCCTCTGTCTCCGCGGACAACCCCCGAGCGGCAGACAGACACCTTCACCTTTGATAAGGTAATAGCATGCGCACGGAGAGGTGATGGCTGCTGGCGGGGGCTGCAGACAGGCTTTCAGAACTATGAATGCAGTCAAACAGTTAACCCGGCGCTGTGTCGGCTGATACGAGGGCATGGCAGGTAGCGGAGGCATGTCAGCTTTCATGGAGGCCTTTCTTCAGCACTTTAAAGAATCACGGTTTCACAATTTTAGATCAAATGTTGCTGAATTTACATCATGTCAAGCTTAGATTTTACCACAGTGTCATATTAAAACGTGTATTTCGTGGGATGTTTTTGTGCGGCGTTTGCATGTTCTACTCGTGTGTGGGTGGATTTTTTTATTCAGATGCTCGGGTTTTCCCATCGACGTTCCATCGTCCAGCAAGGTATTCTTGACCAAAAACATAAAGTTTGGAGTGCACTGTGGACGCTAACTTCGCCAAACGGGTTGCAGGTGTCACAGCTTTTTTCTTCACCCTTTCTTCACATCTTCAGATCCAAGTTCCACAGTCTGGTATCTCTTGAGAAAGAGTTGCTGTTAAAAAAAAAACATTGTTGGAAAACATTACTGCGTATATAAGCAATTAGCTTAGTTTATTGACATTCGATTTATTACGAAATTAGCATAAAGGCTAAGGACCACTTAAAATCTATGTGACAGGTGAGACAAGTGGTTCCCAAAGTGGGGGAATCACGAGATGATTTCAAGATCTAATTTTAATAAATGTGACACTGCATTTGCTCAATTTTTTAAATTAAAGGTAAACAGTATCTTTTAGTGAAATAGGGTCCAATAAGACAATAAACTATTCAATTAACCAATATTAAAACTAATTTAACACACTTTGACACTTAAAATTATTGCTACTGTAATTTTCATTTCGCTCTGTCGTTTACATGGCCATTTTGGAGGTCCCTGCCTGAAAGGTTTGGGAACCCCTGGGTTAGATGACACATTTCACTAAAACACAGCGTATATGATTTTATTTAACATTTTACTTACCATTTTGCCTATTTGTCCCCAGGTTGTCAGATTTTGTAATGTTTATAATGTTACTTCCTGGTTGAACATAGCGTTAGAGGTAATTCTACTACTGTTATCCACCATTTTGAAAACAAGGGCCAAAATTCATATACATTATCCAATAGTTATGATTTGACAAATAATAATACCTGATAACTTCCTCAGTTGAATGACCATTTAAACTGTCAAAAAATTGTGTCAATTGTTAATAAAATGTCACTTATTGATAGAGTTATTCCATTTTAGAACTTTATAACTTTTGACTTTTTTTCACAAATGTAAAACCACAGATGCCTCCCACCAAACTAAGTCAGAATTAGAATATTTTGAGAACCTGTCATATAGACTTTAATTAATGTTTCAATCTAACGTTATTCTGGATGTAATCACACTTAAATGAAGAAGGGGAAAAAGGTTTGACAATCAAATTTTTATTTAAATTCATCAAAAACCACATGTCCTGCAAACTCAACTTTAGAAAGTGGATTGGAGACATCGAAGCTTTCTTGGACTGTTTTCTTCAGCAGTTAAGACTACAATTCTACATCTCATACCAGAGTGATTGTTTATATTTTAGAGTCTCGTAAAATGTATTCCTTATGACTATATAATATGACTTTTCTGCTTGGATTTTGCATGGTTACTCAATCTAGGTAAGTTTCTTTTTAAGGTGCTCTGGTTTGCCCCATCGACTTCCAGCTAGGTACTCTTGACCTAGCACTCAAAATCTAGGGAAGCGTACCCAAAGTATACATTTTCTCCTTGCAGTTGAAGGATGGGCCAAATGCAAACATACTTAAACCTCCTGTTTCCCTCATTCTTCTCTCAAACCTTGATGCAACTTCCTTTAGCAGTTCAGTTTGTAACAGAATCCCAAATAAACGTTCTGGGCTTGGACTCTGTGGTGATGAATGATTTTTGGCTCACACGGTCCTCTTAAATACACCAAAATAAGACATAACCCAGGATTTCCTACTTAATGTGTCGCTGTGATCCATTAAAAGCACACCCAGGCCTGGATGAGTTATGGAGCGGGCCGGCCTCATGTTTCTGCTTTCGGGGGTGACGTTTTGGATGTGACTCCGGTTCTCAGACAAACACCAGTGCTGTCAGGAGACTACTCCCGCGGCAGCAGTGGCTCTGAGGTCATGAGAACCAGTGACGAGTTGCACCGGCCTGGACCGAGGCTCACACAGGGCTGCGAACACTGTCCAGCCCGTCCTCTCTCAGGCAAAGGCAGTGTCTCAGCCATGGGTGGAAGTGTATGACAGATTTGTGCCCAGATTTGAGGCGGGTACGATTTTGTCAGCGAAATGTTGGCGTTGAAAATGCAAAATGACAACATTGAGATCGTCAATAAGGAGTAAACTGTGAAAACGATGTAAGACTAAGACTAAAATAAATAAACTTGAAGGAGATATATTGTGCTTTTTCATGTGCTTAGTATTGAACTATAACAAAAATAGATCATTATTTGACATTTTGTTCATTGTAAACCACAATATTGGCCTAAAATAGCAACGAGTTCATTGACTTCCCCTTTCCACCCTAACAGGCGGTGATTGTCAATTGTGTGTTGTTTTTTTGTGAAGATAATCTTTCAAATAATCACATCTAAGTACAAGGATGTGGGCGGAGATAGGAGGTAGGTGAGAACAGATACTTTCTGAGCATTAGGATTACACAGGATTACTCAAACATGCATGAACCAGTCAAAATACAACTTTGAGTCAACTAATGATGACTAAAAACACTGTTGTAACAAGGTTAAAGACTCCATTTAAAGTGAAAGGTAAACTCTTGTACAATTCACCTTTTCATGCAGAATTTGAAATTCAATCATGGAATGTAAAGACACTGTTGAGCCGATTTCTGATTGATTGCTAAGAGATTATGCAAGTATCGTGACTAAAGCTTCCAAAGAATGATAAAGATTTCCAACCAGTTTCTTTGTAAGTTCAATGTTGTGATGCCTTCTTTTTTCAGGACTAAAACTGAGATGTTGGCAAGGAAAAATGGTAACACTTTTGAATAACTCCCCTTATTCCTGCCTCAGTAAAGCATTAACAAAGTAGTTTATTGACTAGTTTATTAAGCATGATTCAGGATTAGTAACTACTTAATTAAGGTTAGGGTTAGGGCTAGGAATTTGGGTTGGAGTATTAGTTAAGTACTTAATAAGCCTGAATCATTCTTAATAAAATTCTTTGTTCACTATTAAATCTTTATTCATGCTTTACTAAAGCAGGAATAAGGTGAGTTATTCTAAAGTGTTACCGTTGATCCTGACAAGTAAAGGAATGGGTCAAATTGAGACCAAACTGACTACAAAATCAAGACAAACATAACAAATTGAACCATAATTATAGAAAGATCGTAAGCCAACTTATCCCATGAGCTCATTCAAGGCCCAGTGGTGTATTGGTCAAGTCTCTGAAAATGTTTGCAACCGAAAGCGACAAAGTTGTACCGTTCACTTGCACCCCCATTTATTCCCATTCCCAATATCTAACAAGCCCCTTTACATCAGATCCACAAAACCAGAGCCTGCGGAGTTGCAAGTTCTCATCGTATTTATCCATCTGCTCCCCAAAGTCCCGTGAAACCGTCAGCTCCTCTGTGCTCTTGTGTGGGCCAACTCACCTCCCTGTGTTGTCTCACTAAACAACACAAGAGTTATGACTCGGTGAATACTTATCAGGCTCGGTTTATGTAGTCTCACCTCCGAGTCGTGGGTAATTGAAAACATGAGTAGGGTACATTTACAGGAGGGTTATAAAACAGGTCGCCAAACGAACGTGACTTAACGCTCTGCCTGTTTTTTAGATCTAGTATATCCTCAGCCCATAAGTGTCAGTCAACAATAGAGCCGGGAGTAACATCATGATTTAATACCAATAAATAGCACAAGTACATTTTACAGTATCCAAATTATGTTACAAGGTTGAGACAGGTTTGCCATCGACGCCAACGAATAAATAAAGTTTTTTGTTGCACAGATTACTTTTTTGTGATTTTTACTGACTTTTGTGTTAAGAATTTCAACAACACATGGTAATATTGACCTTTTTAGACCAGGCTATTGCCACGCCATACGTTTTTTGAGCCCAGCCCGGATGAAGACTTCTGAAGGTTTGAAGATGAAGGTTTGATCCTGTGTTAGTTTGTTATTCAGTCATGGTCCAGGTCTAGTCCAGGTTTAGTTGTAGTTTAATTTTGGAGACTCAAAAGGGACGGAAAATGTCTGTATTTGGACATTACTGTTTCAACTATCATGATATGAGGACAAATATTATGCAAAATTTACTTCACTGAGCTTTTAATCATGTTCTAACATTGTTCCATCATCAAAAACATACCTGGAGTTGCATTTAGCTTCATTCACGCTAGTTGGGTGACTCCTGGTTAGAAAATCCTCTCCCCTCTGACCATCAAAAACACCCCCTGCTGAATTCCCTCAATGAGTAACGTTTTTTCAAGATTTTATCAGAGAATTTTCAGCGGTTTTAACTCCTTGAATCATGGCCAGACTTATTTCCACATTTTCGTCATCTGAACACGATCACGACGAACTGGTAGGCTGACTCGCATTTCTTCAGAAACGCATTTGTAAGTGCTGTTTAACAGTTAATAACGATACAAAATAATGTATGTTTTTCCTTTAAAGCTGGATCTGTCTGTACTTCTTTTATGTAACACTTTTTAAAACCCTCTTCAAATGCATATTCCTCACATTGTGTAAATACAACATATGGATTTACTATTGCAGTGCAGAAATAAAATAAATACAAAATGAAACCTCCTGATTTACATCACCTCTTGTTCCGTTTTGGAGCTGAGGGCCGGAGCCACGACACTCCTCCTGGTGAAGAACATGCTCCTAAGCTGAGGTCATGAATGAGCTCAGCCTGCAGGTGGACATGGGAACCACAACAATTTTATTATTCATTTTTTTTCTGTATTTATTTCTGGCAAACGTGTGCTCTTACGTTGAGAGATGTGTCTTGAAAGAGCGGTTGCTGGGCGGCGTTTCCGGTTGACAGCTCCCAGTACTACGGACTTGGCCTCAAAGTGGGTTTTTCCTGGGACTGTGAGGAGTGAAGGTAATGTCTTCTTAGAAACACGCCGCCCACTTCATTCTGTGGTTTTGATTAAAAGAATGTCTACAAGCTTGAGAGCGTTCAGATCATCATGTTAACGACTAAACCAAGATTTAAAGTAAAATTAATTGTAGATGTACTGTGAACATTTTCTGATGGAGGAACAGCCACCTGCTTGTTTCCATGGAGATGTCAATGTTTTGAATGTTCCACTGTATGGTGTTAGCCCACTCAGAGTTAAAATGCATGTTTATATTTATCTCTTTTTTGTGTAAGTAAATGCACAATAATACATCACTGTTGAACATATCTGTGGTGACAAGCAGGTGCTGTACACTCCACCAGAAAATATTACATAGCACCCCTTTTAAAAATAAAAAAAATCTTCGCAAGCATATTTGCAGTTTATTCAGAAACAGTAACAGTAACACTTGACATGCAGGAAGACTGAAAAGGAGAGTGCTGAAGTTTATGTTTATTAGGCCAACTCCTGTTACACTTTATTTGTGAAACCTTTCAGTATTTATAAAAAAAAGCAAAAGGAAACTGCACAAAGACATATGCGAAGAAAAAAGTTAAACAGAAAAAGTATAAACAATGCACTTTGTAATGTGTTGGAAGTAGGGATGCACCAATAATGGTTTCGAATATCTGTGTTGACACGGAAAAATGTGTGGAATATTGGCTTCAGAATATTGGTTCAGCCGATATCCTGGTTGAGCCTTCAAATAGATTTATTAAGACATGCCCTTGTTGGTCCAGAACATCTCATGCTGTTTGAGGTTTTATTTATCTGTCGTTAGCTGAAGGTTAAAGAATAGTAGCACAACCCATTTGGATTAGTTTTGTCATATGTTATTCTTGTTTTAAGAAAATAAATTATATTATTATCAATCTCTGCAGATACGGCTGATATCAAGTATCGGCAGATACTTAAAGTTCATGGATTAAAATCAGTATTGGATCTGAACAAATTGGATCAGTGCATCCCAACATGGATGAAATTAAGAGCTTACTTTTGGTGCAATATTTGGTACCACCTTAATTAGTCTTAATAAAGCATGAACAAAGACTTATTTCTTGATGAACAATTAGTTTATTAAGATGTTTGAAGCTTTTAACTTTATTAAAAGGTTATAATTAGGGTTTTAATTAAGTTTCCTGCAATATGGACATTGTGTTAATATTCTTGTTACAATAATGCTGCAATTTAATGTTTGGCTCAAACACAGTGTTCGACTTGTAACCGGAGAGTCTTCTAAGCACATTCTGACGCTCTCTCCCTGTTTTGCCCATATTGGACTTGACCCTCATTTCCCACTCGAGACACAGTAATGTTATCCCAAAAAATTCCCATGCGTCAGGTTTAGTTTGGTGACCCCATGGAGTCAACTGAAACCACAACCCCACACAGTACAATTTGGACCATAAGCAGTATGTAATCTATAGTTTGCTACTGAAAACAAAACTATTCGTAAAAAAAAAAGACAAACACAAAAACAACAAACACATTGTGCTGAATGGCATAACTCCTTCGCTCGGTTTCCCTGCTTCACGCTTCGGCTGTGGCAGCTTTACAAAGTTCCATCACCATGTTCTCACTGTGCTGTCCACAGGTCTCCTCCCAAAACAATCATAAAGTCACTGTTTCATGACGGCATGCAGTGCGTCATGTAAACGGAACCGCCGCACTAACAACGGCAGTGGCTTGGATTTCACCCGAGCGGCATGACAGCTACCTGTGTGCACGAGAGGCCAGACAGCCTCAGATCTAACCCAGGATCAGAGCACGGCAGGGGGGCAAGACTGTGGAGACGTGACTCTGTGGACCATGGGGGTCACAGAGTTCTGGACGTTGATATTTTTATAGTGTGTATGTAATGTGAATTGGAGGCCTAAATCAGGACTAAACCAGGTCTAAACTAACACAAAATCAGGTCTATAAAATGACTAGGATTAACTTGGCCTGAATCTTAAGATGAGAATTGAACAAACTGGTCAAAATCAGGTTCAAACAGAGAATGAAGTAAGTCTAAACAAGGAGCTAGCCTTAAATGTGCACAACTTAACTTTTCCATGGAGATAACGTTGCTTTGATTGAATGTTCTATAGCTGGGATGTCTAAACTTTTTTCACTGTGGGCTGCATCGATGAAAGATACAAAGCGAAGGGCCACAGACAACATAACAGTAGTAGTAGTAGTAGTAGTAGTAGCAGTAGTTTTGATGGGTCACTACACGTATAATAAGGCTTAGAATATTAATTTTAGGTCTCTAAAGCCTTAAAATGCTTTAGCGATTTTACATTTGGTCCAAAAATTGGTCTGAGGGCCGCATTTTGACCCCGGGCCATAGTTTGGACACCCCTGTTGTATAGTATGGTATTAAACTGTGGGAGAAAATAGCATTTCTCCTTGTGTCAGTCAAACACTGCCAGCTCAGCTCTTGTTATCTTGGCCTACGTCATCAGAGGCACATTACTTTCGACAATGGAAGCCAAGCTAAACTGCACTGAACTAGACTGGAATGCACACAGTTGCAATGTCTCCAGGTAGTGGGTCCTGAGTCCCGATGGAAACAAAATTCTCCTGCGTTAGAAATCCAGCCTAAACCACTAGGCAACTTCAATTGACTTACTTTCAAGTGTTTATCTCGCTAAACCTTGGAAAACAGAAATTCTTTCGACAAGTATGAACGCCTCTCCACAGATCTGACCTGCTCGTGGAGACAGATAAGTTGAATGCCATACTGTTTAATGTTCCAGGCTAAACATTAATATCTCCATGGAAACCCTCCACCAGAAAACAAACAAACAAACAAAAAAGAACCAATACAAACCCAGGTCTAAAACAGGACTGTATTAGGTCCAGGTCTAAAACATGACAAAATCAAAAGGGGCAAGAACAAAACTGATAATATGACTGAACAATTACTGTTTTATTTGTTTGTAGTGTGATTTCTTGCTCTGTAAAACACTGTGTGAATTAGTTTGTGAATGAATTGTGCTGTTATACTTTATATACTTCTGTAACTTGCCTTGCCTAATGAATACCTAAACCAGGTCGACATTTGGACTTAACCAGACTGGGACTAAACTCCAGGATCAACTGTCTGGGATCGGCCAGTATTCCCCACTGCGCTGGTACTGTACATCTGAGCGCTAATGTTTTCAGAGGAATGACTGAATATGTTTGACTTGGCCCCACTGCGCTCCTTCAGATTTAGCACAGGTTTTATGGCCAAAGTATATATATCTTCTAGGAACAAAATGGTTCCCAACAATGAGTTATATTTATGGGAATATTATCATAATGAAAAAGGCACAGGTTTGAAACATAAATACACCTTGCAAAACACTGTATTCATTTGAACCACAAATCACTGATGTGGCGCGTGAGCAGGGGCGGCGTGGAGGGGACGCTCCGGGTGATTGCGGGAGTCCTTTACTGACTGGGGCCCACATTATAGCAGTAATAATGTCATTTTGTTTAGTTTTGTGAGAAGCAATATTATTCATAAATCAATCTTACAGTAAGACAATCTTTCATGGGTTCAATTCTCATAAATATTTGCATATCCTTTTTATGCCTATGTTGTTTGATGTGTTTAAACTTTTGGAAAAATACATTAAAATAGAAGTAAAGAACTGAGTAAAGTGTGGGCGTGTATCTGGTGTAGGTGAGAAGGCAATAAGTAAACTCCAAAAAAGGCAATACAAAAATGTAATAATGCTGGATTCTACAAATAAACCTTTTGTAAAATAAAATGTTATAAGATGTAAGATGTGGACATAGTTATGTTAAGAATTATGAAAATTCTTTGTCATGTTGTGAACAAGGACTTCTCCGTGGGCATTCAGTCCTACTTTAAATTAGGAAGTAGTTGCTATAAATTCAAAGTTTGGAACAGTTTGAAAGTAAAGTAAGATCTAATGTTAAGTAAAGACGTTTGTTTGTTTAAGGAATTGAACGTTGGAATGATCAGTTAAACTTGATTAATACAGTTGAAATTCAGAAAAACCTAAAGGATTGATACATGTACATTGTTATGATGAATAAAAAGATTGATTCGAAACAATAATAATTCTTGGTTTTGGGTACTGATTCAGTGGATGCTGTTGCGTTGTCATTTACGTGATGTTCAAGATGGGCTTACATAAATACTGTAGCTTCAGCCCAGTTCTTGTTTGGTTGCAACCAATACAAAAAAAAAAGAATATATTTAGAACTTTACTAATAAATAATAATAATAAATTCACAATGGGAAATTTCAGACCAATGGTGCCTTGAATGCAGGGTAAGGAAGATTAATCAAACGCACACTAATCATACTGTATAAAACTTCCAGTAAGTTAATGGTGGAGGGGAAACAAAAGGCTGTTACAGTTCAGTTTGCTTTGAGACAAAGCAATACAAATTACATAAATCAATATATCTTGAATAGAGTCAAAGAATCAAGACCAACTAACTTAATCTAAACAAATATTTAGGTTATATCAACAGATAAAAAAAAAAAAGACAAAAAAGGGCCTGTACCTGATTTTGAACCGTGAGACAGGAACATGCTTTTGTTTGAACCGTTAGCCCCGCCCACATAGTCCTTCCTTTTACTCAGTATTGCACCATGACTCACAAACGACTGTCTGGAATAGTCTTATGCAGTTGTTTCCATATAGTTCCTCTAACTCTCCTTACAATTAGCTTTTAGCACTTTTGAAACTGCACAGAATCACATGTCTGGGAGCAGTTATTTTCCCATGATTCATAGTCTATAATATCCCTGATTGGCTGAAATGAGGTGACCCTGGCAAACGCTTCTGCACTAGTTCTTATAATCTATACACACAAAGTGTGTGTATAGATTATACATCACAAACCCAATATCTTTCCATGAAGTTGCTTCTATCAAACAATGTGTGATGTAAAGAGAATGAATCTTAACTAGAGTAAATAAAAATCAGGTACAGGCCCTTTAACTAATCTATCTTTTGTGTAAGTGCAACGTTAAATTATAAAATCACAAAACAGTACATCCTCAAAAGTGAACATTGTTTACATTGTTGCTTTAGAAAACCTCCGCAAACACAAAGATCCAAAGGTATTCTTGACATCCAGCGCCCACAACCGCTCGACGCCGCTCCTGTCCTGGATAAACGCGCGCACTTACACTTTCTATAGCAGCTCATTTATTTCCCTGACGCTAACTCCGTGCTCCAGTCCGCGTTGTTTTCCCCCTTTTCTCCATAATTCAAAGTGAAATACTTCCAGCCATTTGACACAATTAGGCGCACTCTCCCCTCTGCATCGCCTCCCACTGGAAGGCCCTCATTATCACGAGCCCTTGCCTTTTAGATAACTTATAATGAGGCCGAAAATGTTTCACGTTTTGCTTTCTCTGCTACACCGTCGCTTCAAAGAGACCTACTTCAACCTAATTAGGAGTTCCAACTGGTGCAGTCAAATGCTTTTCTTGTTTCTTATGGGGTTAACAGCGCCGAAGATGTAGATTTCTCCAAGACAGGCCCTAAGTCATTACGCTGAGTGGGTGACAGATATCAGTGATAGCCGAGTGTTACGGTAATGGTCCGTTGTACACAGCGCTGAAGCGTGTTGTTAGCCGGATAACGTCAGCTAGCTCTCTTCTCCCGTTTCTCACACAACCTGTTTTCTCTGGTATGTGGTTGGACGGACAGCTAATCCTCCGTGGAGCGCTGGCCCGGAGAGTTCCCATTTGTACGCGGCACCTGGCCCGGGACTTCTTCGGCGAGAGAATGTCCTGTCGGCTGTTGGATCCCGGACAGAGGAGCACATTCTCAGCGGCGGAAGGGAGATGGACTCGAGCGGCTGTGAGAAACATCTGTAACGGTATCCGCCGCGGTCTGGCATAACCGCTTCACTCGCGGCGCGCACAGTTTTGAGATATGTCGGGCTGTTTTAGGTTATTTGTAGAATGTGGGATGTATTTTAGAATTTGAAAAATACAAAGACAATCGCATACAAAACGACGTACAAAAAGTAAAGTGCATGTGGCAGATTGGACGATACCTTTCACTAAAATGTAGAGAACATGATTATTTTGAAGTATTTGCAAAAAAAAAAGTTGCCAATTTTTCCCAGTTTGACCATTTAGGTGGCGCTAGTAATGTTACTTCCTGGTTGGACTTGAGCAGAAGATGTGACATTGGTGAAGGTAATTCCACAATTTAGAAACCATACTGTAAACAAGGGCCAAAATGTAATAAATTACACAATAGTTATGATTTAACAAATAATAATCCCGGAAAACAGCTTTATTTTGCAAAATGATTGTTTAAACTGTCAGAAAATCATGTCAATTGTGTATAAAATGTCACTTATTGATGACATAGAGCAATGCCCTTTTAGAACTCTGTAATTTTTGACTGTTATTTTTCCATTTTTCTTCAAAAACAGCAACTTGACTGATGTAAAACTATGAGAAATATTGACCACTGGGACTATACCACCAAACAAAGTAATAATTATAAAAAGATGAAAACCTTTCATGTGCACTTTAAGTTTTGCACGTCATGGTAAATCTTATTTCTACAGCATCATCTTCATAAAATAGTGGCCAAAGTTATGTTTTGGGCTAAATTAGTTTTTTGTCTCATTCTCTCTCCAGACCCTGCTATTGGTGTCACTGTCTCCATCCTCAGTCTATCAACAAGATTATTACAGTCAAAAACACTTCCTGTCTGTGAATCATCTCCAGGAAAAGTGTAAAGTGCTTTTTCCATTTTACCGAAAACCTTAAAAAATGACTTATATTCAAAAACAATCCCAGCTGATCAAAGTGCCCAACATGTTCACAAAATCATGAAGCAAACATGACTAAATTACAAGTTTATTTAGAAGGTGCTGCCGTTTAATTGTGTTGAACGTGAGTAAGTTAAATGGTGAAATACCAACAAAAAAGTGACATTTTTGGACCACACATTCTGTATCAGTAAATAAAGTACACTTCATAAAAACTACACCACAATTAACCTGAATAAAGAATGAACAAAGTTTATAAAGAATGATTCAGACTTATTGACTACTTAATTAAGGAGTTACAAAGCCTCAATTTTTCTTACTAAAATATTGTTTATTACGACTTTACGTCTTTGTTGATGCTGTATTAAACCTTAATAACACATCAACAGCATTTATTAAACATGATTCAGGCTTAGATTCTACTTAATTAAGGAGTTAGGGTTGGGGTATTAAGTAGTTACTAATTCATAATACATTCTCAAGAAATAATTCATTTGTTCACTATGAATTAAGTCAATAGTTCATGCTTTATTAAAACTGTAGTCATTATAAAGTGTTACGCTGGATAAAATGTTCTCCTACTAACAATTACTGACAACAATCACTGATATATGAAGGCCATGTCTAAACCATTCTTGTATTTGCTTAGCCTGACAGTGACCTCTGACCCCATGACCCCTCCTCCTGGCTCCTCCGTCACACTCTCTCTCTCTCTTTCCCATAGAACTATAATAAAACCTGGAAGATGAATCCAAGATGGCCGTCCTGTTTATCCCTATGGAGAGTGCTCATTGGCGCATGACCCCAAAAAAGTTTCTTACTTCCGCATTTACTTCCTGATACGAAGGCTGACATCTTTGTTTTACTTCCTGATACGATGGCTGCCATCTTTGTTTTACTTCCTGAAACGGTGGCTGCCATCTTTGTTTTACTTCCTGAAACGATGGCTGCCATCTTTGTTTTAGGGCGCCACGTGACGACAATCCCCCACTTCATATAAAAACGGTAATTTCGGTGATTTTAGAAACGGTAGAAAAGAACATTTCCTTCTATTTTATTTAAATACCGATAATAATTCAGTACTGTCTGCAATTATAATGTGACATTTGAGAAAAAGGCTGGTTCCAAGAGGCTGCAGTACCTCGCACGGCCACAAATCAATCTGGGACCACAGTCAGAGGGGGCGTACCTTATCCAGTTCTTTTAATACATCCATGCTCTTTCCATGGAAGCGGCCGGTCTTCTTACAGTTCGCTGGCTCGTTCCTGTTAATAAAATGACACAGACTCGTACCTGACTGAGAAGCAGGACAATAGCAAACGCGCGGTGCATGTGTGTGTGTGTGTGTGTGTGTGTGTGTGTGTGTGTGCGCGTGTGTGTGTGCGCGCGTGTGTCGCCGTGAACGTTTCCTTTCCCATAATCCTTTCCCCTCTCGCAGCTCACAGCCAATAAAGCTGTCAGTGGACACGGAGGACACGTCACCTTTACCACCGTTCTCACACACATGAACGCGAGCGGCGGCGGGGGCTAGTGCGCGCTCCCACACACACGCATGCACACGCATACGTACACATACGCACACACACACACACACACAGAACATATGCACTCTGTGAAATCAAACATGTAGGTGGTTTCCTGTTTCCTGTCCATTTGATTGAGAATGGACTGCAGCTGGATACATGGACGAAATAAGTCAAAATGAAGACTTTGTTCTGCTCAGATATAATCTCTTGCAAGATTTTCAACTGGGGATGTTTATGCATGTTTTAGACATTTAAAATTTAAATATCATGTGGGTTTAGCACCGTGCCGGCTAGTTTTGAAATAGATCACACTATACTTCACTACTACTATACTGTTCATTTTTAACACTTCCTTAAAGGGGGTGTACCCAATTTTTGTTTATCATGTAATAAAGTGGGGTGCACGGTGGCAGAGCGGCTAGAGCTTCTGCCTCTCAATAAGGAGATCGTGGGTTCGAATCCCAGACACACCCCAACATCGTGGTTTCGAATTCCGAACCTCCCCAACATCACACGATCTCTCTGGGTGGAGTCTGCATGTCCTCCCCGTGTTACCGTGGGTTCTCTCCGGGTTCTCCGGCTTCCTCCCACCGTCCAAAGACATGACTGTTCAGGTTAATTGAGAACTCTAAATTGTCCCTAGTGAATGAATGTGAGAGTGAATGGTTGTCTGTCCTTGTCTGTCTCTCTGTGTCAGCCCTGCGACGAGTTGGCCACTGTCCAGGGTGTACCCCGCCTAAGGCCCAAAGTCACTGGGATAGGCTCCAGTCACCCGTGACCCCTAACGGGAATAAGCGGTAGAAAATGAATGAATGAATGAATGTAATAAAGTAAAATCCGCATTGCCTCAGTGCAGATATATTGGAAAAGTAGCTGTTTGGATGAATTGAGACAAACAGTATGTGCACTTTCTGCTTTAATTGTAAGGCAATAAAGCAGGTTAGCATGCTAGTTGTTAGCCTTTTTATGACAGCAAAACTCGCTCTGGTCTTTGAAAGTTGTGAAAAACATTTATAAACTCATCGCAGTGTAAAAAAATGGATGCTTCGAATGCATGCGACAAACAGCTTGAACTCGTTGTGTTTTTTCCTCACATATTTAAGACTGTAAATGTATGTACGTTTTAATTTGAATCAATAAATGGACAAACAATTCCAAACATTCCTGAGCTTCCTTGTTACTTAAAGATGTGCTATGTATTTGTTCTTTTGTGATGTCTGCAGAATACTCTACAACAACTACACTTTTATAACAAATACTTAATTCATCATGAACAAATTGTTTATTAAGAATGATTCAAACTTCTAGCAGTAACTTCTTGATTAATATCCTAAACCAAACCCTTAAATGAAGTAGTTACTAAGCTTGACTCATTATTAAGACACTCTTTAATCATTATTAATTAAGTCTTTGGCACCAATTTATATTAACTACACCTTTAATAGCATAAACAAACAAATCTATCTTGCATATATTTAATTGCAGGTGATTTTACTGTTCAAAAATACCTTGAAAAAACATATATTCTTACCCTGAGTGGGGTCACCTCTTCACAGATCTAACCAGTAACTTGTCTCATCTGCTCGTCTTCATGGAAATACACACGTTTGATGCCATACGTTGGAACATTTGAATTTTTTAGGCAAAGCAAACAGGTGGTAACACTTCCCCAGAAATGTTACTGTACTGCACACTTTAAAGCTTTGGGAAAAATAGTCTTTTTTAGATTTTAGTCTTAAAATGCTGACTATTCCTTGGTAGAGTTCTTCTGTTTGTAACTACTATCTCCTCTGCATTATACTTCCATCATCTGTCTTGTTGGTGACAGTTGAGAACCAATTTGTTTCACTCTAAATATGTTATTTTCAAAGACAGACCGGTGACTAGCGAGATGGATGTTCTTTTACACTATTTATTACAACAATAGGGCTATTATTTGATTGAAAACACGCCCCTAATGGCCACAGCGTGTCGTGGATGTGTCCGATATTTATAGAATGGGCTTCGCCGGGCCGTAAATCTCCACACGAGCCGAGTGAGTTGTGTTAAGGTTAGATTCATGCTCCTCTGGATGGATACAGACTATGTGCCGGCTGGGCGGTGTGTGGGGGGCCGGCCTCTCCAGCTCCTGCTCCACACGCGCTCATGAAAAACAGATGACTTCTAATTTCAAGCATTAAATTGCAAACAGGTTCAGGAGTCGTCTGAAGGTGCGTGTGGCTTTTCCGTATGATCGCGTTGTGGATTTTCAGACTGTCTTTGGAGCTAGATGCAGAAAGTAAAATGCGAAACAGTCCATATAAGGCAAACTTGATTTTTTCTATGTGATGACGTTTAATAATTGTAATAATACATGGTACGAATACAGTGCTTTTTTGAACACTCAAAGACGCTTTACAATACAAGAAGCAAAGTAAAAGGACAACAATTATTGAGTTTTGAAAATGGATTTGAAGCTCTAAAAAAGTGGCATTTCGTCCTTAACAATTCTATTGCAAAGGTGTTTTCTATTTGCCTGTGTGGCTAAGTCCAAAAAACAGCCTTGTTGATAAGATAAAGCTTATTTTAGTCTAAAAAACAAAACAAAAGCACATCCACGTCCATCCTTTACGTCAGTGCATCAAGGTAACTGTCTCTTTTGAAATGTCAATATAAATATATAATTATAAAAATGGTATAATAAGGGTGGTAATGTCATTGCAGACGCCATGATTACAAAACAAAAGAATTCCAGGAAAAGTCCTAGAAAAGGATTTCCAGCAAAGTGTGGGAATCCTGTCAGGAATACAACAAAACCATACAAAGATTATACCAGGACCTAACAAGCATTACACCCCGACTAAAATCAGGACTAAATCATTCCAAAGTACTGCAGTTTTACGATCACTATGATACAAATTTAAAGAACATTTCTAGCATGTTGTAATCCCGTTTTATTCCCACATGCTTCCTCCAATATCCTGGTGTTCTGACCGTTACTTTGGAGGAGCAGGAAGCCGGGCCGGGAGCGTGACCAAGCCGCGCTCCCTCCGCACATGTGCAGTAGGTAAACAGCTGAGCCAGCACATAAAGCCCCACCTGTTGGTCATTAACCTCCCACTGAAGGTATTGCTCTGGAACTCTCTCCTCTCCCTCACCGCTTCCAAGTCGGAATTCCGAATCTGAGCCGGGGGACAGCTGGGGAGGCTTCACCTGGCACCTGTTGGCTCCGTGGGGACAGTGAGCACGGCTGTACGCTACACAGAACTCTCTCAGAAGGACTGGGCTGAAGCAGAACTAAACTAAGTCCAGAGGCGTTTCATGGAATAGGCAGAAAGTGCAAATGTACAGGGCCCCAGCAACTACTGGGGGCCCCGATAGATCTTTGTTATTGTATATTTGTATGTATTAGATGTTTTTGATAGAATAATTGCTGTTATAGTACTTTTTTAATATTAGAGAAAAATAAACATTAGTTTATCATTATAGCCACAAGAATAAACTTGCATAGAGCCCCACATTGGCCTTGACTAAGACTAAACCAGTAATAAACAAAATAATAAACTAGAAATAATGAGGGTGAAAACAGGCTAACCTACTGACTTCAGGAGCCTGTACAGCCTCGTGTGCATCAGTTAAATACTAGTTCACCAGGCAATACAGGCTCCTGGCACAGTTATTGTATATAATGATTACATTTATATAGCGCCTTTCATACCACAAAAAAAACTGCATTATTCATTCATTCCATACTTGTTCGTGGTAAGATACTACTGCAGCCACAGCTGCCCTGGGGCAGACTAGCAGTAGTGGGGAGGAATTACTTCAGAAGGACCAAACATTGTTAGGCTATGAAGGACACAGCCTTTTCACTGGAGCACACTGGCCTTGATTTATATGTCTGTGCTTTTGTACTACAACTAGTGACAGAAATACTATCCTGGATCACAACTAAACATAGTAAATGTAATTATGAGGACAACTATTATGAGGCATATGTATGTGTTGAATAAATACTGCCAAAAAAGTGAATTCCTTCAATATGCCTGTCAGTGTTTTATGTACGAAATATTGCATAGTGGCCTCCTTAGCTAAGCTGGTACTATTATGGCTAAACCAGGACTAAACCAGAATCACTCCAGGACAAAACATATTCCGACCACAGGACTACACAAGTCTAAGCCAAATCTAAACAGGGGCTAACTAGGACTAAACCAAGAGTAAACCAGGCCTAAACTAGGACAATACCAGTACTAAGCTAGGTTTAAGGCATAAAAAACTACACTAAATCAGATTTAAACCAGGCCTGACTCTGGCGGTGTGGGGCCCGGGCTGAACTCTTGGGGGCCATAACTCTGGTCCTGATCAAGCCCATTGCACCTGCTGCTCATGAGCGATGTCCAGCTGGGGACAAAACTGCAGACGCGAGGGAAGATTTACTGGCAACTATGGCAATGTTCTGTGACTATATAAACAACAACATAGTCTATAGGTGTACAATTGCACACGGGACTGAAGAATTTTTTTTTTTTTTTTTTTAAGTAATCTAATAACTAGAGACCACTTGCTTGCAATGGTAGTCTGAGTCTGGTCAGTGGTCTTGAACGATCATTTTATGAGTTACCAAGAAAACTTGAAGGTGCAGTACATGACTTTTCTGGTGGAGGGTCTGCCAACTGCTTGTCTCCACAGAGAAATTGCTTGGCCCAGAAAGTTTCAGTCAATGTTTCCAGTGTTAAACTTATCTAGTCAGCATTTATTCGGTTACTGGTGTTTTATTGCTAAAGTTAAACCTTGAAAAACATGCATTCTGACTGTGAGCGAGTTCACCTCTCCACAGATTTGACCTGTAACTCTGTCCGGTCACAGCATCCGCTTGTCTCCATGGAGATCAATGTGTTTAATATCATACTAGACAACAGTCCAAGCTTCAGAGATGGAAAGTGTATCAGTATGAATGGCAAACTGGATTTCTTTGACACTATAAATCTTCCTTTTGAACAATGCCTCCACAACTTGTTTCTATGAATTCTTCTAACCGTGACTTATAACTAGAGTTATAAAGTATTATACAGAAATGTGTGTTAAGTCAGAGAAGGTAGAACGACACAAGGCTGGACACTCTTCTTGCAAACTATGTAGACATCAGACATGGACATAATGCATTTAGTGTGGAGGGCTGCTGCAACATGGGGGAAATTCCAAAATTGTTACACTCTTCACTCACGATTAGCGCCGTTCCACTGTAATATGTGGACAGATGCCTACCTCATAATTGAAAACTTCCTTTTCGCCGTCAAGTAAGTGGCCCACATGAGACGCAGTATAAGCAAGATAATACAAGAAAGTCCCGGGAAAGAACTACAAAAAACTCTGCGCATTAAGACTGAACAATGTGTACTGTAACATTTTACGGGAAAATATGTAGTGTGCCATTTCAGTCAAGTCCAATTACTTCTCCAAGATCTTCCTGGCAAGTAATAATCCCCATACATTGTTAAATAAATACATGTCTCTACTCCCTCACCCCTGTTAATGTAATGGCCCATAACAGGTCTAATGAGTAGACAAAATCAGGGTTATGAAACTATCGCAGGACAAACAAACAGTTCAACAAAGGCAGGTTGGCTTCATCAAAAGAAGAATTTGTAGTTTTGAAGGGAATTAAGAAAACGGGTCTCATACCAGCACAATAGGTGGCGGGAATGCACTTAACTTGCTTTATGTCATACGGTAAAACCAAAAAAACAGTTCCGTGGATAAAAAATGTCTTTCAAATGGAAGTCTACCTACTACCTTTGAAACCTTGTCTGGGATGGATCATTCCTGGACGAATGAGGGATTATACCAAATTGCATATTTAAGCAAAGTAAAAAACAAAACAAAGTGTTATTGTAATCCGGACAGATTTGGGAGACTGCATGATCTCTTGGGGAAATGAGTTTCTTCTTATTTATTTTTATGTATGTATTCATTTTTAAAAGTGACATCACACCATTAACATCAAGCAATGCAAATGTGCCCGAATTAGCTGATTTGAGCTCATTTTCATTGGTAATCCCTTGGTCAGATGTGAAGAAATCATACAAAAAGTGAATACAGGTTAAAAAAAAAAAAAAAAATCACACTCAAAGTTACAAAAATATACAATACAGGATGTCAGAACAAGATCTAAAGTCAAGCGTGCATTGGGGTTCATGATATTGAAGGCTGAGTCAAAGTTAGAGCACACATTTTCCTAAAGGGCGATAAAATAACCTTCATCTTCAACATGGACAATTTTAGTTACTATTTGACTTCTTATGGAACAGAATGGCGTCTCCAGAGCTCTGTCACGTCCACCCGAATGGTCTTCATTAGTACTTAAATGTAATTCAATCCGACCCAGCACAAAAGATTATGGGTAAAAGGACACCAAAGCATCACTAAGAAGTTGGTTTTATTCACTTAACTCCGACGTGCCAAAGTCATCCTGTCGACAGCGTGTTTACAGTCAGTGCTTTGCTGGTAATGGCGTTAGACCAAACTTCCACTGCGTTTTTCCTCTGTTCGGAGCAAAGAAAACAAATAGGTAAAATGACTGTGTTGGGGCAGATTTGAGTAACCATGCGAAAGGCTTTTTAAGAATGTGGGACAAAAGATTCAAATCTGGCTTCAGCCGATCAGACTTTAAAATCGAAATTCAGTCAAGCAACTCTACGGCTTCGAAATGATGCATTCGGAGCAGTGAAAATTTGGTGAGACGTTTGTGGGACGATTGACTACAAAACGGAAAATACCTGGTTCGAATTCGTAATGTCGTCTCCTTGGTCAAGACACTTTTCATGACAGATCGTTTTCCTCCCTGTGACTTGTTGTTTTCGTGTCTCTTTTGGCAGGTTCCTTAAACACATCTCGGTGAAAGATGCCTGCTCCGTTCGAGTCTTAATACGTTCTAAAACCACAACAGCAGCAGCAGCACAGTCCATTTATGAGCAAGTAAATAAATGCGTGTCAAACTTTCACAGGCTCGGAAAGAGGGACAGTTTCTCAGCCGCTCCGTGCGATAGAATGGAGAACAAAGGTCAGGCTAATTTGTCTCAGTAAAACACAGTGGGCTCCGGAGTCTCACTAGAAAACGAATGGTTTGCTAGTAATGATTTGAGACTTGACCACAAATACAAGTAATTGAGATGAGACAATATGGAATAGATAAAGTTTGGCGCTTAAACTCTGACAGAACTGGTGGTGGTACTAAGTCGGCTGACGGTTCTGCTGCTGCGGTGGTTGAGAGGCAAAAGTAGGAGGCTCGGAGGATAATGGTGAAAGGTAAGATGCAGTCTTCCTGTTTGAACTTTTAAAAGACATATTTTAGAGTTTTATGAGGCAGACAAGCATTACTGAAATGACTGCGGAATGAAGAAAAAGTAAGGCAGGAGAGGCCAAAGTTTAAGGTTTGGATTGGTTTACAGTATCTATGTTAAAAATGTGTATTGTTATCTGATTTCTAGACTTGTAAGATTATTTAAATGACATGCAAACCACAACATCTCATGTAAGTAATCAGAGGGATCAGGATAAGAAAGAAATCAGATGATTTTGCTGTTTACATATCATTTAATAATATTTTACTGATAATAAACAGATTTTGAGCGTGCATGCAAACCACAGTCAGTGATAGAAAGAAGAATAGAGAATATGCAGCTGGTACAACTTCATTTGTACAGATCCAGCTTGGCTACTGATGTTTAATCCTAGACAAAAATGCTAAAAAGCTGACCTCTGAAACATTTTTGCCTTCATTGGATTCACTGTACAACACTGGTATGGAACGCAGCTGCATTTAAAACATCACCCAAACAGAACTCCCGGCCCGGATGACTTTTGACCTTTACCGACTACACTTTGCCGTCCTTTGAGTGGCGCTGCATGTTGGCTGTGCTTTGAAAGGCCCTGCTCTTCGCTCCCCTCGAGGGCACGCAGAGTTCCAGACGGACGTGATGGACATGCAACCCAAAAAGCTCTAGCCTCGGGCCGCCAGTCAGTGTCAGGGCTCATAACACGGATGTACGTTCACGGTAACATCGGCGCTGGCATTGTTGTGAGAGCGGTGCCATGCAATGTGAAGACGTGTGCTTGACTGTCAAAATCGACCAAATAAACAGTCCACTTCTCAAGTTTCACCAAAGACAAGCAAATCTGACAAGTCCATTGTGTACGTTTACAGTTAGAACTGAAGGGACATAGCGATAAAATGATATGAATTCATTGCCTTTGTACGATGCTGATTGCGTAACTGACACGTGATGTGAAGTGCTGCTCAACTATTCGAATGAGTACATATATGCGTACAGTAACGGTCTGACTGTCAGCTAGAGGATAGCCGGTTCAAATCTCAGGTGAGGTTGCCAAAATGTGAAACTTCATCAGCATGTCTAATTCCAGCTTTGTGGTTGGTTGCAACATGGCTAGACTTCTCATGTAAAATTGATATATAAAAGTAAAAAACACAATTAGATTAAATGATTGATGATGAAGAATATCTTGAAAAATATGGGGGGAGAAAAAAACCCCCACAATGCATCAATATGTAAGTTAAAGGTGCTGTACTTTTTTTCTTAAAATCACATTCCTTGCATTCTTAACCCAAAAATTCAACCACAATGAGTTTATAAGCACAACTTTCAAAGGCCAGAGCAGAGTTCACAGTCACGGTAATGCTAACAACATTAGCATGCTAACAGCTCATTTACTGGTTCTCGGACAATAAAACACTATAGCGCTCTGTGTTAATTTATCACTGTAGAGTGATGAATGTTTTTAAAGGTAATGACCCAGATGTTTATCAGGTTCTGCCACAGTTCTTTTGCTAACTTTTCACGTTGTGTATATTTGTATGGACGTTTTAGCTTGATTGCAACAAAAATGGCGTATTTCCATGCTAACTGTAGTTTTTGTCATTGTCTGTTTGTTATCCTTTCCTTATCAGTCAATAAAGAAGAATAGAGTTCTAGAGACTTTTTCTAAAACCAGTATTCTTGGCTTTCTTCAACAGCTTCAACACTTTTAGGTTGTTAGTCATAGGTATGGACCATGGTAGTTGCAGTCCTTTATAAGAACCTCCTCAGCCTCAAGTGTCTCTCTACAAACGTTCTCAATTAGCTATCCTACTCCAAAGTGAACAGGATTTGAACTCTCGACCGGGTGAGGCCCAAGAGTTTAGAACACACTTTTCAAACTTGTTTCTCTGTCACATTTCACCGCCAGGTCCTCCTCACTGTACTTGAATTCACGGGTAATGGGTTCTCTAATAGCCATCCATGCAAAGTGTTTACAATCCGTCTGTCTGTGGGCCTATTGTCCGCTAAATGAGGACAGCGGATCACCTGGCCCCGGAGTGGAGCGCCTTTGTTTGGGTCGTCTCCCTACCATCGGCGCGCACCTCTAACTGGTTCCGTTGTTAAACTCAGTCATTAGTCCGCCGGGGTGAGGGGAGGATGTGCGGCGGGGGAGGTAAAACGTGAGGCCCTTCGCGGGACCTAAACCTTTTCAAATGCGAGTGCGCCTTTTGTTTTCGCAACCCTGTCAAGAGCGGTCACCTAATGAGACTTGATATCTGCAGGCCAAAGAGGAGAGCTTTGTAAATGCCTCTTTACGGAATTTTCTTAATGAGTTTAGATGGGCATTGTGAGACGCGAGCTCCTCTAAGACAAGAGCATTTCCGAGAGAACACTGAAAAAAGCAGTGGAACGTGTAGGGGAGAGGAGAGAGAGACTGGAGGGGGGCTAAACAAGGTGTAGCCCGCACCGCTAGCACCACGCCAGGGTCATTACTGAGGAACAAAGGCAGAGCAGACCCAGGGGCCCGGGGCCGATCTAAAGCTGCACAATACACCTTGATCATACATAGGCGCTGATGCAATTTCTCTCAAAAGTTGTTTTCTTGCAAAGGGGCAATTGCAGGTCTACTGTTTTTTGTTATTGTTTTGACCTTACCTTGACGTTACAGGGTCAAAAGTTGTAAGCCATTTAAATATTGTACAGGAAAAGAAGGGTGTTGGATTGTCATTTGAACTAATCAGTGGTACTAGTTTTACAATTATGCAGTGGTAATTGTACATTCCTCTTTATTGACCTATCAAATAATATATTTAAACAAACTATGTCAGGGCTATTAAACTAAATGTTCCTGTGAGCCCGCGGGCCTAAATGGACTTGTGCAATGTACTATAGTAAAATACATTAATATTGTATTAATATTATTATTATTTAGTTATACCACACAAATAAAACAAATCACACACATACCAATAAATAATCCACTCCCCAACTCCAAACATCTCAGAACTCAGCGATCAACGACTGTATGTATTGTGCTGTATGTATGTATATCAATATCAATCTCTCTCTCTGTCTGTCTGTCTAAACCTATTAATGAGTTCCCATTAAAAAAAAAAGTATATTTTATTTAAAATTGTTAATCAAAAGCTATATCAAAAGCCCTTTTTTTCATGTTGCATCAACAATCTACGATATATGTAAAATAAACTTTTCAGAGCGTTAAGTATGTCATAACAGTGTTCCCTCATCAATAACTTAGAGTTGTATTCCGATTTATTTATGCATGTTAGAGGCATGCAAACATCCATAGTAATGTATGCTCAGAAAATGTCATTTTTCACCTTCCCCCTTATTGCACGCTGTGTGGAGTTTGCATGTTTTAATCTGTGATTCCGGGTCCTCAGAGTCCACTGACCTAAACCTAAACTTACCTTCATCTATAGGTACTCCTGACCCAGACCACAGCTTAAAATGTGGAGATAACCAAAGCACCATGGACGGTACAAGGAGGTACCATATGCAGTAGTTCCCAATGGGGCCAATAAGGACAACACATATCCAAATAAAACCAGTGGACGTGTAAAAATGAATACTAATGGCATCGAGTAAAGACCTTGCATTTGAATGTCTTGCGCACTGGATATACTGTACTGCACGGGCGGGTGTGGTGATGCTGGTGCGAGGGGGCTGTTTCTTTAATTCACTCTCCCTGTGCTCTTAGGCCACAGCCCCCGTGTCCTCCTTTTCTTCAGCTTTTGTTCGTGTCTCAAGGCTGCCTGCGTCCCTTTCTTCTCGGCTCGGCGGCGCGGGGAACAAGCTTGTTAGCCTGGCATGGATATTTTGACTGGAGATATACTTTGGCCACTTGCCTATGGAAACAGTGTCAAAGCACAACCTGGCTTAATTGTCACATGGCGGTCCTGGGAGAGGTCTTTGCCGAGGTCCAGGCCTAATAAATATCAAACGCTCCTCTCATCTCGCTCGCCTCTCCCATCGCCCATCTCCCTCCTCGCACCCTCCGCAGTCAGGGAAAACTTGTAAATTAATCTTAGTGTCAAAACAAGACTACTTTTTTTTCTCTTCTCTTCTTGCCTCAGAATCTCTAGTTATTTTTCTGTTTTTGTCCCAGAAGTTTTCATCAAAGGGGAGCGCTGTCTGAAACCTAGCGTAAGACCATCCGTGCAATTTATAGATTTGATGTTTATAGAGGCTTGCAGTTGCTCGGTTGATTTAATGAGAGTCGAAAGCTTGAGCAAAATACACAGTACAAGAAGGAGAAAACATTGACAACAAGCAGGAGCGGAGCAGCGGTGGGGAGAGAAAGTATACGGGCAGGAATTTGGGGAAGTCCG
Organism: Rhinogobius similis; assembly: GCA_019453435.1. NCBI lineage: Eukaryota > Metazoa > Chordata > Actinopteri > Gobiiformes > Gobiidae > Rhinogobius > Rhinogobius similis. The sequence continues at coordinate 47,619,989 of CM033620.1, forward strand.
ACTAGAAGGAAGAGGAGGTTTGACAAATGAGGCATCACATTCAGAAACATTAGGGGCTGATTCCTGATTTGGGACGGACAAGGGAATGTATAACATTCTATAGTATAATAATGTGTACGACATGTTTTACTTGATGAAGCAAACATTCCAGTTTAAAGAGAGAATTTGGTATGATTTTGGTATGCACAATAGTTATGATCCTCAAGCTAAGCCAAGCTCGAGATCTGGAGATGGGTCGCAGCAGGTTCCCCCAGCAGCACTGAAAGAGGGATCGAATGCCAAGTAAAAAAAAATCTCCTTATGACGGACAAGAAAGTGTACCTTAAAGTTGGGGTACCTGACTTTTTTTGTTTTGCATCAAAGGATATCTTGGAAAAGCAAAAATCAAGATTCAGAAGTTGTCCAGCATGATAAAATTCATAAATACTTTTTGTATTTTTTACATAGAATAACTAGCCGTCAAAAACCCTTCTAAATAAATAAAATGAGACGGCTGGGTGCTGTCTGCAGCTACTAATGAATTATATGTCTAGTCAACTCAGAAGAGCTGAGAGCAGTGCTATGATTGGGTTCGCCCCAGTTTCACTGAAAAAACTGTTCTAAAGCTGTGAATGCATCTGAAAATGAATGTATCTGAATATTAACAACGTACCAAAGCATTCGTGACAGCTAGGAATGAGTTAAGGCAAGGCAAGGCAAGGCAAGTTTATTTGTAGAGCACAATTCGTACACAAGACAATACATAACAGGAAAAACTGCATTAAAATCACAAAACACATAAAGACATACAGAATCATTTTAAAATAAAGCGCTTTAAAAGAGAACATTGTCAGAGCGGAGGCCTGTCTCACATCTTCAGGAAGATTGTTCCAGATTTTAGCAGCATAAAATTGAAATGCTGATTCCCCATGTTTAGTCCTGATTCTGGGCACCAGCAGGAGGCCGGTCCCTGAGGTCCTCAGAGTGCAGATGGTTCATGTGGCACTAACATGTCAGAGATGTGTTTTGGTGCTTTGAAGAGACTTGAACACAAGCAGAGCTGCTTTAAAGTCCATTCTCTGAGCCTGAAGCCAGTGCAGAGACCTGAGCACAGGGCTAATGTGATCATACTTCCTGGTTCTAGTCAGGACCCGAGCAGCAGCATTCTGGATGTACTGCAGCTCGTTTGGAGAGGCCAGTGAGCAGACCGTTACAGTAGTCTGACCTACTGGAGACAAATGCTTGGATAAGTCTCTCCAAGTCCGGTTTAGATACTATACCTTTAATTTAATGTTTTTTAGGTGGTAAAAGGCTGTTGATGTTATTGATTTGATGTGGCTGTCAAAGTTCAGAGTTCTGAGTCCTGAGTTTCAGAGCGAGAGACTGGAGTTGACTGCTGACACTTTCTTTTAATAGTTAAATATATTTGAAAACCTACTTCCGGTTTTGTGGTGTACCCCAACTTTACCCTAACAAAGTATTCCTGCAACAGAAACAGCCTTTTTACTTTCCTCACAGTTTTCCTTTCCATTTTTGTCAAAACACAGCTGTATTAATTATTTTGGGATGATCATCTACCAAAATGTGTCTGACTGCACATCTGACTGCACTTATGGCATCAAAATAAGAAAACTTTGCTTCCAAAGCAAATTTTTTGTCAGTAATCTTATATATCAACCACTTATTTGGGCATAAGTGGCTGATTGCTGCAAAGCTACTACTCGTGTCATCTACCCAGACATTCACTAGACATGTGGTCACTTGCACCCTTTTTTGTCACTGATCATTTAAACAATATGCATTCATCATTGCCCATAAAGTTTGCTTAGCAAGCAAGAAGTATGTATTATTTATATATATATATATATATATATATATATATATATATATATATATATATATATATATATATATATATATCTACACAAGATTCATGCCTTTCACTGTAACGGACGGACTACAATAAAAATACAGATGTAGTAGAGAGGAAAAAAAAGTTCTGAAACTCAGTGTTCTGGTCTTCACAGTGATTGATGGTGAATACAGCTTAGACGTGGAGTCACATCGTTATTTGTGCCTGTGGTCACAGACGCTCACAAACAACTGATTCTTCACATTAGGGGCCCGAATACATCATGTCTTCCCGTGGATGCTACAGTGTGGTGTGAAATCATGTTTTAGTCAAGAGACTGGTTTTAGAACATTTATTAATATTGCCTCATATTTATAATAGTTTTCTGTTTTGGACTGTGTAGTGGGTTCAGAGGAGACACTGCATGCACAACTTTTTTGTCAGCTCTCTCAATATGCAAGCTTTCACATGGAAACAATACCGTCCAATCTGCACCTAAAGATGTTTTATTATTTAATCTACTTGCATCCATAAATGTATATGGGATACTGTAACTGTACTGTTTTCTCAAGATCAGCCTTTAAAATTCAATTCAGCAGATTTTTGTAATGCCCAAATCTAACAGCGGTCGTTGAGCGAGTGGCACCTATACACACCAAACGATACAAACTTGTACTTTAACAGGTTTTTATGGGTCATACAGAAGGATTTTAGCCTGATTTAAAAGATTTCCCAAATCCCCTCTGTATATTTATGTATACTGCATATATAATCTTGTGTGTCAACAAAATGAAGGAATCATTTTAAACCAAGCTCTGTCTATTTTTCAGATTCATATGTGCCCAAAATTTGCAATTTTTTAACATTTCTACATGTAAAAGGCCCTATTTATATATGTAAACATTACATGATGAAAAACATACACATAAACAATCTATTTACCTGCAGTCTCTCACCTTTAAGTATGTCTAATTTCGTCTTTATTATGTGTATTAATACCTGTTGTAAATATAAATTATAGTTTTAAACCAATCAGGTATCTGCTTGGAGAAAAATCTGTTGAAAATTATAAGTAAACAGATTGATGACATCACACTAGACCAGGTCTGGGCAAACTTTTTGACTCAAGGGCCACATTGGATTTTTACACTTGCCTCGGGGGTCGGACATTTACAGTTTGGATGTTGTTAACTACAGCATATTACACACATACTTTATACCTAGACTTAATGCCTAAATACACAAAAACAGAATAGCCATAATCATTACCTGTATTTATTTTAGTGGAAACAAAGCCGTTGGTCACTCTTTTTAGCCGATGCATCAAAGTTTGGTGCTATTTTAGTGGCGGCTATTCTCAAAACTGATCTTAAATGAACAAGCAACTGCAGTCTCAGACAACTATAAAATGACAAATGACAAATGCACCATACCTTAACCTTAACTCATACATTTTTTTATGAAATGCTTTGCGGGCCGTATCAAAATGCCAAAAGGGCCACATGTGGTCCCCGGGCCTTAGTTTGCCCCCCTCTGCACTAGGGAGACAAAGTTTAAAGCATAATTTACAAAAAAAACACTTTTTTTTTTACCCTATAAACATTAATTCAACAAGATATCCAATTGAAATATATTTGTATTTGTTAAGTAAAAAAATCAGTGACATTAGGTGTGCTGTCATCATTTACAACCAGGAAGTAAAATAAAAATAAACAATGGCCAAACTGGCATACATTTTGCAAAGAATTTTGGCAAAATTTTTAATATATTTATCCTTGTAGTGCCCCTGAGCAAAACACTTCTCTTCTTGCCCTCCAAAGGCATAAAAATCACTATATAACTTGTTTGATCGTGATGAAAAGAAGAGTTGCCAATATTTTTCTGACTGTGAAACTTTAAAGTGTAAATATACAGCATACAATACATAAAGACAAACTTCTGTAAGATTCTGTGGAGCGAGCACACTGCAGCAGACACAGTGAGAGCGTGTAATGGCGGGCTATAAAATGCGTTTCCATCATTGTCATGTTAGTGATGAATGATGTCATATGAGTCTGATATAGAGACCTTTATTTCTAATGATTTATTATCCATATCCTTGTATCTGCACTAAATCTCCTTCTTCTTTTTTTCCACCGAAACAACTGCCAACCGCCAAAAAAGAAACAATTTCCCCGCTGCCCTGATATCCTCGGGGAACATTTTTGTACTTCAACTGGTTATTTATTGTGCAGGACAGAGCAAGTCTTACATATCTTGAAATCTGGGCACATTATTGGCTATTAGCAGTTCTAAATCAGTTCTAAATGTGGCGTCATGTGCTTTGATTGTGTAGGTTGTCAGAACGGCCCGTGCCCTCCGGAGAAATTCCTGTGTGTTTATGCTACACGCTGCATTAAGTGATTTGAGCTCCGATTATAAAAGCACAATTTACCTTCTCCTTTTTTTTTTCCTTCCTTTTTTTGAGAATGCGGCGCTGCAGGGCTTGAGTGTCTCTCCGCTAAGACTGATCCACTCAGACAGTCCCTGCCGCCTCCCATAAAAAAACACGACTTTGGGCTTTTATCATTGCTCGTCCGTTTTAATAGGAACACTTTGTGACAGCTTAGGTTTCCCTGGCCGATCTTAGGTGATGCGCAACCCGGGCGGACAACCCCAATTACGACGGGAGGAGTGACACAGGGAAGGTGATAAGGAGCGAGAAAAACGGGAGACGGGAAAAAAAATATTTGCATAGTCTTGTATAGCGTGCGCCCACTCCTGTCTGCGGCCACGTTAACTCACTTAGCTCGGCAACATTAGCCGCTGGAACGCTTTATGTACTTGTACCAATTCAATTATATGTATCTGCGATTCAGGAAGCGAGGAGAAAAGAGCCACTCACGTTCAAAAGTCGGGGGCCGTTAATTCCCAAGTCTCATCATTTACGACCAGACAGTTGATACGTCTGTCAGGAAGAGACATCTCCGAGGAAGGCTTTTTGTGGTTGCTAGCGCGAAATGCTCATGACACCGGTTCGAGTGCGTCCCGGAAGAAACTACTTAAACACCGGCCGCTCAAGTGCCCGCGTCCACGTCTGAAAACATCTGACGAACGCGAACCCGACTGTCCATCTCGGCGAAAACCCCCAACTCTTTCCGTTTCACCTCTCAATCGGCTCCTTTCTCATCAATCAATTTGCGCGACAGTGACGAACGCAGGAACGCGGCAGGGCTGTTCTCTTTCCCCATTAATATTCGCGCCGTTGTCAGGGTTGCCGACACGTGTATTTCCGTGTTGTGCGCCGGGGGTTGTCAGGGAGATGACAGAGGTGGGCAGCGCTGGGAGAAGAGGTCAGGAGTCGGAGAGCCGCGGCGCTTCATTTGTGTCAGCGCGCGAGACGGAGGCGGGGAGCATAAGTGCGGTAAGTTAGCACGGGGAAAGCGGCGGGGCAGTGTGCGCCGCGGCATGACGATGAAGCGGGAGTGTCCTCTGGGTCCTCGCTGCTCCTCCGAACGGATTGGAGAAGGCCTCGCAGGTGGACAACTTCTGGACGTGATGGCAATGTTTGGTACAACTGGAAGTCATACTTTTTGTCAACTGAATGGGACAGGGTAACTTTTCCGGTGTTATGCGTTTACCCGAAATGTGTCAGCAAATAGCAAAGATGTAATGTTTGAAATTGTACATTGAATTCTAACTAACTGTGTACTGACAGAGAAAACTATCTTCCTAAAACTTGCTAACTATGCATATCTCGTCGCTCAATTCGCCGTTTGACTTAGTGCAAATCAGATTATTTAGCGTTTCATTTCCACGTCAGTTTGTGTATTTTTAGACCACAAATTTAAGGCGAAACACTACAGGCAAAACCAATTTAATTTTTTTTTTTTTTTTTGTCAGTTTGCTCTCGTGACATATGGGCTTTAATGTGGAAACAACACACTAAAGATGCTCCAAAAGATGTTTTATTACTTCATTTCATCCATAGATTTCTCTGGGACATTGTAACCTGAAAGGCTGCTTCTTAAAATGCATTTTTCTCACAGAGACATAAAGATGACCATTTTCAGTGGCACATTCACACACCAAACTTTGCAATCTTACACTTGACAAGATTTTGTCAGAACATACTTAAGGATTTGTTGACATCATAATTCTGATGAACCAAGAAATGGAAACCTGGTTCTGTCAACTTTTGTAATGTAGATATCGATTCCAGGCAAAGCAATAACATCTCCATGGAAACAAGCAGGTTCCAGAGCATCCACCAGATAACGTCTTGAAGTCCATAGTATTTGAGTACAGTCGGTGTAGAGTACCCTGTTGCAAATTGATGCTATGGAAGGTTACTTTTGCAATATAAATCTTATACTAATGTGTTTTAGATGAAAATGTCTGTGAAGAATTACTATCTTCCTTCTATTCTTTGCTTTCACAGAATCCTCCAAAGGGCTTAGAACTTAAAAATAGTTGTGTAAACCAAACTATTACATATTTTTAACTGGCATTTTGCAACATTTCGTTACAAGCTCGCAAAGTCCAATCTCCCCTGCTTCATGTTCCCAAATGGTTCAACGCCACTGCGACAAATTGGCAATCCTACACACTTAAAAAGATACAATGTGCAAAAAATTAAAACTGATCGTGTGACGCTAAATACCACTTATTTGCGTCTAATAAAACATGTGCCGTGAGCGATGAGTAAACATGAATGAAGTCCATTTTTGCTTGTAGTAAACAGAGACCAGTCAGCAGATCCATAGATAGACAATGTGCGTGTATATGTTACCCAGAGAGACGCTCTTTGTTCGGCACCTTCTGCGGAGCGCCGCTGACCTGGGGGCCAGTGGAGCTGCTCCATCTCCAGACAACGGGGCACCTCCTGGCCGCCACACCGCCTTGTGACAATGATATGCGGCCCATTTGGATGTAAAAAGCATTAAATCTCACATTAAGCGTTCCAGAGTGACTTTCATCTTCTGCCCATTGTCGCACCTCGGGGCTCCGTGCAGTACAGCACCGCTCCCTCCTCCGATCACGTAACGAACAAAAGTCCCTCTCACCACTGGAGATGACAAGTTCAGCCCAAGAAAGCGGTCTTATGTGCAAACGTAAATAGAACTTTCCAGAAATAGACGGCTATAAATAATCACATTTGTTCTTGTTGAATGTGCAAACGTGGCTGCGGGACTATCAGGCTTCAATAGATCAGTGGTCATCCGGAAGAACATTTGCCGGGACAGTTTTTTCTGAGCACTTCCTGATATTTGCCCTGAGAAAGGAAGACTCCAGCCCCAAGGTTAGTTTTTTGCAAGTCACAAGCGCAGATAAATATAGGGATTTGCATGATAACAGTGATCTGCACCAAAGAAAAAGGCAGAGTAAACCGCAGTTGCATGTTCAAAAATATCCTAACAAATGACTGGGTATTAGCTAAGGTTACAATTGCTCACAGCAAATGGATTTATCAGAACAAAAAATATAAAGAAACGACCACTTAAAATATAAAGCAAAGACTGTCGGATTGTTTTCATTTATAGATTACTTCTGTTTTTCCATTTTAATTCATTTTAATTTCATCATTATATGCTTCAAATTTAGCATTAGCATTAGCATTGACCCACAAGCACATCCACCTGCAGCTCACTGTTCACTGCCTGATCTTTAAGTTTTTAGTGTGACTGCAAAAACCTCATAAAGCTAGAACTGGACAAGAAGTACTCAGTAGAAAAAACTAATGGCAAACTTCCATGCACAGAAAAATAAAGTGTACTGATTTAGTTTAACCGTCCCGATATCTTTTTGTTTTATCTAATTATTTTAACGCTATGAAACTTTCATGGATGGTCCAAAACATCGCCTAACGTACACTTTCTGCAAAATGTTTTAATGAAATAAGTGTTTTCTTTGTGATATGAAAACGCGCATTGATCAAACCAAGAGAGCACGAGGGATAAAAGCACCTATGCTAGTTGTTGTTAGCTCTAACTCGCTCTTGGTTTTAAAAGTTGACAAATAGCTTATTAACTCAATGTGGTTGCATGCATTAGGTAAGAGAGCAATACATGCGGACTGCTGAGTTTAAAAGGAACTAGTTCTGTAAAAATGCTTCTTTGATAACAGCATATTGGCACGTCACACCTTTATTGTGACCTTTATTATTGATTTGAATTTTAGTGTGTCGCCTCACAGCAAGAAGGGCAGTGATTTGATCCTGTCGAGTGTGCATGTTCTCCCTGTGTCTGGATTCAAAGCAGGATCTCCAGTTTACCCCATCAAAAAACAAAATAAGCTAACTATTAACTATTAAAGGTGCACTATGTCACTTTTCTGGTGGAGGGTCCATCTCCACTGAGATGCAATAGTTTTCCCAGAAATCTTCACGGATCCAGGAAAGTGACGCCGGGTTCGATCTGTGGCGAAGCGATCCCGTTTTTCAAGGGATTTTCGAGTAACAAAAACACCTGTCCATAGCATAAATGCAAAATAGATGTGTTTGATGTCATACTGTGGAACATTCCAGGCAAAGAAATAACTCCACAGAAGCAAGCGAGTACATAGTGCACCTTTAACCTCACTTGATATCTTGAAAAAAGTCCTAGAGACAAAATGCCTAAGAATCATTGAAGACACATGCGTTTTACAGTTTTTATTGCTGCAACAATTTGATTATGAATTCTGGATTGCTTCACCCCTGACGACACGTGTCCTCCCCGATGTTATTCCTCCTCAGCCCGTGTAGGAGACCGCTACACCTGGTTGCTCTCTAAACAGCTCGCGTTAATGATTGGACATCACCTGTTTGTGCTGACCGGAGCTGCGTCAGGCATCACTGTCTCGGACGTTTCAGGTGGGGCCTTCTGCTTTATTAAAACATGCCCGGGACGTGTCGAACGATCAGGGAGGAGTTAATGATCAGAGACGGACAGGTGAAGCGGTTTGAAGAGTACCCAGGTTTGACACAGTTCAAAGTCCAGAGGTCAGACGGTTCATCGGTGCACGAGCGGGTGGACGACGTTAGCAAAACATGAGTTAGCCAGTATCTCGAACCTGGTGTAACATTTTGGTTGACTTTGTAATATGTCAAAAAAAAAAAAAAAAAAGCAAGCAAAACATCATTATTGCACACTGGAAGATATTTCTCAAATTTGGTTTTGTTTAATGGTGCTCTACATAACTTTGCTGGCGTTTCTGTGTTTTGTAGATTTATGGTGTTTATGGTGCATTAAGGGGCCACAGGACACAAGCAAAATTTTTGAGGTACTTTCTGTTTAAGGCGACACTACAGGCAAAACAATCAATCAATTTTTTTTGTTTTTTGGTTAGTTTGCTCTCTCAACACAGGCAAGTGGAAACAACAAACTTGTCCAATCTGTTCTTAAAAACATTTTTCTCCCACAGAGACATAAGGATCACCACTTCAAGTAGCTCTTACACACATCAAACTTTACAGTCTTGGACTCAACAAGATTTGGACGAAAAGTACAGAAGGATTTTTTTATACCTAATTCTAAAATTGATTTATTGAAGTTTTAAGTAAAAAAAATAGGCAAAATTAGAATTTTTAGGACAATTTTCAGTCCAATCTAGTTTACTTAAAAACTAAATAAAATATCTAATATGTGTATAAAATGAACCAGGAAATTTAAACCTGGTTCAGTCCATTTTTCAGTTTTATATGTCCCAAATATGTGTATTTTTGGCCGTTTTTTCACATAAAATGTCATAATCCTACATGAAAACATGACAAGATAAAAAACTATTTTTTTCTTACATTTATGTGAGTAAACTATAGGAGAAGTTTCAAATGAATATCTTTAAATTTAAGATTTTTTTCCTATTCACCTGTCGTGTCTCACCTTAATATGCCCTGGTCAACATATAAACTAACAAGACCAACATGTGCCACAGTTCACCGCTCCAGCCCAAACTACAGAGGAGACGACAATGGAGCCAGCACTAAAGTCTATATTTCAGGTGGGATAGCGCCTGTGGTAAATATTTATCATAGTTTTACATTTGGGAAGTTGCAGCTTGGGAAGAAATCTGGAAAAATAAAAGTTTAACATAACAGGAAATGCTGGAATCTCTCTGTGATGTCATCAAAAAGTGACACACCACTGAAAATAAAGAGACAGTTAACGCTCAACTGACACATTTTTTTTCTGACAGTTTAAACAGTCATTCAATAAGATGAAAGTGTTATCAGCTATTATTAATTGTCAAATCATAACTACAGTGATCCCTCGCTCTATCGCGTTTCATCTTTCACGGCTTCGCTGCTTCACGGATTTTTTTTACAATGCGGATATTTTTACAGTGCATCCACCGAACTACAGCGCACGGCACAAGAACGGGACCCTTTGATGAGTCGTTCATTGCAGTTCTCAAATATAATCGAAGGTGGCATATCCGTTTATAGAAATCTTCTTGCTCAGAAAAAGAAAGCGCGCCAACAACTACCCATAACCTGCGCCTTCAGTAGAAACAGACGCTACAGCGGAGCGGAGTCAGGACGAAGAGGCACAGCTGGGACATACGCGTGAAATACACCAGTGACAATGTTTCCAACCTTGTATTACTATATTAAAATTATTGTTTTAAACAAATTTTGGGCTTTAAAACAGGTTTTGGTTTTTGGTTTCATTCCATAGTTCAGTATTGCATTGTAAAATAATAAAAAATAAAGCTGTGACTACTTCACGGATTTCACTTTTCGCGTGTTATTTTTGGAACGCAACTCCCGCGATAAACGAGGGATCACTGTATTGTGTAATTTATACAGATTTTAGCGCTTGTTTTCAAAATGGTTGCTAGGTAACCGTTGTGAAATTACCTCTAACTATGCCATTTGCTGCTCATGTCCAAACAGGAAGTACAATTATAAACATTACGAAAACTTTCAAAATGGTGGCAAATAGGCAAGATGTGTAGTAAATATTTTCAATACAATCATGTTTCTGTTTTAGTGAAATGTGTAGTCTAACCTGTCATATGGACTTTAAATAAAACTAGAGCATTATAACAATGATAAATAAAGACAAAATAATGACAAGAGGACACTTCAAAACCATGGATTACGAAAGATGCACACGTATAGGTGTTTTTTCCCGCTCAAAACTACCTTAAAAAATATGCAGTAGGGTCGTCATTCCACAGATCTGACCAGAAAATAGGCCTGTTGAGCCAGAAAAGTTACAATGTGCACCATATTTAATATTATTTTTTACATTATTTGATCAGCTGGAGCTGGTTGTTAAGTATAGGTTGAGAACTTTGCTTAAGAACCAATTGTACCGATTGGTCATGATCTATTTGATTAGTCAATAGGCCCAGAATAAATGCCACAGCTCTATTATTAATCCCTAAGGCAGTTACAGGTACCCCAAGTGTGACAGAGGAGTAAATACACCTAATTGTAACAATAGCTACACGTTGTTGATGTTGTTGAAAGGAATTTACTTTCACTATAAAACAGTATGTCTCAAAATGTCAGATGTTTTCTGTCTTCAAACATACATTGTGTAAATATCCTTGTGATGTCTGTATATGTCTTTTGTTCGGGCCTGGTGTCCTGCTGCTCCTGCGAGAAAATCCATGCCTTACATTTGTTCTTCCTGTGCAGTCAGATCATTCTCCTTTGAACAAATACGTGATAATCTGCTGCGTTTTACCGCTGTCAGGAAAATAAAAAAAGACATTCAGAGATACTCCTTCACTGTTCCGACACCTTTGCTTAATCCACTTACAATATTTGAGCTGCTTCGCAAACAAATTGATATCATCAATTGTGGTGTTGGCAAATAGCGCGGCCAATCTGCTCATGAATGTTTATCTCCTCTAACACTCACCCACCTGCTAAGAGGTGCCACGCTTTAATGAAATTGTTTGGACTGGCGGCGCCCGTTGCTAAGGAACTGTGCGTCTCCTGGTCCTCTGCCGGCACGTCCCTGTCATCACATAATGAGTGCAGATGAGCCCACCTCGAGGTGCTCCAGCCAGTGAAGGGTGTATCAGGCAAAGGAGATTGGCAAAGCGCTGCAGGGCCAGGAGACAGTGGAGTGCGTCTTTGTTGCGCGCGCCTTGGCTGAGTCCTCTGCTGTTGTGGTCCTTTGAAAAGCCATCCGCACTCCGTCCTTCAGAGCCTAACGCGATTGGAGACGCGTCCGTGTTTACATCTGAAGGTGTGCTGAGTGGAATTACACGGCCGTGCGTTCTCCGGCTCTGGAACTCTGACAAGGTGTGGGCTCCGACCTGTTTGATCGCGACGGCACCTCTCCAGCCATTAGCCACCGTCACAGTAACTTCTGATGGAGCCGTAATGGCCGTTTGAAGTGCGCCGGGCTTTTCTTCGCTCGTTCCGCATTACAGGGCCATAGGTGAGTTGAAAGAGCCGGCTTCAGGTGCCTCATGAATACAATATGAAACCTGGTAAAGACTTTTGAACATCGGCATGCGTTTCCTCAAACATTTGGGGGGGACTGTGGATTTTATGCTTTGTACAGACACCGAATGTGCAAGTAGCTCTGTGTGTCGGTATGAAAGCATAAAAAACAAGTTTAACATTCCAGTGTAGAACTTCAGATGAGCAGCACTGAGCAAGTTCCTTCAAAAAGGTTATTAGTAATAGTTAGCTGTTACTATCCCCCAAAAGTACATGGCTTTAGTAACTGAGATTCTGTGTAATGAAAGTAACTAATTACAAGACAAAGTAACTATTAAATCACAAACTGAATTGTTGTGCCGCTCATGATGGAGTGGATAGCACACATGCCTGCCATTCACAGCATGTCAATCCCTAGTCTCACCCCCATTTCACACTGAACTGTCCTGTCAAATAAAGCCTATGGGCCAAAAAAAATCCATCAAAAATATTTAAAAAAAATTGCAAACAAAACTGAAACCCTTTGTTGCATGTCCAAGTTTTAAAAAACTAGCTCAGAGCTCAAAATGTCTAGAACCGACGTAGGTCAACCACAACAACGAAAGGCCAGCAACTTTACCTTTACGCTGTAGACACTGGCCAAACAGCGCATTTACCAAAAACATGCAGAATTTTTGTTTTTTTTTTCAAATAAGAAACATATACACACTACAGGTAAGGCAAATATACATTAACTCTACTTATACAAGTGAGTAGCGTAAGTAGACAGCTGTATCCACACACATCTTTTTAACATGCTATAACTCCAAACGTATGTGCAGGGGCGAACTTACCATTAGGCAACAGGACACAATTGCCCCCAATTAGATGCCCCCCCAATCTTCATAGATGCAAGGCTCTGAAACTAGTTCTCTTAATATCACAGTTAATCGGTGCAGTGTACTTTTAAACAAGAAAAATACCAACAAAATAGTCTGTGATTGTGATTTGGTACAAACTAAAGCTAAATAGTAAATAAAACATACATACACATATTACAAATGAGAACCATGCATTTAAATCAGCTCAACATGTGTTAAAATGCACCACCAAATGGGAAATATGGTCTGATTTCTTAAATATTCTTCTGGTGAAGGACCCCCAAACCCTCTGTTTAAAGCGGTTTAGAACATGTAAGCTATTGCACATATGAATATTCCAATAGTTCACTTTTCACCTCAGATTTATGAACCTGTCCAATCACTACATAAAGAAAAAAAAAACAAAAACAAACCAAAAGCTTTTTGGAAGAACAATTCAAGAGATGCAGAGAAAAGTTATAGAAAATCACGCTTGATGATTAGGGGCCTGGACTTAATTTTGCCTTGGGCCCCCAAATTCCTAGGTCCACCACTGCTGTCGCCTTTTTTACTCCCGTTACAGAGAGTTGCCAAATAATTATACATATTCTCAACTGTGTATCCATCCGTGTCGTTCGAGAGTTCGAATCTGGCTCCAACCATTTAGTGCATGTCATTCCCCAGTCCCACCCCCTGAAAAAAACAATCTTCCTTTTGATCTAAAAAAGTCTATGTATATATGTTTTTTTCCTAATCACCGTTTAATTTCTCGTCTCGCTGCTGTTTACTCCTCAAAACAAACCAACTTCGTAACTTCTTTGAACAGTATCTGATCGATCACTTTTGTACAAAAACAAGCCCACAATGACGTTAACTATAATGGCATTAAAACTCTTTTTTTTCTTTAGATGACGTGTTACTGACAACGCTGAATCTCCTTGTGAACTACCCCTCTGTGTAAGCGCACCTTTCGAATGAACCAAGAACTGACACAGCGCACGTGGCTCTATAAAATAAAACTAGTTAACAAAGTCTAGAACATAGCCCGAGATCAATTTACTAATAACCGCCATTTGGTAATAGCAGAGTTGATCTCACAGATTTAGTCTGATGAAGAGAAAATGATTTGTGATATTGCATGGGAGTGAGCGTCTCTCTCTCCCTCCGCCTCCCTCCCCTTCAGTGGCTGTGGTAATGAGCTCCTCTGTGCTCTGTGCCCCCCCTCGGCTGTCTTTAGCCCCACTCCGAGACTGTAGGTGAGCATCTGGACAATGGCATACGGTTAGTGCGCCGGCTCCACAGGCCCGGTTCAATCAGCTGTAGGCAGGAGGGCCGCGCTTCTATAGATCAGCGGGGTGATCCATAGGGGAGCGCAGCCTGGACAACCTTACCGCCTTAAAAAAAACTCCATTTAAGGTAGCGCTATTGGCCCATTCGCCACATGTTTAGATCAATTGGATCGCTCTTAATGGAAAATGTTTGAAGTCTTCCTGAGCGTAGTACAATGAGACGACCTGTGAAGGATGTTTTTAATCCAGTAGCGCGCACTAACTGCAGACCTAAATTGACAAGTCTGTGCTCCGACCGTGTGTTTTCTAAGGCTAGAAGGCATCCTCGTGATAATTACGAATGCTGCTCAACAAAGAAAAGAAAGCTCGCTATAGAAGCTTCTATAGAGGAAGAAAAACATGTGGCGGCGAAATGCAGACACATCAAGAGTCACGCCAAAATGGCTCCTCTTCCACGCATTAATGCCCATATCAATTGAATAGCGTCTAGAGTGCTTTGAAAGGAGTGGAGTGAGTTTCACACAGGCTCGTACAGTCAGCACATCTTGTGATCCATCTCTAATGTAAACGTGGCCACTGTGAGGGGAGCCTATGTTAACAGGGAAAATAAATGTCATCATCGGCCTCGTCTCCAGGATCAGATAAAAATTCTATGGTCGGACGAAGCAACTCGAATCAATCGGCACAATTAGAGCCCGCGGGCCATTCTCTCCTCACATCTCCCTTTGGTTTGGCTCAATGCTCCTGCCTCTATTGTGCACGCTGAGGACACTCAATAGAGCCGTGGAAGTGGACTCTTAAGAGACCCTCTTTGTAATCAGGGTAAATATAGCTGAAGGTAAATGAACACATTAAGGCAGGTTCTCAACCTGAGGGCAGCAGGCTTCTATTCAGTTTAAAGTGGCCCAGTACAAACACTACAGTATAGGAGCACCGGCTTTGTGCTCAGGCCAGCCACATGTGTCCTGATAAAACCTGGTGTGTGCTACTTTATGTCATGCCAAATATATTACACTCAAGACCATCTTTAAAGGAATTGTTTCTTTTGGTCTGGTAAATACATGTGGTATTTTTATATATATGTAAATAGCTTACGTGTGTGAAATCTGTTTACATAGAGAAACACATAGAGAAAGTTTTATTATAGATTCTGTTCACAGTCATGGCTTGTTCTTTGTCAGTTCTCATGGCTGCATAACTGCATTAGCTGTTAACAAGAGGCCAATATGGTTGCAATAATTCACTTAATTCTGTTGTTTATCAAATAAAATGTAAGTAAAGTTTTTAAAAGTCATGACATACAATATACAGTTAAAACAGACAATTTCCCATTTGAGACCAGTAGTTGAAAAATTGCGATTAATTTGGATGAGTAGAAAATGGATACTACAAATGGACCCCTCAAATTAAAGGGGCTGTACCCAATTAATAATCACGCTGCACACCGCTGAAATTAGGTTGAAATTCAATTTTTTTTACAGTCAATGGAGTGTCTCTAGGCTTTTCAGCAGGAAAACTCTGAAAATAAACTTATGATGCCATTCCAAAA
The DNA here is from genome assembly GCA_019453435.1 of Rhinogobius similis. Lineage (NCBI taxonomy): Eukaryota > Metazoa > Chordata > Actinopteri > Gobiiformes > Gobiidae > Rhinogobius > Rhinogobius similis. Next base: position 47,635,863 of record CM033620.1, read on the forward strand.
TAAGCGATCTAAAGATAATACAGTCACGTAAACAACGTGCATCGTATCCAGGACCTCAGGGAATAACTCATGATGGAGTACAAAAGGTTCACTGTCCAGTTGGAGAGTAACATTCTTTACAACGTCAAAGATCAATTTCACAAGGACAACTTATGAAAGGAATAGAAATGGCGTGAAACAGCCGAAACGGTGACGGTAAGTTGCCTAATTAATGCACAACAGCCACGGTGTGTCATTGCTCTTCGAAAAGTGTGGTCCTTGTCAACTTTTGTGTAGTTCTAAACCAACTTTACAACCAACAACTATCATGTAAGTTGTATAAAACATTTTAGTGTCTAAACAGTGAGAGGATACACAGACTAGCTTTGCTCTGACGTCTCAGTTGTGAATTAAAACAGTGGCGGCTTGTCAAAAGGAGGGGCAAGTTTTCATTTGTTTGCCCATTGCGTTCGCTGGATGCCCGTGCACTGAATGGGTGTGTATGTCTGAGCCTCTTGAGCAAATTTGACATCACTCTGAAGCCATTAGTTTACATTACTTGTTCACAGACAGAAGTGCACGAGTCATAGAACGATAATTAAAACTGGAAGATGAACCCAAAATGGCGCCCTGTTTAACCCTATGGCGTGTACTCATTGGCGCATGACCCCAAAAAAGTTCTTTACTTCCGCGTTACTTCCTGATACGGAGGCTGCAATCTATGCTTTAGGGGCACCACGTGACCACAATCCCCCACGATGCTTTGAGAGACGTGAGCGACCACACAGCTTACAAGTTTTTGTGTCAACGTCAGCTTGTGTGATTGTAATTGTATTCTTCATGTTAGAGCACACGTGAAAGCGTCTGAAATGAAATACAACTTACAGGTATTCCTAGTCTAGCCATGTCCACGCGCTTCTGTTTGTATCGTCCGACGTGCTCTTCACGTGGCTCACACATGTTTGCCGTGACGTCACTTAATATAAAAAAGGTAATTTCAGTGATTTTAGAAACAGTAGAAAAGAACATTTCCTTCTATTTGATTTAAATACCGATAATAATTAAGTACTGTCTGCAATTATAATGTGCAATGATAGAAAAAGGCTGGGCCCAAGAGGCTGCAATACCTCGCACGGCCACTAATCAATCTAGGACGAGGACAGAGGGGGCGTGCCTTATTCAGTTAATACATCTATGACTTGAGTACAGGAATTGGGATTCACGTACTTTCTGTCATATTTCTGACCTATTGATTCAGCTGCGAGCTTTGATCTGCCTTTAGTTACCGAATCTGTATTGGAGCATTTTGCTACAGTCAGTGAATGGATAACAACAACTGCTGTGACTATTTCAGCTTCAAATCTAATCTTCAATCTCACATGTACAAATTTAACATACAGAAATCATTTAATCACATAGGATACGCACTGAGCAATTAAGTGATACTATTGAAGGGATTTCAGCAACCTAGTCTCCAGAAAAATATCTATATCATTTACATTTTTTTAAAATGTTTTTTTCTTTTTTTTTTGCATTTACATAGCTATTGTACTTTTTTGTTTTTAAAATTAGAGTTAGAGTTAGCGTTGGAGTCAGGGTTTATTATTGATAAAATGTAACATGTACGTTTTTGATTGACATTCTTATGTAACATAATTTGCAAAACGTGAACAATGTACATTTTCTGCTGCTCATGACTCATGCAGAATAATTTCCAAAAACGTAAAATTTGTAAGTTTAAACGTACAATACCTGTGTAAATTTTAAAAAACATAAATTACGTACGTATTTTTCTGGAGACTGAGCGTTCCTCTGTCACTCAGGGGGGCGGGTTTTCCTGCATCTTTTTCTTAATGTTCTCACTTTTTGCATGTACAGATAACCTATTGAATTTAAGTTTTATAATGGCACACAAAGAATATACCATCAGCCACCACTGCTAAATATATGCACCTGCAGTTTTACCTATGTGACGTTTGTCTGTGACTCCAGGTTTAAATTCGGGGTTGAAAAAGTGTTTTATCTACCGCTAACTGGGAAGTGTGTTAGCGTACTAGTTGTTGTTAGCATTACTCCATTAAAACTCTGCTCTGGCTTCTGAAAGTTGTGAAAAGCGCTTATAAACTAATTGCTGTGAATAATCAGAACGCCAGGAATGCGTTTGGAAAGTGGAAAGAAGTTTGAACCGCTGCAACTTAAAATGAACTAGTTCGTTTTTTTTTACATTTAAAAGGCAGTGTTTCTTGTACAATTGGACAGCGAAAGGTCACAGAGGAGGTCAGAGAGAAGCTGCGCTGGAGACCTCGAGAACAGCTCTTCTGGATCCGAGGTTGATGTAAGCCCAGGCCCACTGCAGAGTCTGCACGTTTCCTACGGTTACCTCATCCTGAGACGCACGCTGAGCTCAAGAGAGAGAAGGAAAGGAGACGAGGAAGAAGGAGAGGACATGAGAGCAGGGGAGAGGAAAGGAGACAAGGAAATAGGAGACTGTATGAGAGGAAAGACGACGAGAGGAGAAGAGAGAAGGAGAGGAGACAAGAGAAGAGAAGGAAAGAGGAGAGACACGAGAAAGAGAAGAGAAAAGGAAAGGAGAAGTGAGAAGAAGGAGAGAACATGAGAGCAGGGGAGAGGAAAGGAGACAAGGAAATAGGAGTCTGTATGAGAGGAAAGACGACGAGAGGAGAAGAGAGAAGGAGAGGAGACAAGAGAAGAGAAGGAAAGAGGAGAGACACGAGAAAGAGAAGAGAAAAGGAAAGTAGAAGTGAGAAGAAGGAGAGAACATGAGAGCAGGGGAGAGGAAAGGAGACAAGGAAATAGGAGTCTGTATGAGAGGAAAGACGACGAGAGGAGAAGAGAGAAGGAGAGGAGACAAGAGAAGAGAAGGAAAGAGGAGAGACACGAGAAAGAGAAGAGAAAAGGAAAGGAGAAGTGAGAAGAAGGAGAGGACATGAGAGCAGGGGAGAGGAAAGGAGACAAGGAAATAGGAGACTGTATGAGAGGAAAGACGACGAGAGGAGAAGAGAGAAGGAGAGGAGACAAGAGAAGAGAAGGAAAGAGGAGAGACACGAGAAAGAGAAGAGAAAAGGAAAGTAGAAGTGAGAAGAAGGAGAGAACATGAGAGCAGGGGAGAGGAAAGGAGACAAGGAAATAGGAGACTGTATGAGCCAAGGAGAGGAGAAGAGAGAAGAAGAAAGGAGAAGAGAGAAGAAGATAGAAGCCGAGACTAGGAAAGAGGAGAAACGACAAGAGGAGAAGAGAGAGGGAGAGGAGAGAAGACATGAGAAGGAGAAAAGAAAAGGAAAGGAGAAGAGAGAAGAAGCTAGAAGCTGAGACAGAGAAAGAGGAGAGATGACGAAAAGAGACAAGAGAAGGCTAGGAGACGACAGAAGGTGAGGAGACAAGGAAAGAAGAGAGACAACAAGAGAAGACATGAGAAGGAGAAGAGAAAAGAAGATAGAAGTTGAGACAAGGCAAGAGGAGGAGAGGAGACAAGAGAAGGAGAGCAGAGTGGTGAGGAGGCTAAAGAAGGGGAGAGGAAAGGAGACAAAGGAAAAGGAGAGAAGTTGAGAGGGGTAGAGGAGAAAGAAACGGGAGAGGAGAAAAGAGGAGTAAAGAGGTGACAAGAGAAGGAGAAAGGAGAGAAGACAAGGAAGAAGGCGAGAAGGATAGAAGAGACAAGACGAGAAGGAAAGTGAAGAGGAGACTAGATAAGTGGAGAGAAAAGGAGACGCGAAAGAGGAGGCGAGAGGAGGAGAAAGGAAAGGAGGAGAGACGGAAAGAGGAGACATGAAGGAAACAGGTGAGAAGACGAGAGAAGGAGATACAAGGAAGGAGGAATAGAGTCTAGACTAGACATTGGACAACATGTAAAGAGTAGAAGAGAGGAAAGGGGAGAAAGCAGATGGAGAAGATGAAAGATTTGTGTGACTTTACACATGAAATATGAAAGGAAACAAGGGTAGGGTTAGGGTTTGCGAGACAGGAGAAGAGAAAAAGGTGACACAAGGAGAAAGGGGAAAGGAAATATTGCATTGTTTTTATTTGTACTGTCTACGCCCTGAAGCAGTACATGCTTAAGACAAATGTATCTCCGTGGGACAATAAAAATTGGCTAAACTTAAAGAGGAGAGAAGACGAGAGGAGACAAGGAGAGGCGAGAGGAGAGAAAGCATATGAGGAGATAAGAGAAAGGAGGAGAGAAGAGAAAGATAAGACGAAGGGAAGGGAGAGACAAGAGGAGAGAAAGGAGATTAGGGGAAGGAGAGATGGCAAGGAAGGTGAGAAGAGAAACAGACCACTGCAATCGGTGTAGTTCCTCATTCGTCCAGAAGCGATCCATCGTTGAAACTTTTTCCGGTAGTTCCTGTGGTCGGGTGACTTCCTGGCCAAGTTCTTCAGTTCTTGTTCCAGTTCCAAAGTTTTCTCCCCCTAAATTCGAGGAATCGAGTAGGTGTAATCCCATATTCGTGCTGTAGTAATCCACCGTAGATCGTAGTTTCAACGCAAGCCAGTCACATGCTAATCAGATGTTTAACAGTGATGAAGAAAAGTCAGTCAGATCACAAAAGGATGGGACAGTCAGGGTGGCGTCAGGTGATAACTCATCCATGGCTGCAGGGCTAATTCAGCTCTGAGCAGAATAAACTTCTCCGACCGGCTCCTCCATGTCCCAGCCTTCTTAAACTTTTTAAAAAGATGTGCGCTAAGTGAGGAGGCCAACTGCAGCCCGGCACACTCACTAAAGCTATTTTGTGTTACTTTGATTGCATCAAAATGGGAGCCCAGTCGAGTAAAGATCGTCCTGCAAAGGATTTTTGTGAAGATAATGTCATTTTTAGGAATAAAATTGAATGAGCGAAGGGATTTGATAGAAGGATGAGTGACAGCAGTCTGATGGCATTGAGAAACAGAAGAAATGATGTTGAAAAAAGAGTTATGTCCAAAACAGACAGTGCAAACAAAACAAGTGACTGAAATAAAAAGGGATTTTAAGTTTTAGAAATGTGGGAAAAAGCAGATGTAGAAATTAAGGAAAAGGAACATGAAAGTAGAGAAAGAAATCTGAAAAATTAAGACAAGTTTAAAGGACCATTTCAAGACACATAACTTGATTTATTTGCACTCTTCTCTTTTAAAATATTCTTTATAATTCTGTATGTCTGTTTTGTGATTTTAAAGTTTTCCGGTAAGTTTACATGGAGCATGCCAGCTCAATAGCAAGTAAGTTCTACACAGACTCCAAAGCCGCTTTCAGGTCGCCTGGGAAATCTGTGCATTGTAGACCTGTTGTTGCACATGTGCATCTTACACAAATCAGTCTACTTTATATAATATTTGAATGACGAGACGTTACTTGTGTGTCCATTCCGTAAAATATAAAGCATTAGGGGACATTTGAGTACTTTTTATTAATGTTCTCTTCCATACCATCTGAAGTACATTGTAAATAGATTGTATCGAGAACTTCTAAAGTACATGACGGAATAAAAATAGCCTGACAGACTTTATTTTTTCCAGGTATGTGTCTGCGTGTGACCGTCCCCTGTGGGAAAATATGCGCTCTAATATCAATTTTCGTCAATTATGTCATTTGTGTGATTAGAGAGTCAGCAGTTAAGTGTGGACCGCACAGAGTCTGTCTGATCAGGGCAGATTGCATCAGGAAGTCCCCACAGCCAGGAGTCCAAGCTTTACAACAGGATAAAGACTGTGGCTTGTCCATGTCGTCAGTTGTACACAAGATTATCCTGGGTTAAAACAAATCAACGGTAACATTAAGTAAGTAAAATCGTTACACGAGTGATATCTCTGAGCACTCACGCTTTTTAAAATTAGCATCTTTCGGGAAATTGTGGCAGAAAACAATAAAGGCTTCTATGAAAACAACACTTCATTTGAGTTACAAGATTACAAGACAACTTTTGTCTAGCTCTAATCACCCGCACATGCACCACACTCTTCAATAAGCAAAGTGAGAAATGGGTGTAGCCCAAAGACACAACGATGGCCGTAACCGTTGGGTCAGTGCACACATGAGTAGCTGTTACAGAAGACTTAGAAGAATCATTTCTGAGATGTGTAGATTCTGGTTCACCTCTTTTATCCATTGTAGCAATTATGTTCTATAATATGAATAGGGCCAATGATATCTGGTTCACATTGCCAAATTAATTCGTCCCTGTGCCAGCACGTCAGTTACGTCAGTTTAGTCGTAAGTCAGATTTCGACTGGCTCTTGCACCCTGTCCGGTTCGCTTTGGAGCTCCTCGGCACAGATAGGTTTAATGCTGACACCGGGTCCAAGAGCCTGCACCCAAATAAAGCCAGTGGTTCTTAACTAATCATATCTAAATTGTACCAGAATTCTACTTTTAATCATATGGTTGATCTGAGCAATTCACAAAATGTTGACGTAATTCCAGGTTTGTGAAGGAAAATACTGATATTTTACTTAATGACCTTGGATAATGTTAGATGAATCATGCTCTGGAAATGTTTTTTTATAGTGACACAAGTGCGTGATAAACAGGAACAGTTGTTGCTAACATGCACTAGCTTTGTGTTGGTAAGGGTGTCGGCTCCACATATTAGTCACTAGAAATGCGAAGATCGAGTCAGCGTATTTGCGTTTTCTTTGCCTGAGTCTGCGTTCTCCTTGCTCAAGTCAGCCGGGTCGACTTTAATTAAGGAGGAGCTGAAGCGGACCCTGCTGGCTGTACAAGCAGGGCAAGCGGGCTGGATCCATTTGGAAGCTTGTACCTCGTGCTAGCTTAGGACCCCCGAAATGGTTGGTATAGATATAGTCTCTAGCACGTCATATCGAGGGGGCAACTTCACTTTTTTCCATCTTCTAATACATTTATTGTTGAATTATATCTAATTTAAGCATAACAAATTCAAATCAAGTCACAGCCGGGCCTTGACAGATGTTATTGACCTGGCATTTCCTCAGAAAATGAATTGTTCTGTAGACTGCAGTCGGCCCTAGCATCACAGTAGCATTTAGCCCGCATTCTTGGACCACTAGACCAATTTGGATGATTTAACCACTTTTTTCCTCTTCTTTGTGCTTCTTTGTGTCTGCCTTTGGCTCAGTGTAACTCCTAAACTTGGCGTTTTCTCTTGTAGTTGTTGATGAACAGTGAACGGAAGAGCAGCTCTGACACATTGAAATGAATGGATTGTTTTCCGCCAAAGAGGTCTGAGAGTGGGCTCAGATGACGACTGTATCTATGGTTCACTTTAGACTGTGGAAACACTTTCAGACTGCACCAATCTTCACCAGAGATGCACTTACCATTAGGCAACAGGCCACAATTTCCTCTGAAACATTTCTCTTTCAATTTCACAAAAAAGTGGTGCAGTGTACTTTTAAACAAGAAAAAAATCAACAAAATAGTCTGGGATTGTAATTCTGCCCAAGCCACCGTCCCACCCACCCCCCCCAATAAAGCAAAAAATATCATAAAATCCACTAATGTTAAAATGCACCAATAAACGGGAAATATGGTCTGATTTCTTAAATATTTATCTGGGGAAGGACCCCCAAACCCCCCGTTTAAAACTGTTTTAAAGCTGTTTATGTTTATGTAAGCTATTTCACATATTCATTTTCCAATAGTTCACTTATCACCCCAAATGTATTAACCTTTCCGAACCACACGTTAAAAAACAAACAAAAGCTTTCTTTCAAGAGTCATGGCAGAAACGTTATAGAAAATCGCAGCTGATGAGGAGGGGCCTGTATCAAATTTTGCCTTGGGCCCCCAAATCCCTAGGTCCGCCACTGATCTTCTCCATAGCAATCCTAAGTCAAAAGAAACAAGACTTCGGTATCATCGCAACACACTCCTTCCACAGATGCAAGCGGTGAATTTTGATAAAACAACAATACATGATTTCTAAATTATCCACTTGAGGGAAAACCTTTACACGGTGGTTAAAAGCTTAAAACAGTTGCCTGTGATGTCTGCTTTATTCTAGCCGTTCTAAATTGCATCCTGTGTATTGAAACAGCTTGCTCTTTCCACCGTGCGCTCGGAGTCTTTAGGTTGAACTTACCTTGCCTCGGGCTAACACACACGCTCATCTATTATACACCGGTGTCGGATATCTCCACCTGTCTGCACTCAAGTCCGCAGACAAACGCACCTACCTGCTCCTCCGCGGCTCCACCACTTCTCGCTCTCCTCTCACGCTCACCGATCCCGTAAATATTTCAACCGCTGATATGTTTAGAGAGCCCCACTTCAGAGTCTCTTCTCGCACTATTTCGGTACCTGTTCAAACATGCCGGCGTGAATAATTTACCGGCGAGAAGGATCCGAGATGGTTCATCCGACACGACATGCTTTTACCTCCGCGTTAGGCGAGTGCACCTTCAAGACCGACAGAACGGGGACGAGGAGGTTTCAGCCTACGGGAACACGAAAACAACGCCGAACAAGTGAGCGCGACCTGGGCACGCCGAGATTGATGTTGTGGATGGTGAATTATGGATGGGGTCCTAAAGTGGATCTCTAGAAGGTCTACGTGTTGCATTACCAGCTGTGGAAGGGAGAGCGCGGCGTACCTTTGATTCAGAGTGAGAGGCCGCAGAGTGGAAAGTTTCAGGTGGAGATGAAGAACTTGGTAAGTCCATGTTCATCTTATGTTTTAGCCATTTCAAACCGTTAAGCTGTGATATTCTTCTTCAGGCTGCAGTGATTTCATTGGATTTCTACTCATTTCTACAAATCGATTGCTAAGTTGGTTGATGGAAATTCAGTTAATAGTTTGGAGTAAACATATTATCCAAAATTGCGTCATGCTATAATGTTCCTAAATCAAAAGCAACTCTTCCTCCTCATTAAGGTTGCACTATCTAACTTTTCTAGAGGAGGGTACGCCACCTGCTTGTCTTGAGGAGATTACATTCTTTTGCATAGAGCTTTTCATTTTTAAACAAAACATACAGCATGCCACAGAGAGAGAACAATATAAATAAAAAATTAAATTAAAAATCCACAAGACAGCTAAGGGAAAAAAAGGAAACTCACAGCATAAATTGTCCAACATTTAAGTCCCATTTAGTCCAAAGTCTGTTAAGGTGAGACACTGCAGGTAAAGAGGAAACAAAATTGTAAATGAATTGTCTATCTGAAATTGAATTGAAGACAATTTCATTATGTGATGTGTAAAAAATGTCAAAATTACACATATTTGTGACATTTCAATCTGAAAAATGATTTACATTTTTAGTTCATTTTGTACACATTTACATAGGGGAATTTTAATATCTTATTTAATTTGTGTGAATTACATCAACTGAAAATTGCACTAAAATTCAAATTTCGTCTTAGTTTTTTACTTAAATCTTTTTTATCCTATATGTTGAGAACAAACTGACCAAAAAAACAAAACAAAAAAACTTTTGCCTGTAATGTCTCGCCTTTGAAAAAGTTAATTCCAAGTTTTTCCCCCCATTTTACAAATGTCTGTCATAATTTGTGCCCAGTCTGTGACAAAATATGATATTTTCAAAGTATAGTCCTCAAAAATAAAAACAAAATCATATCTCAAGAAACTCAAATGTTCAAATCATAAAATTGTCAACATAGAGCATTTACCACAGTTTACACACACACCAAAATTTGATTATTATCTGATTTCTGGAGTTATCAGATTATATTGGATCTGATGAGAGATTTCTTTCTGATTGAAGTTTTATCAAGGGAAATTGCTAAAAATGGCACAGTACACATGTCACTTGATCTTTTTGATGATCAGATTTTTCATGTGCACGTAAACACACACCAAAAATCTGACTGTTGGGTTATTCTAGTCATCTGATTTGGAAATGTACCCACTGTTACCCACTTTCTGTCTAAAAACTAAGAGTGTATACGCTGCACAATTTTATTAAAAGGTTTCTCAACTAAGAGTATTGAGTAATTGAACGTCCCACCTCTGCACATTACATATTACATAGAATGACACCATGCACACTGCACTGGTGCCTTTCGCGGACCGCTAGAAGCTCTCATTACAGAATGAGAAGTGATTCTTTAATGACTGCGGTGCAAGCCTCTTCAATTTAGTCTAATCACAGGCCGAGTGTGTCAGATGAGCGATGATCAGAGGAGAGGCCATCGCTCCAAAATTAATAAAAATAGGCCTGATCTTCACTTATCAAGAACACTGTGCCCTAATGAAATCCAAAAGCGCGTGGACTTTTTCAAAAGAGAATAATTCCTACACAGCTTTACTCAAGTGAACTCGGCATCGTGTCAAAGGAGCAGTCGCAATTATTCATTAAGAAAATAAATGAATTGAAATTATGATGTACAAAGGATGCAGATTGTGTAGGTGTTAAGAGGGACAAATACAGACCTAAGCATAAAGGGACACTTCAAGGCCATGTGAAAGTACGAAAATATGAATGATGGAGGTTGTGTTCTTTTATGATTGTGTTATGAAAAATGTTGTTTCTTTAATTAGTGGCATTTATAAACTTGTCAATAACTGTATATTACAATAGACAGCTGTAAAAGGGAGCGATGAGATAAAGATAATGTCCATGTGTTACTTTGAATAAGGACTGTAAGAATCAGGGTTTTAAATTCCTATTTTACAGCTTGAGAGAAGACTTACAGAAGATTTGTAAACTAATAAAGGAACCACACCAATTTCAGAACTGATTTATAGAGGAGTAAACTACAGAATAAACAGGGTTGTAAGATAAGACTTAATTTGGTATTTGTAGAGGACATATTACACACGCTTTTGCAAATTTTTACTAATTGTAACCATTCAAATTATTTGCAATTACATTTGCAGCCTCTCTTACAATGGAAGATCAGTGTGCTGGTGTGGAGTCCGTAGCTCTCCTAGTGCCCAGACTGCTCCATAGAAAAGACAGAGGACATGTCTTGGTGTTGAGCCGCACAAAAGCAATAAGACGCTTCCTTCATCCTTCTCCCTCCGCACGCACCGCGGGCCTTTCTGCATCAGAAGAATTCCTGGCAAATGAATGCACTACCTCTTGGGCTAATTAAATTAGAGGGGATCAAAACTACAGAGCGGCTTTTGTGCCGGACACAATGTTGTGCTTCATGCGCTCTCTGCTCTGGGGGGAATTTCTGCCATTTAGCCTGCTCCTGCCTCCAGCTCCACGCTGGCCGCCGCTAACACACTCAACTTTCTCTAATTTGCTTGAATGAGAAAGAATTATTAACTGATAATAAGCCGTGCGGAGCAAAGGAGGGAGTGTGCAGGGCTGCAGGCAGGATGAGCGCAAAGGGTGAACTCCGGCACCTGAATCTGCGCCGCCTTTTTATTATTATTAATTCCGCCTAAAACGAGGCATTCAGGAGTAAAATTGCAGTGCAAATGACAAGACTGATTATAGTTGTAATTCCTCTTCTTTGGGAAACGTGTGCGGCTTTGTTTCAGTACTAACCGGATCAGGCCGCTAACAAGCTCCTGCTAACCACGTAGCATCGAGCATGACCTGCGACGCATGGCGGTTCACAGTAAGGTTATTCCACTGCGCTAGAGGACACAGACTCAGACAGACCATTAGTGCACCGCAAACCCACTCCACCAGGGCTCGTCTCGTGAACTGTTTAGTGACTATTAAGGCCTGCTGTGCTAAACATTGTTATGAACATGTAATCTAGTAACCATGTGATTGGGGACCTGGGAGGGAGTTGAAGATGTTAGGGTTCTTTTAGTTCATGACAATGATGGACAAGATTGAGGGACAGTGCCAGTTAGATGCTTTGGTTTCCAGATTAAGATGGTTAGGACATGTTCAGAGAATATAATGTTTGAAGAGAAGATGCTTAGAACTAGAGGAAGACCAAGATGGAGATAGATATAGGAATTAAGTGAAAGGGAACATGTTAGTTAGTGGGGGGGGGGGGGGATGCAGAGGATAGAAGGCAGAGGGAGCAGCAGATTCCCTGTGGTGCCCAAAGGATATGAGAATGATAAAGACTGTATTATGTTGTTGATTTTTCTTCTTTTTTTGTACTTTTTACTTAATTTGACAGGACAGAGCAGCATGAAACAAGGACAAGACCAGGGAATGTGTGCAGGCATGTGTGCTACCTCCTTGACCACGAGCTGCAACGGTCATTGTTGAATTTTTAAACTTCTGTTGGGAAAATCCACAATGTTTTGAAAATCCCTCTGCGGAAACTGCTGTTTTGGGCTTTGAAAATATGATTTGGTTTAATTTATGTTTAATGGCATTAGTTTTAAAGTGAATGTGCTTAGTTATGTGCTTATGAAACACACTGTTAATTTAACAATCAGAACCTACTCCACTCCAAAAATAAGTTGTTCAGTTGTTGGCAGTCTGTTTCACAATCAAATGGTTACACATTAGACCCATTACTGCAGAAAGAATCAGTTCGAAGAGGAGAGCGTGGCTAAGAGGAGGCACCAGATCTGCGTTACAAGCAACAGTTGCCAATGTGCACGCCTTTGCCTTTACACTATCAGTAAGAATTCACCCTCCAACCAAACGTTTACAGGTCTAGTCTCACTAGGTCGACATTGTGAAGACAATTACTAACTACAGCGTTGTTAAAGGTGCACTTCATAACTTAAGGTTGAAGATACACCACCTCCTTTCAGATGTGAATAGTTTTGCCTGGAACACGTCACTGTATGGCAGCACAATATTTACTTTACAATTATTCAGTTATTGAATGTTCCTTTATTGTTTTGAAAAATATATTCCTTGAACAATATATATACTAGTAGTGGGCTCGCCTGTCTACTGATCCGACCCATAACTTGGGCTGGTGACGTCACCCTTTTGATGCTGAATGGCATACTGCGGAACATTCTAAGTAAAGCTTTCTCAAACATCTCTATGGAGACATGCAGGTGATGGAACATCTAGAAAAGTTACTTAGTACAATAAAATGTAGCGTTATACGGCACCTGGTTAAATAAAGGTCAACTATAACCTATAGCATAAAATTCTATCTTGTAAATGTGAGTTTGTTCACTATGGCTATACCAGACAAAAAAATAAATGAATTAATTTTAAAAATTGTGTTTAATTCTGTCATTGTTTTAAGCTTATGGGGTTAAGAAAAATCAAAGACGAGCGCTCACCCCCGTATGCTTTGTGTGTTCCTGGCTGGCTCGCCACACCTGCGCCGTGTGCCAGCGCAGTGCCAGCGGATTACACTAATGCTGCCTTCAAAGCCGTCAAAGCCCGCTTACCTTGTCACGAAGGTTGGGGCTTCCCTCCTCCACCACATCTGCACACATGTTCGACCCGCCTCCACCATTACCAACCGCCCCCGCCCCTCCCTCACTCAAACACACACACGCGAACAAAGCAGGTCCCAGAGAAATCCAACAGGCTGCTGCTGCGTATGACAAGAATGTAACTATGTCATCGGATTCTCTATGCTAATCGCTCCATTTTCAGCACAATCGGGCGTAAACAAGAGCACAAAGGTTAAACGCTCCTTGTCAAATGTGTATTTCTTGGCTCACATGAAAGAGTCCTGTCCTGTTGGGGCAAGAGGGGAGATAATTCTACACACCAACACGAACACCTTCCTAGTCATTATCAAATATTAATTCTGTTGCTTATTTTCAGTATTGCATTCCCTAAAAATGTTTGTATGTGACTAAGGTGTCTGAAAATGCACGTGTGTTTTGTAGGCTTCAGATTTGCGACAAATGCAGTTAAAAGATTAAAGCACTCTAAATTCACAATCCTGTGTTGAATTCTCTTACAGTGTGGGGCCTTTCTGTGTGGAGTTTGCATGTTCTTCCCGTGTCCGGTGCCAGTCTACAAACTCAAACACAATATATTTAGTTGTGCTTTAGTCTTTGCAGTGATACCAGTGCCCTCATGTCACCACTGTCAAAATGAAATTCCATATGGGATAAAATATATACGTATCTTGGAATGAAAGCATTTTACGAGCAAAAATTTCAAAACGATCGAAGATGAAACAGTTTATGAGTTGGCTTCAACATGTGTGATAGATTAACAAAGCAACAATGAGGAACGTGTAAGAAATGGGTTATTCCTTTACACTTGAAACTCAGCTATTATTTCCCACAGACTTAAAGACACTGGTAAAAAGAAAATAATTCATATTTGTTATTCATATTTTCATATATATTTGTCATTCATATTTTAGTTATAGGTGCATTCTATTGATGGCCTTGAACATCATGGAGCATTGACCAGACCTCCTCCTGACCCTAAAACCCACGGTCAGTACAGTTCTGCGGCTGTGGTGTAAGCAGTGCTCCTGCAGGCAGCTGTGCAAATTGCGCCTTGCTCTTTAATCCAGGGAGAATTAGGGTCTTCCTGTGTACAAGGCCCTCCCCTCCGCGGCCCCCGTCCTGTTTAGATTTGGGAGCCTGATAAACCTCCACGGCCCACAGGTCTGTTATGAGTGGGAAAGTGAAGGGGGGGGTGCATTTTCTCATGGCCAAAGTCAACGCGGGATAATAGGCGGCTCGTAATGGGGCTCAGCGGGCATTATCGGGCCTCAAATGTTTTTACCCCCGCTTCCTGTGCTCGGAGTCGATCCAAGCGCCCCCTCCCTCTGTGAGCCGTGTTCAGGTGTTCAGGAGAGGGCCCAGATCTGGCTGTGGGACAAGCTCTAGTCTGTTCTCGCTGCAGTACAATGTGCAACCTTTTCAGTTGTGTTCAAAAGCAATGTCACTGGTATTGCATGAGCTCCAGCAAAAGTAGCACTAGGTGTTTTTGTGCATAACAGTACCAAGAAGTCCCTATAACCCCCAGTCCCCAAGTAGTAAAAGTGGTTTAATTGGCTCTAACATTGGCATTTGGAAAGTTTAAAACATTTTGCTTCCCAACAAAAGCATTCTAACCAGAAAGTTCCTGGTCAGACTGGAAAGAACTTGTCACAGAGCATGAGCTAAAGGTTCTCCCCAGTCCCTAGTTACTACTTTGCGTGAATGGTATAAAAATTTCAGACGCCTTGAAGTGTCCATCAAATTAAGAATGTCTGGAGTTTGTTTTTCGAGCAATTTTTCTTCCAAATCGTTTGCTTATCATGAGTAAGTCAGTACAACGGACAAAATTTCATAGCCCAAGTAACTAAGGTAATATTTGCTTTTCACTGTATTCAACATCTTATTTTCTCTTACTTTGTTAATAATCTAATGTAAACCCTAATGTAAACCTAATTTATGACTGTAAAACAATTATGTCTCATCAAATTTTGTACCAGGACCACATTTTTGGCAAAGTACCCGTAATCTGTCCCTGACAAAAACATCCAAATATACAGACAATAAAAATGTAAAAACACGTTTTTGCCGTGATTGTACACTGCAGTGGACCCAGAGAAGTGTGAGAGCTTCAGGCTAAAACTGCACTTTGAGAGTCCATATAATCTATGAGAGAGCAGCATGCAGCTTTGGCATCTAATCACAAACAACGCTCCTTTAGTTATTTTTATTATTTTAGAAACCATGCAACCATTCCACCCCATTTTCTGCTTTTTATTCTTCACTAAAATCCCACTAAAATATTCAGGAGCCATATTTTCTCTTTTATTGTGTGGAACGTAAACAGATGCAATTATTTGATTCCGCAGTTATGAAAACATGTATGTTATGAGAAAACAAGCGACTGGGGCTCTAATTGGTGCCATTTGTCTGGGCGCTGCCAAGGTACTTACCTCGGTGGCACCTTCATCCAGATCAAATTGCATATTCATATCCCTGAATGGAGAAGGGGTTTCATTTTGTCTTATTGGCCTCTAATTGGAATGCATGGTGTGTACCTGGGACTGGAGACATCCTGTAAACTCATTTATTCTGCTCTAATGAAACTATATTGCGCGCAGTAATAGCTCATAATGCAGAAAAATACTCTCAATTAATTCACAGCATTTTCAACTTCATACAGTTTATGAAGATAGTTTTTAATGTGTGTAATCTAGTGCTGAGAGAGAAGGACTCGATGAACGTCTGAATGTCTGGTGGAAGGGGGAATAGTGGGGGAACTTTCACCTTTTTCTCCCGTACTGCGTGTGGCACCTCTGAAGTGTGCATGTTCTCCCACTGTCTGGCTGGGTTTGCTTTAGCTGCCTTCCTCTACCATGGCTTGGTATAAACTATGAAATGTTGATTCATAGTGCCATTATGAAACCCGTACATAGACAATCTATGCATCTCTGCATTAATGTACTGATGACAAACCCTATATAACTTGTAGAGTTACAAAATTTCGGTAATTATTAAAGTTGTAAAATGTACATGGGAATTAACAGGAATTTATGCTAATTAACAGGATTTTATGGAAATACATGGGAATAAACAGGGAGTGATGTACAGATTAAAAACAATCAGGAATTATAGAAATACAATTTAAAGAACACATTTTCTGCTACAGTTTTTTGAGCTTTTAACCATGTAACCATGTAACAATGTTCCGTCATTAGAAACATACCTGAAGTAGCATTTATTAGCATTCACGCTGTTAGGAATTAGAAATTAAGAATTAGATAATTAGAAAATCCTCCCACCTGCAAAAACACTTCCTGCTGAACTTCCTTGTTCTGGGACGTTTTTTCAGAACTTATTCTGCTTTTTTAAATCCTTAAAATGTCGCCAGACTCGTTCTGAGCATTTCTTCTGTCTAAACACAATAAATGCTGCCGCTATCTTCATAAAAGCGTGTAGCATTTGCTTCAATAGATAATATAGCTAAGCCCTTGGCGCTGTCTACTGCGTTGGATGTACTAAGTAAGTGCCTTTCCAGACTGCTGAGAAAAAGTTTTTTTGTTGTTGTTGTTTTGTTTCAAAACATGAGATGGCAAATTAAAGGTAGTCAAGAACATGTTTTGGTTAAAAACAATACAAAAAATGCACAATATGTTCCTTTAGTATTTGTGATTTCACACAGCATTAAAGAGTATTAGCATTAAAAAGTCATCATCAGTAGATGGGATCACTAGGGCTCGATGAGGAAGAGGTTTAGGCATCCATTGTAACTAAAGTGGCATATAAGGAGGCTGACGTTCTAATTGTCTGTGTCACATGGTGTTATATTTGTCTCGGGTGCTGTGATCTCAAACATCCTGAAACTGATGAAGATCAGTCACATCTGAGCACACATGATCATGCCTTTGAGATCAAAGACAAACACATGACAGTTTAGTGACTTCACAGAAATAACATAAATCACCAATAAGTTGAACTGTGCCCCTAAAGAGGTGTGAGGTGATTAGTACTTGTCACTGACATCTGACAAGGTTCCACACTTTGAAGAGATTCTTCAAAACACTGGAGAAATACTGTTTTGTAAGGTTATGTTTTTGTGTTTCGTGTTCCATGTGGTTAATGGGACCTGATTATTGGGTGGTGTTACAAATTGCATTCATTGTGTGGGTTTGGGGTTTATATTATAAAAAAGCATGTTCATTTGTTGAAATAAGTGAGAAATTGTTGAATGGCAACATGGCAGTTATGTGTAAAAAAAAAAATAAAAAAATAAACTAAAAACAGAGGAGAAAATAGATTTCTGCAGAACCAATACACTTCACTACACAGAAATTGTATTTTTGTTGTAATTGTTAGACAACCAATAAGCTTGGTGGTTTACCACGTTTGTTCACAAACAAACAAACAAACTGACCAGATTGCACAGCTCATCTGAGTTTGGCCTGGGACGTAAAGGAGGGACTGTAGCTTTTAAACAGAGGATTTCAGTCTGGATTTACCAGGCTATATTACCAACATGGTGAATGAATAATGGATGAATTGTCAAGAGATGTTGTGTGTTTTTGAAACAGGCTAATCTCCAGTTCCCTTGAGACCAAGTCCGTACTGTATATTGCTCAAGATCCGGAGACGTGGAGTCCCTAAGAGCCTCACAATTAACCACACTACTGTTAAAACTTCAAAACATTCCAACTTCCAAACAGTCTATCTGCTTCAGTCTGTTACAACAACCTCAGAGAATAATCTTTGAGAGCTTCTTCCTCTTCTGGCTAATATCATCTTGTACATAAATTCTCCGCCTTGGAACTAAATCTTCGGCGCTCATATCTTTAAGGTGACATGCCACAATCATTTACCGATTTCCAAACCATGAGAAGACTGAAGCAGGACAAAACCCAGAGACGGTATTTGGCAACGACGTATTTGAGTAATTACACACGCAGGATTAATGCTGAGGGCAGGGCTCGCGGTTCTTTCACAACAACATTTGAAGTGTCAGAGGCATAGCTGTGGGATCCATCCATCAAACTTTATTGAACTCTTTGAAGCGCAAATAACATGGCGGTGCTGATTCCTGCCGATCCTTCGAACCCATTGCCCGACGCCACAGTGAATGCATCAAACTATCGTAAACCCTAATGAGAGGGGCTGTCTCCGCATCGCTATGTAAAACGGACTCTTATAAACTTCTGAACATGACTAGAAGGTTTGTTATTGGAGCTATACTTGGTCAGCGGGTCATCGCGGGTCATGGCTGCTTCAGAGCCTGGAGGAAAATCCAGTTTGTCTTGGCAACTGTGCGAAATGCCATGCCCAAAATAGTCTCCGCATAACTTTGTGACAGCGAATGGAAACTTTGAATTTGTGTCCGGACTCTGGTATTGTTCCAAATTCCAGCTTTTTTTGTGTGTGTGTCTTGGGGAACATGTTTTGTCTGGATTCTAGCAAAAGAGAATCCTTTGCATTTGACCCATCCATACATGCTTTTGGAGTATCTGTCAAGAGCACTGGGCAACGTAATGCCAAGGTACCCTTCACCAGCTTTTTAAGATGACTTATTATGCTTTTGTGTGCCATGTAGTTGCCATATAGTTTTCTATTTTTGGCATTTTAAATATCAAGTTTGATCCAAAACAACAAAGTTTGCTGACTTCTCGGTTGAAATTTGCAGAATTGGCGATGACAAGATTGCGCCAAAGCAAAAGCAAGTTTCCTGCTGGGCTTTTGGATATCCGGAAATATTACATGTTCTCTTGGGGAAACTTAGAATTTCTGCATGGAAATAATAGCAAGAAAATAGCAAGATTGATTTAGTTTTGGATAGCGGATTTTTGTTATTATTTATTTCAGATTCTTTTTATTTTTCTCCTTTTATAATATGAAAAAGCAACAGAACAGAACAATACCAGAAAGCGAAAAGACAAAAAAAAAAAGGAAATAGAGTAGCACAAAGAATAAAACAGAAAATAAAAAGGTCAGACAAGCAACAGTTCTTTCTGTCCCAGTGTCTGACAAATCTATCCATATTAAAAGTCAATTTTTCCATTTCGTAAATGTCTAAAGTTATATTAGTCCAGTCCTTGACAGTCAGTTTGGTCCCTGTCATCCATTTGGTCCCTGTCATCCATTGTTATTGTTTTTTGCTACGTTCAAAAGTACATTCTACAGGTATCCAACAATCATTTCCATTGTTGGAACTTTACATCTGAGATACATTGTTTTAAAGTCAAATTAAATATCAATAAGACCAGTTAGTTGGTTCAGTCCAGTATTAATGAACTTTTTTTTTGTTTTCATTTGTGCAAAAATGGTTACTGCTCAATCTTACGTATATCGCCGTTTATGAAGAAAAGAAATTGGAGTCCCAAGTAAGTACAGAGCAGTGGGCGTGTATCAGGGGTGATCGAAATGGCATGCCGTTCAATGCAAGAAAATAAAGATTACTCAAACATGTATGAAAACAGAAAACGGAAAACGGAAAACAGATATAGCGTGGTTAGAGGCTTATTTTTTTTCATAATATGCACCTTTTAAGTTCACGGTGAGTACTCAACCTATTGTTTACGTTATCCGTTAATAGAAGAAATCTTTGCAATCAGGCGAAACACACCACGACAAAGAGAGAACATGCAAACACGGAAAGGCTCGTGAATCAAACCTGAGACCTAGCCGTGAGTCAGCGCCAAACGGATGATCCTGTTGGACAAATGTGACTTTTAACGGCTCTTAAATGTTTCCGTTGAATTCCCAGAGTGAAAGAAATCACTCTTTTGGGGCCATTCCCACGGGGTCGCATCCGAGAGAAAAAGTGTCCTCCTCATCCTGATGTTCACTTGGACTGGTTTCAAACAGGAAGTGGATCTGACAGTTTGTTTAGACATCATATGCACTTAATCATCACTACAAAGAGAGCAGAGACAAGCCCGTCTGCGAGCAGGGGGAGAGAAGAGGTTTCAAGTGATCGTCTGCTCAACGTGATCCATGGAGTTACACAACATGGCTACTGTCTTTTTTATGGAGTCGTCTTGGTGCTTTTAACTGTGGTATGATGTTGTTGCCTTGTTGAAAAAGTACCTGGAGTTGTATTTGATTCATGCCTTTAAAGTGCATATGACAGGTTTTTGTAACGTAATGTATAATGTTCCTATTTTGACTTTATTTGGTCTATTAGTACCTCTTGTAAATATAAATTATAGTTTTACACCAATCGTTTGTCGCCGTTTGTGGAGAAAAATCTGTAGAAAGTTGCAGGAAGTAAACAAGTTGATGACATCACACAAGGGAGACAAAGGTTTTGCATAATTTACACAAAATAAACTAGTTTTTTGACCCTTTAAACATTAATTCGACAAAATAATGTTCATGTGTATTTTCATGTAAGTTTTTTTTTTTTAAAGTGACATTAGAGGAGTTTTTCCTCAGTGTACAGGATGGTTTCTTAATATTTTCCTAGTGTGATGTCATAATTTACAACCAGGAAGTAAAAATAAAAAGCAAATGCTAAAATGCTAAAGCAGGATAACATTTGAAAAGTATTTTAGGCAAACTTTGAAATGTATTTATCTTAACAGCATTTTCCATTTTCTGTCATAGGCACTTTAAAAAATGACAAGAAAACAACAATTGTAACACATGGGGAAACATAATTACTAAAACAATACTGAAAATTATTATAAATACGATCAAAATAACCGTGTGCAATTTTATCATTATTTGGAACCACAGTTTGATAGTACCACTTTATAATAACTACACTTTTAATAATTTAAATAAAACGGGATGAACAAAATGACAAACAACAACAAAATAAGTCTGTGTTCATGCTTTATAAGGGCTAAGGTGTAATAATTTTTATGGTAACACTTTCTAATAACTACATGTATTCCTGCCATAATAAAGCATGAACAAAGACTGAATTCATAGTGAACAAATAGTTTATTGAGAATGATTTAGGCCAATAACTATTTAACTAATACACAAACCCTAATTCCAAATCCTAACACTATCTTTAATTAAGCAGTTACTGAGCCTGAATCATGCTTTAATAAACTATATTTTGATTGTGAATTAAAGTTTTTATTCACGCTAACTTAGGTGCAGTTATTATAAAGTGGTACAGTTTTGATGACCTCTGATGTTTATATTGAAGATGACCTATTGTGCTTCTAATCTGCGACACCCGTGGATCATAATGTTAAGTTTTGGACTTTATAAATCGCGAAATTGATTAAAACTACAAAATTAAAAAACGAGTCTGCTTACTTCCACTTTGTTTGTTCCATATACGATACGTCATTTTTGGAGAGGTTCAGTTCACAAGAAAATTCATTTGTGTCAAAATGGCTATGCATGTCACCGTTTAAGAAAATAAAATGCTGAACAAGTAAGAAAGTAAGAAAATTATCAGTGGACGTGACACAAGGAGCAATGAAGACCTGGACAGACGGAGCAATGGAGTCTTGTCTGTAACTAGTTGTAGATTTTTAGCGAACAAAACCATGGGAATGTTGAGATGCGGTACACAGCATTGAAACGCGACTATTTAAACAAAACAGTCCTGTAGTTTGAAACAACAGATTTATAAGTTCTGATGACACTTGGACCAGCACTGTAAAATGCAACATTCAGAACAAATGTGGAGTTTTATTGCTCGCAGCAATTGTGTAAAAGAGGAAGCAGATGACGAGGGGATTCCCTGCAGCTCAAAGCCTCCTCTCTCTTTGGTAAATCAGATCCGTTTGTTCACATTAAACTACAAAGTCTCCAAGTTAATCCAGAAGAGCACTTTCTACTCAAGACTGAAACTGAAGACTGCTCTTCTCCAGATCTGTACGAAGCTTTTGCAGAGTTTAAGATGTAGCTAATAAGTGCTTTTTTGGAAACCTGGCAATGTCCGTCTAAACTTTTTGAGCAGATTGTAGACCCAAAACAAACAATTGCAGTTAATACAAACCATTTGTGTTGTTGTACATGCACAGAAACCATTTCAGCATTCACACCTGTCCTGGTTTGATTTGGGATCAAACCTGGCTATGACTTGGTTTGGTTCTGCATAATCCTGATCTAGTTCAGGTTAATTTAGAGTTTAGTTAGAGTTTAATACCGATTCTGATATGGTGTGTGCAGGTGTGAACGCAGAAACTAGTCTAGTTCTCAATAGATTGTTGCATGTCTCCCAAAACAGGCTGAACTCTGTCAATTGGATAAAGTCTTTACTGTGAAGTCCTTATTTTGCAAATCTTAAGTCAAAGACAATCAAATGCAAGTCAAGTCCGAGTCCTCTACTTTCCTGCCATTGTACCAAATTACCGAAAACCACTGACATTTGTGCAGTTTATCTGATTTTTGTGAACAGCTCTTCTTTTTAAAAAGGCCTGGTCACATCTTACTATCGACCGCAAGACGAAAATAGTTTTAAAACAGATTTATTGTTTTGAGATGAAGCATCGAGTCATGTCAAATCAGAAGGCTTTGAGTCCAAGTAAGTTCCAATGTCACAGGCCTTCAAGTCCAAGTTGAGTCCCAAGTCTTAATCCATTTTATCAGGGCAAGTCTCAAGTCTTCAAAATAGGGACTAAAGTCTGACTCGAGTCCAAAACACAACTTTGATGAGTGGTACAACTGTGACACAAGCATTGTCCTTTTGAAATACTTAAACCTTCTTTTGATTTGGACCTGGACAAGTAAGGGACTCCACAGATGTATTTATCAATGGCTGCCAAAATAAATGAAAACGTGTTAAGTTAAGTAATACTGACATAAGAAGTTGTATTAAAAAGTATTGGAAATTGGCCCGAAAATGTGGGGAAATCTACAACGTACTTAAACCGTAAAACAATTCGTGAGCCTAGTATTAGATTTTGAAATTCTGATATTGACATTGGCAAATACCGCAACAACAGGGCACGAATCAGATTTTGGCTGAACAAATCTATACTGGACCAAAAAACATCAGAAACCCAATCTACGTACAACTTCTAGCGTGACAATTGCACGTTATATTGTACCCATAGTGTTTCAGGTGTGCGCCCCTTCTGCCTCCCCTATCAGGCCCCCAAAAATCTGTTTCTGAATTCTGCACCCTCAGCGTGGTACTCCTTTGATTAACCACTCTTTGAAACTGTAATGCCGTGATTATGTGCGGTCGGAGTCGAATATTTTCACTGGGACACGGGGGGAAACGCACAACATTGAAACACAGAGAGGGAGAGATAGTGTGGGGAGAGGAGGTGGAGCCAGCCTTTCTGTACAGACACGGCGACGCCAGATGGCTTCTTCTAATAAATATTCAACCTTAACTCAGTTCCCATGTAACTTCTCCTCTTTTTCTGCGCTCGCTTTCTCTTGTCCCGCTGCCAGCACACCCACACGTTTCTGGGCCAGCGAAATGATTACAGTAAAGCAAACAAAAAGGAGAGGAGAGAGTGTTGAGGAGGAGGGGGGGAGGAAATGGCCCCCGTACATACAGATATGGAAGGGGCCGGGCCGAGAGTGTGCGCCGAAAGATTCCGTGCTTTTTTTAGAGCGGAGTTTCGGGCTGGAGCCACTCCGGTCAGAGGTGAGAGGCGCAATATCTGTCTCCTTACAACGCGCTCGACGGATGACGATGATGAAGTCGGCGGAGGCAGAGTGTAGTTAGCGAAGATTGAGAGGATGAGACATCTTCCTTTGCGGTCTTCGCTCTCAGACTTTCGACGTGTTCCGTTACCTGACCTCAGCATCTTTCGGCGCATGCATTCAGTCGTCCTCTTCATGTTCAAACCATCTCAGTCGGTTCGCAAACATCTAACACGAGTTGATGAAATGATGGACTCGACGGACAGAAAACATTTGCTTCTGCTGCTGTCGGTTTCTGGGTCTCTTGCACCTGTTTGAGGTTCCATTCCAATGATTTCAACTTTTCTGAATCAAGTTTCCGATGATCAAGTTACAATGGTTGTAAGGTCACAGTTGGTATAAAGTCAAAAGTTGGAGGCTTAATTTCAGCTTTGAAGAGTGCGCAGCCCTTGGGTCCTTAAGCAAGGCACTGCAAACACACAGCCAATGAATGAAATGTTAAAGAGGCTTTGAGAAAAAGGCTTTTATAGAAAAGCAAAGTAAAGATTTCAAAAGTAGTTAATTGTTGATGTTTCCTTATCATTTTCTCATTAAAAGTTATTAGCGTAGTCCTGTATTTTTCTGCATTCGATGCTTGAGGGTTCAGAAAATTTCTGTTTTCACCTACTCCCTGTCCCCGCCCACTTTTCTCTACTTACATGATTATGCAAGAAATTCAGACTCTGGGTCATACATGAAGGGTTCAAAAGTGCCACGTAACAATTTTTCAATAATAAAAATGTGTAAATAAACATTTGCTTCTTAAAATATCACTAAGAAGAGGCAGGGCTTATCAGTTGTTAAGTTTTGAACAGAATGGTTCAATACTAAATGCTAGAAAAAGGAAAATATGCCTGATCTTTCAGGATTCAGTGTAGTACTTTTTTCTAAATGGTGTGTTGCTGTTGGGTCACGCAGTTTCATTATTGTTGCCGTTATTAAAGGGCTTATGCCAAATCAACATTTAATTTACTTCAATTTCATTTATTTTTGTAGAGCCCGAAATCACAGCAGTAGTTGCCTCACAGGGCTGCGCAAAATTGCTAATTTAACCAGTAGAAAGTTAGAAAATAAGCTTTTGCAATTGCTTTCTCTTTATATTTACCCATTTGTAGTTGTATTTAGACTGATTCATGCATGTTTTAGTAATCTTTATTCTCCTGCATTCAAGACTCGATCTCTTGATGCAGATTTTCGACACACTCTTTATTGCTCTTTACTTTCTTTGTTATACTTTTTGCTTAAACTGTGACACACGTAAGATTCAGCAGTGTTGTGTAGCTCTCCATAGATTGGTCGCCAGAATGGTCCGGCAGCCAGACACTTTGTTGTGATGATGTTTACAATGACGTACTATAAAGGCGCAGGCGGAAAACAACAACAGCTTACATTTACATCGTTTTAGGTCAATACAGCAATTTTAAATGTCCAAAATCAAACACAATGATCCATAGGCACCATAGATTATAACTGTGTAGATGATATAGGCAAGGCAAGGCAAGGCAAGTTTATTTGTAGAGCACAATTCACACACAGGGCAATTCAAAGTGCTTTACATAAACAGGAAAAGTTGCATTAAAATCACAAAACACAAAAAAAGACACACAGAATAATTTTAAAATCATTTTAAAATCATATTATATGCACAATATGTCTTCTTTTAAATCATTGGAATCGGTTTATTTGGCATTTAAAGAAATGTTTTGTCATCTCAGGTAAATATTCAGATAGAAAGTCTGCCTGTGAACTTGAGCACCGTCTTGGCCCCATCTGGTCGGTGTCATCTGCTCTGTGGATCACTCAGCCCTCCATCACCTGCCTCTCTGCCTCGTCTCCTCCAACAAGACGGATCCGGCTTATTAAAATCTGCACACCTCCATCCTTTATCCCAATATTCATCCTGCAATATCTGCACATTAGAGAGTTTGACAAATACAACCTCGTCGCCTTCACACTGAAATATTTTGGCACGTTTTTCCTGATGTGAAAATGATTCGATTAACGTCAGACGCCTTTTTTTTTCTCCCATTGGTGTGGTTGAGTAGAGGGGTGGATGGGGGGATGGAGGGAGGTCTCTTATAGGTGCGGAGATGGTGCGCAGTTACGGTGGGCAAAATAAACTTTTACAAATATGCAATGTTGACCGCTCATCAGAGTTGTGGTTTCTTTAATTCGCGCATATTTCAATTTTAAAGACTTTTATAAGCTTTTAACCATGTTCTAACATTGTTCCCTCATCAAAAACATTTTCCAGGAGTTATATTTAGCTTAGTTCACGCTAGCTTGATGTCCTCACCCTCTGATCCTCCAAAAACTCAGAGCTCAGAAATCTTTTGTGCTGCTTTTGATGTCAAGAAATCATTACTAGACATGTTTTGTTTTCTTCGTCAAATCGTGTCCATTAGAAATGTGTGCCTGCGTGAGCATGTCTGAGGCAAGCTAGCTTTTGTTTAAATCCTCTTTGTAGTTCCCTCTGCTGCCAGTAGATGGAGATCTAAATAAATTTGTAACGTGAGAAATGTCTTACTAATGAAAGCCCACATTACCAATAGTATAAATAATGCATGATATACTATAGCTTTTTAGGCAAACCCATTACATCTCTACGGAGACAAGAAAGTGATGTATTCATTCATTCAGTCTTCTCACATTAGATTACCAAAGTGATGAAAACATTACATTACATTGTTAAATTTACATAAAAACTTGCTCCAAACAAACAGTTAATTAGGAGATATTGTGCACACACTGCGCTCTACTGCCCTCTGCTGCCTGTTCGACTGATTTCTGAACATTCCACTGTGAAACTCATTTAAAACACTTGCCTAAAAGTCAGATTTGTGTTTTTTCAAGGTTGTTAAATACGCCTCACTATTCTAAAAGTAACAAGGATTTGTTCAGAAAGAAAAAAGAAAAGCATGATACCGGCCCTTTAACATGCCGCTGGATAATGACCTTGTAATCACTTGAAACGCTGAGCTCTCGAGGTGTCGCGGCCCACTCTTCACTCCTCATCCACACGCATTAGTTCTTTTGAAGATCTCATTGTCAGATGGAGAGGGGCCAGAATGTAAGACTACTTCAGCAATTTATATATCTATACACTTATGAAATGTGGAACTAGGATTCGGAAAGCTTTTAATCCTTACAAATATGTGTGTGTGTGTTATATTTTATGATGTTTATTACTTATTTAGATAATTGCAGTTTTTATTAGTAAAACAGGTATGTGTTGGTGGGGTTGGAAGTGGAAGCAGTCTTTTGGTGTTAAGTCAGATGTTCTTCCTTTCACAACATGGAAACAGGAAAGGGTAATGTGGAGTTGTGTCTTGCCCAGGGGCACAACAGCTTGGGTCAGAATTGAATATTGATATTGAATTTGTTTTTATTGAGCTGCATCTAATACAGTTTTCATTCATTCAGTCCTGTGGATATTATTTTGTAAATATGATCCCCATATGTAGGGATGGGTGATATTGACAAAAATGTTTCCCGATAACGAAAGTCAGACAATGTTATGTCAGTCGAACAGAGTTGTGTGGTGTCAGCAGACTGCTCCATTCGCCTTTCGCCCGTCTCTTGAACAGACTTTTTTAAAAATTATTATCATACCATCATATCAGACACAATTGCATTTCTGATGTAAATCTAGTTTATCCAGACCATAGAAGTATAATAAGAATAGGAACACTTCCTGGAGGAGGAGGGTCACCACAGCAACGCGTCACATTTGTCACACAGAGAGATCAATTGTTCTGCGCTCTGAAAACCCCGACCCCGGTTTCAAATGCTTAAAACGAATACATGCACAGATGAAAGAAATAATGGGGGTTGTTTTGAGGTAAAATACTAATAGAAGGTTAAAAGCTCACACGTTGATTTTGCATAATATGGGACCAATAAAAACATTTCTTAAAGGTATTAGTTGAGGTTTCACTTGCAAGGACCACAGCCTCAATGAATGCAAAACACTATTATTAAGTGCAACATAACAGAAATGCCAAATTGGAGCTTCGTTGGGGCGTTAAGCTGCCGGGCCTCGTAAAAAGATGATGAGGAACCAGGAGAGTAACCGGGAGATTTAAGGCTGGCGGCCAGAAGACATGTGGTCCTGCTCCCGATGACAAACGTATCTTCAGACAAATGTGAAATGTGTCAAATTAAACACAAAAGAACAGAAATATCACCCATTTTTATTTTTAATTATCTCTTTGTGTAGTCTATTTTAAATTTGGCATATCATATCTTCAAAACAACATTCACAATATGCCTTAATTTCAGTATATCTCTACACACATGATGTATAATCTTAAACATTTCAACTGTACATTTTACCGGCCAATTGTGACATCTTACGCCGGAGAATAACATTTCATTCACGACATGCTCTGCTCTTCTTTTCTACATTGCCGGGCGTATCTCCTCAAATACATATGCAACCAATTAATATATTTATGTTAACCCGTGACTAAAACAAGCACTAAACCCCAAACTACATGAAGGACTAAACCAGGTTTACTGACTAATCCAGGGTAAAGCCAGAACTAATCCCGGACTGGGGGGGTTCAGACAGCGGACATGCGGCACAGTGACAAGCTCTGATCTGGGGCGTAAACCTTGTCATATTCATATCACCCAAACTTTTGATATTTAAATGCATTCCCTATCCCCTTTGTCCTAATCTGACACTTCCGGACTTTTTATGTCAGATTTAACTGTTGACGCTCATTGTCTTGTAGATTTAAAGGCGAAGTCGGAAAGAAGTCATGGAACAATTTGTGTTTTGTCGCTCCGTTCCGTTTGATCCCTTATACGTTGAGGCGCGGCTAACTTTGATCTTGACCCATTTGTGCTAACAGCTACTCCGCGTGTCACCGTGTGCACATCCAGACTCCTCACAGATTCACTGGACAGCGGAAAGGGACTGGCGCGCCCGTGGAACTGCCCAATTATTTCGGCTTCCACCTCGAGTAAACAAGACACATTACGGTATAGGCCCCCGATGCCGACACGCTGTCAGGAGATGTGTTTTCATGTTTTTACGTAGTTGTCAGAACAGGAGGTGATTTCGTGAATAATCGGACATCCTTGTTGGCATTTGAGGAATAGCATAGATGTAAAAACCCTCCAAACAGAAAAAAAACAACGTATTTAAATTGTACTATCAAAGTGGAAGGTAAATGAGTCCAAAACCCTGTAAGTATCACACAATTATTGTTCAGTTTTGTTGCCAGTTCTTGTCATTTTCAAGAAGCGTACCTTTAATTGACTTCCAGGATAGACTTTCCAAACATGATTTCACAGTTATCTATGTAATTTTTCTGGTGTGAGGTGTCCAGCACTTGCTTGTCTCCATGGAGATGTTGTTGCTTTGCCTAGAATGTTCCATAGTATTGCTTTAAAATGTCCGGTCTTGAATTGATTCAATTACAGATGTTCAGACCTAAATGCAGATTCCAATGTGGCCCCAGGTGAAGGGCCCACCACATCTCAAAATTAAATGGGTAGAATTTTCCACTCAAGAGTTGCATTGGTGCAGAGGTATCCAAACTATGGCCCAAGCCAAATCCGGTCCTCAGACATTTCTGTTGCCACTCAGGCTTCCTGCTGTGTTGACCTAAATTACCAAAAGTAGTGGTTTTACTACAAACATCATAACCTAAATAACACAAATTGCGATGTGAAACAGACCAAAGATTAAGCATTATTATAGGAGAGGTGGCCCAAACCTCAGTCAGACGCAACATTCTGAGTTTTGATTGAATTCATTGTCATGTCATCATGGTTCTCTGTATCTGTTTGAGAATGCAGCCCTAGACGAAAAAAAGTCTAGACACCACTGCAATAGTTACTCAACTAGTTAACCTTTATTATGCATGAACAAAGACTTAGACTTAGACAAAGACTCCATAAAGGACAAATTGTTTAGTAAGCATGATTCAGGGTTAATAACTACTCAGTAAGGGATTATGTTAAGATATGAATTATTTAGTTACTAAGCCTAAATCATTCAGAATAAACTATTTATTTATTCATTTATTTAGTTCATGCTTAAAAATATAAAACCTAAAAGTGTAGGGTTTTATATAAAGTGGTACCATGAATCCAAAAATCAACTCAAGAAAAGGTATTTTGTGATTTTGCCACCAATCTGTCACTTGCTTCACTCACCTCTTTGGCAGAAGTATCCTCAGTAGAGACACTGGTGTAACTGTTCAGAACATTTTATATTATTTTAGACGTCAAAAGCGTGACATACAGTATGAGACAGCCGTTGCTTCTTTCTTAGATCGTCTGAATGTACATTATGAATAAATCTTGGCCTATTTCTGTGCAGAATAACCTCTTTATTTGCAATTAAACCTTACTGCTCTGAGCCCTGACTGCAATTTACTGAAGAAGACATTGAAGTCGGAGTTACTTAACCTCGGGCCTTCGAAGTGAACTAGACCTAGATTTCGGCAACATGAGCAGAATCAGAGGAGCACTTTCTGGGAACTATTGAGACATTTGTGGTAATGGGTTCTAAGTGACATCTTACTGCCGTTGTTGCTCTGTCAGAAATGTTCCACCGTCATTGGAACTTGCGGATGCACTCTCACCATGCGGAGGTGAGAGTGCAATCAACTATGCCGTCATATACTATTGCCGCCTTGAATTGTTGAGAAAAAAATAATGTGAATTCTGGACCTTAAAGGCACTGTACATGGTTTTTAGAATAAGATAAGTTTATTAAAAAAAAAAGCAAGAAGGTCCTAGATTCCTGGACCAAACAGTCACCCTAAAGCCTGGACAGTAGACTTCATCCTCCAGCTTGGTACTCCTGGCTATCAACCCAGAAATGATCTGGAGAGTATTTCAACAAGTTAAGCCATGGCTGGGTCCGGACGATTAACCGTTTTGCCGACTAAATTGGCTGATTTCGGAGGCGCGCAAGACATCGGCCAAAATTTGCACCAATGTTTTGATCAGTCGGCTTAACTGGCCTCATTCAGCCACAGATAGCTCCACCAACATGGACGCAACTCATTTTAAAACCCAATTCAGGCGCTGAGTTTATTTTACAGTCTTCATCGACATAATATCATGAATGCATAGTTAGCATCTTTATCAAAACCTAACGGAGGCAGCCTGGGTCAATGTTCAGAGGTCACAGTGCATAGCAGGAGGATTTACCTTTGGGGACAGGTGTTTAGATATCATTAAGTGTATTTAGATAATGAAGGTCACTTTTCGATTTATTGTCAAATAGTTTACAGGTTACATGTTGCAGAGTTACTGTATGAAGTCACTAAAATATAATACACAATATCTTTTATCCGGGATGAAAAAGTGCAATTGAACAGCATTAACCTGCATATCAATTAATCCCCCCCCAAAAAAAATGGGGGGATTATTTTAAAAATCAAATAACCATGCAAAATGTCTATTAATTCACAATCATACACACGGTTTGTCATGCTAAGTAACACAATCAAAAACCAAGTAAACATCGACTGAATAATTGTAATCTGCATTCCTGGAACCCCTTAAAATCGGTTCCAAAAAAACCCGGTCAGGCCCTGTTGTAACTTCCAGTCGGATTGCTTAAAACACACCCAAATAGTTGTGTTTGCGCTCAGAGTGGAGCAATCGTCAGTCCTGCTTTGAAAAAAAAGAAAAGAAAAAGAACGAAAAAGAGTTAATCACAAAAGGTTCCAAAGAAAAAGGCTGGCGTGTCATGGAGCCGCCTTATCACCAAACCCCTTTTGCATCTTCAGCCCAAACCGCGGAGAAACATGAATTGCTTTAATGACGAGATTTTGCCTGCCTAAATCAGAAACAAATACAAGGAGAGGGAGCGTTTTTGAAGACCACAATGGGCGCGGGGCTGAGGCGTGTCATCTCTGTCGGACCCTCTGAACATCTTTGGGTGAAGTCTTTCCTTCTGTTGTGGCTGGCTGCTTTCAACTTGTTTGGTCTGAGCTCGTCCCCGGCGCGTTCCACTGAAGTGCGCCGCAGTTAACACAAATTCGGACACAGTTGTAAATTATTCATCCATGCCTGCCCTGACAAAAGAGAGTCATGTGATTGGTGGTTCTTAAAGGAGATCGTCCCCCTCATTAGACTACAGGCGTCTTGTCACTGCTGGAATGGTGTGAGGATTGGGGGTGGACTGCAGAAAGAAATGTGGATGCTCTTGTTTGTGTTTTATTCTGTTTTATTGGTCATTCTTTGCCATTATTTTGCTGGTTTTACAGTTAATCTTTATGGATCCACGGGTTTCAGAATAACGAAAATTTAAGACCGTTGCCAAAGCGATTAACATTTTAATAACCTATAGACCCTTCCAGTGTTTGCAAACAAAACTCTGTGTTCCATTAGCCCGGTACTGTTCTAGGAGTTAGCACAAATGCATTTTCAGTGGGAGAGTTAGCGTTAGCCTCCAAACATGACAACACCATTAACGGCTGACAACCACTCGACCACACGTGAGTAACACCAGAGCCGCTGTTAGAAAACACTATCAAGTGTTTTGTGTAGATTCACGTTACCGATTAGCGCCAAAATTAGCATACATGTCAACGACCTTGTTATTGACCTTATTCTACCCTGCTCACTTTTGTCGTTTTTTGCACTTTTGTTGTAAACGCACTCCTGTTTGACGAGAACTCCGTTAAAGCTAATGACGAACGAGGGAAAAGTCTCGCCGCTAAAATGTTACATAAAGTAGGTTGATTTGTGTAAAATGTTTAATGAACACGAGCAACAACAAGTCAACAACGCACTGATTTCCTGGTCAGTCTGAAAACGTCTTTTTAGTCCGTGTAGAACTTATTTTCTGTTGCGCTCGTCTGCTCCATGTAAACTAATACAACGGAAACAAGACGGCGGCGCGTACAGCAACTTCTGGAATAAGGTGAATAAACGTATCTTAATATCCTGGATAGTAATGCACCATAACATGTCAAAACTGTTTTACAAGAAAATGTTGTTTTGTTTCACCAAGTGCCACAAATCCTGCTGTAATAGTTGAACGTAAAACTAAAGGCTGAAGTTAGAAATTGATGGTTATCACTTGTTGGCAAATGTAATGAACATATAAACAACAACCATGAGTGCGCTGTCTACAAACAACACAATTACAGTTTTTTTTTATTTGCAGCCCCATTGAAAATAACAAAATAGAATGCAAACACAAGTACCAGGCTTTGGCCGCAGCTTTTTCAAACACATCACAGTGGTTATGCAATCGGAAAATTTAACAATAAGTGGCAACATTCTATGAAATATTCACCTGTAAGAGCTCAAAACACAGCTACAGCACATATATCATCTGTCCCGACCAAGTAAATAAAGTCTTCAACTTTGCAAAATATTAACTTTACACCTGACATCTAAAAACAGTAAATCAAGTAAACACTAGAAAACTAGATAAACAGTAGGAATACTGCAGGCTGCGTATATTTATCAGACTTTGTGATCACACACAGTTGAAATGATGAAGATGTTTCTGAGTCCGTGTGTTGGAAATTGTTGATGAGCCGTATTGTTGTGGGGTGAGTTGAAGTGTTCTTTATCTCCTCCTACTGTTAGCAAGCAGGCTAGCTAACCTCTGCACACTCAGAGCAACATTTGAGCAAAGGGATTGTATGTTATTTAAATCTATTTTTCCACTTTTTCATTATAAAGCAGGAAAAAGGCATTTGTTTTTCAGTAAAAGTTTTAGTCAAATAATTATTTATGGCATGTATGTCTGTTTTGTGTCTTGCATTAACTTATCATTCATCTGAATAACTACAGCTTGATAATAACAGCTGGATTTGCGACTGAAATTCCTTTACCATATTTACTCAGTGAGATACTGAGCTAATATTGACTTAATTTTAAATAAACAAATGCGGAGACATGCACAAACAACATGGAGTGCAAACAGGCACGTGGCTACTGTGGCTCCATGAAGCAAACATACATGCGCTAGCTAGCCGTATCGTTGCATATTAAAAACTGCAAACGGGGGTGGACGGGAACGCGAGCGGACATCGGATTCACACCGTCACATTTTCACTCACAACACAGCGGCATAGCAGAGCAGAGACGTCATGACAGTTAAGTTTAATGCACTGTTAATGCTGCCTTCATGCACCAGGAGAATGTGGCTTCTGCTTTTCTAACGTCAATTCAAACATTAAAGGTGTACCACGTAACTTTTCTGGTGGAACTGTTAATGCTAAAGACGTACGGTGTAATTAAAAGGTTGATATAAATGTGGAAGTATTGGGTTCATTTAAGGCCTGGTTTGACTTTACAAACAAGGCAGAGCTGGATTTAAATTGTAATTCTCTGTCTTTTCAATGCATTTTGAAGTTTTCTTTTTTTTTCTTTTTCTCTCTCTTTCTTGCTAATCATCCCGTTATAAAAATTCATAAGAATGATCAATAAAGCTGTTTTTTTTTTTTATAATTTTGATTACACTAATCTATTGTTTGTGAATGAAAGGTGCTTAAAGTGCGTATGACAGGTTTCTATGATTTTTAAATTTTGACTTTATTTGGTGCATTAAAACATGCTGTAAACATAAATTACAGTTTTATACCAATCAGGTCGCTGTTTTTGGAGAAAAGTAGAAAAATATGTTGAAAATTACAGGAAGTAAACAAATGAATGACATCACACTAGGGAGCCAAAGGTTATGCATAATTTACACAAAATAAACTAGTTTTTTTGACCCTTTAAACATTGAGTCAACAAAATAAAGGCGTTCACATGTATTTTTATTTGCCAAATAAAAAAATAATCTATGACATTAGAGGGGTTTTGGTGCACTGTACAGGATGGTTTCTTGGTAATTCCCTAGTGTGATGTCATCATTTACAACCAGGAAGTAAAAACCTTAAAAAATGCTAAACTGAGGTAAAACGTTTAAATATTTTAGCAGAATCTGAAATATATTTAGCTCCACTGCATTTTAATGAATGAGTAATCCAACCTGTCAGAGGCACTTTAAGTTCAGGGACAAATAGTACAGCAGAATTCTTTACCAAAACGTATTAAAAATATTTTAATCCGCAGCACAATATCTACAAATTTATGGGCAATGTCAACAAATACATTTTACCTACATTTCGGACAACAATGAAAAACCACATATAGAAAAACTCTATATCTGCTGTCTTTATTTATTATGGAATGTCCCAGCATAATACAATTTCAGAAGAAATAAAAAGAAAAGTGTTAAGTTGGATTTGTTTTCTGTACATTCACTGAATTTCATAGTTAACACATGACAAGGAACTGTACATTTGAAGTTATAACAGGGGAACGTTGTAGGAATAAATAAATAATCTTTCTTTCCAGTCCTTTTCTGAACATATGAACTGAAAGCTTTGTAGCCGATGCTCACAACCTTGTATTTTGACTTATGCGATGTCGTTATTGGTGACATGGCGTGTGACTTATGTTTGCATGTTTGAATTATATAAATTAGTCCATTCATTCATTCAGAACACTACATGGCGCCTCGATGGAATCATGAAAACAATGAGGCAATAGAAGCCAGGGGAAAAGGCCAAAGTTATAAACAAAACTAAATCTAAACAGGTTTTATGAGCAGACGTCGGATCATGTGGATGAGCTGTAAGTCCCCACCAAAACAATCTCCTGGGAATGGACCCGTATATCGACCCAGTGACTGAGTGATACTTTTGGTACTGGGTTGGTACTCTTTTTCCTGCACTTCTGCTGTAAACGCAACGAACGAGGGAAAAGTTTCGCCGCTAAAACATTATATAAAGTAGATTGATTTGTGTAAAATGTTTAATGTACACGTGCAACAATAAGTCATCAATGCACTAATTTTCTAAGCGGCCTGAAAACGCCTTTTCCGTTGAGCTCGTCTGCCCCGTGTAAACTAATACAACGGAAAAAAAGATGGCGGTGCCCACTTCCGGAATAAGGTGAATATTCTAACAGAGCAGGTGTTAAACTTTTATCCAACCTTTACTCTAAGGCAAAAGACCCAGAAATGATAAAGTTGCATACTTTAAAAAGTGCTGAAACAGTTGCGTTAATCAATTGCAATCCGCGGTAAACGTGATGTTTTATTTGGTGTAAAGCTGTGAGTTCAAACTGCTTCCATCGACCCTTGTGATGTGAGTGATGTGTTTAAAACAACTGTGGCATAGTCTGGTACTTGTCTTAACATTCAATAACATTCATTTACAAGAGACAGCTAAATTGAAAACTGTATTTGTAGAATGCGCAGACACGTGGTTGTTTATATCCATCAAATTTGCCAACAAGTGATAACATTCAATATCTAACTTCAACCTCCGCTTTCTAAAGTTCACTTATTACTGTAGGATTTGTCTCGCTTGGTGAACCAAAACATACATTTCATTATCAAACTGTTGTGGGTTGCTATGTTTTTGGTGCATTATCAACGACAATAACGTTAGCTTTAAGAAATGTTTATTAAGAGCATGTATTCTGACGGTAACACAATAAACGAAACAGTACTGAACGTAGTAATGTATCCTAACGAGACTCTGCGTGGTCGAGTGGTTGTCGGCCGCCAAAACAGCCCTGGATTTTCATTATTTGCGATGTATGAAGGCTAACGCTAACTGTCCCGTTGAAATTACATTAGTGCTAACACATGGAATGGTACCAGGCTAATAGAACACAACAATTTGTCTACAAATATGGTTTTATGGCTTTTTTTCTTGGTTCACAATATAAAAAAGTGCAATATCAAATAACCTAATATCAGTTAGAGGCCCACGCTTTTCTCATTTCTAAAAATGTTCATATTGGTCCATCCCAACAATCTCCCAATCTCTGTCAGTTTTACAATCACTATAAATAAACCGTGACTTTTTTACAACCTACAGATGGAAATGTTTGTCTGAAACTGGATAAACTGTTTCCTACTGAAAGTACATAACCTCTTTCCACATTTTTCTTATTTTTTTTTTGTGTAGATTTGGGCAACTATCAGTAACAATGGACTGAAACTCAAAAATCTCACGACCACAACACGGAACACACACATCCTCGTATTTACCCGAATGCTAATTTCACTTCCCCCTGCGTCGGCATCACTCACTCCACTCTGTTGTGACACGTTTGTCCCCAATTTGTACCAAACTCCCACTCTGCTAATCAACCAATTTTCTGCTCCAATCTGCCCCAATTAAGTGCACGCCGATGTGTCAAGGTGCAACTAACACCTTTAGCTTTTGAAGGACGTCCTGTCTGCTCCCGTCTGCACCTTGGAACCCTTGCTCGGAAGCTGTGGACAGGCGTGACAGCGGTGTGAAGGAGCCGGGAGTCGGGAGTTCATTACGGAGTCATCCGAGGGTCCTTAAAGGTTACTGTCTCCTTTCTCCTCTTCGGCAGCGCTCGGCGGGACGTTTGAGGTGAGAACGGGTTTTGGACATGTTTGGGAGAACGCTGTGGAGGAGAGTGGGAAGAGTGATGACTCCTGTGTCACTTACACCTATCTCTGCTCTGATTGGAGGGTTTAACCTTGCAGGGTGATGGGCGTGATGGGTCTAACAGATGTGCCAGAGGGGCCGGTGACACTTTAAGAAACAAATTTTACTGAAACACATTTAAGATAGTTATATTTAAGATTTTGTAAAAAAGAAAAAAGAATCCAACCTTGGTAATGTTTTTGATTTAAAATTTTACTTCCTGGTTGTAAATCATGACATCACACTAGGAAATGATGTAACTGTGACTCGCAAACTTGTTTTAAACTCCTCTGATGACTCAAAGATTTATTTGGCAAAGAAAAAATATGTTGTGTGTAAATTTCCCCAAACTTTTCAATGAAAGTCTCCCTAGCATGACGT
Source organism: Rhinogobius similis (assembly GCA_019453435.1). Taxonomy (NCBI): domain Eukaryota; kingdom Metazoa; phylum Chordata; class Actinopteri; order Gobiiformes; family Gobiidae; genus Rhinogobius; species Rhinogobius similis. The sequence goes on from CM033620.1 coordinate 47,673,502, forward strand.
CATCATGTTTCGGAACTCAGCTCTACTTCCTGTTATTTTCAATACACTTTTAATCTTTTCTTCAAAAACTGACACTTGATTTGTGTAAAACAATGGATTATACTTACAACATATTTTATCCACCAAACAAAGTACAAACCTGTCATACTCACTTTAAGCTTTTTTTAAGGAGACCTATTGGGCAAAATGGACTTTTAGGAGCTTCCAGCCATATTAGAACTGTCACTACTTTGCGTGTTACATCCACTACCTTTTACTTTACTGCTTTATTCTGAAGTTTATTTTCTTAAACAGTAAGACACGTAGGATTTAGCAATGATTCATAACCATTTTGTTCCTGCTGTGACTAGAATCTCATGGAAAATACTACTCGTAGTACAATTTTAGTACCATTTCAGGTTTGAGGCGATAACTTTTCCCTGAATTCACTGATTGAAAATGACATTAAGTTTGAATTTGAAGTGGCTTGATTTTAAAAACAAAGCGTTACTAGAATTTTCTGTCAAACTTTTATCCAAATCAAATTAATTAAACTTTTTAAAGCTGAATTAAGTTGTTTTAAATGACGCAGTGTTCTGTGTGTTTGACAGAGTAGAAAACAGCAGTAACACTTCTGCTGTACTCAGTAGTGATTTTAAATAGTTTATTATCATTATATGGCTAGAATTATACCCAATTACAAAGGCAAGCTTTAAAATAACTTACTTACTCCCCCAAAACATTTGCTTTATTACAAAAAAGTGAGTATTTGTAGTGAATCTCTTTCCATCCCTGCATATAGATTCTTTTAACGGACGACTTCCAGCTCTTGACTGTGTGCAGTTATTCATATTTTGGGTCCACGAAGAAAAAAATCGTGGCATGTTTTTCATACTTAGGACAATTTGCATAGCTACACACACCACAACACATTGTCTAAATCTGCTGTAAATGTTCTCTTGTGGTTGTAAATCTCCTCATCCACATTTGGAGCCGGGCAGGACTTGAGCGCTGGACAAAGTTTCTCATGAGAACAGCGCTGCATGGGACATAATGAATGAACGCCTCCAATCCACTTTAGAGCAGCATCCTCTCCTCATTATAGTGCAATAAATCCAGTGGAAATGGCCTATATTTAGTCCTCGGACCCCCCCCTCACACACACACACTCCCCCCTCCCTCCCATCCTCACACCACATCCTCCCATGAGGCACCAGCCCACTGACAAATACCAAAAATGAAATGTTGACTCCAAAGGAACACGTCACCTCTTCACGTTTAACTGTTTTATGTCGAGCCGAAGCAAATGATTGTGATTTTCAGATGTGTATTTTGTCTTCATGGAGTTTGTATCGCTCTGTTTGGAATGTTCCACAGTATGGCATTACACTTACACGTCTTCCAGTTATGGTTTTATGGCTCGCAAATACCTTGAAGACAAAAGAGTGTTGGGTCGACTCAGCACAGATCAGACCAGTAACGTGGCCTGGTTGCGTCATATAAATTTGTGGACGCTGCAATCAGTCTAACGCTATCGATGCTAATGCTATCAATCACGTAGCGACTTGGCTAGTCTGGTAAGATTTAAAGGACTGCGGAGTACAGTTTTTTGGCTCGATTTAAACTCCGGAGTCAGTGCTGTGCAGCCGTTGTTGCCTAGGCAGTTTTTAAAGTACAACTAAGTAACATTTTGCATTATTAAACATGTTTGTAAGTCTGTTTGGTGGTTGCAAATGTATTTTCAGGGCGTTTGAAGCCCCCGTCGTCGTCCCCTGCTGTCTCTGCGTGGAAAAGCAGCTGCAATATTTCCTGACGCCAACCCGAAGACAACTCTCCTGAGAAACCTTGGCTCTCTTTTTTATATTTGGTGACATGAAATGTTGTTTGTATGTGATTGTACTTCCTTATTTCAATAAAAAGGAAGGGAGAAAAAAAAACAGCTTTTGTGTCTTTTTACTGGCAGTGTACTTTCACAAGAGACAAGACAAGAGCTCTGTCACTGAAGATACTTAGTTCTGCTTTCAAATTCACATATAATGGTATATTTATGCTCCTAATAATGCAGAGAACTCTCCCTGTGTCTGCCAAGAATGATTTTCTCTAAATTTTGAACATTAATATTTCCCCTTAAACAGAGTGCTGCTCTATATTTTATGCAAAAGTCTGTCTGTTTGTCATCGCACCATATGGACACAACCATTGACAGTTATTCAGTTTATTTCACAACCATAAATATAAAAGAATTTACAACCTGATATAAATTTTAAAGAGTGAATGATTTTTTTTTTCACAGTAGTTTGGTAGAACATGAGCATTAGATAAAGTACAAATACAAAGAAGAAGTCCAATTATCAGAATTAATTACAAAAGAATAATTGAGAGGTCCAGCTCCCAGCTTGAAATTGACAACACAAGATGGCTGTCAGAGCGGGACATTGGTTAGCTATGGGTTACCATGGCGACGTTCTCTCTTGCCCTTATTATAATGCCATAGTGTTACTTTTGATGTTATATTATAGAGAATAATTAGTGTTAGAATTAGCATCTGAGCTAAAGGCTAACTGACTTTAAGTTGAGATTTCTAATGTAGTTTTTCTTGTAAGAATCTGGTGACACTAAACATCCTCTTTTACATGTCACTGGTGAAGAGAGCAGACACATTACACAATAATAAGACATTGTATATCCGTTGTTTGTAAAAGAATAAGGACATAAAAAAAAGCAGGGCTGCACAATATATCGATAACGCAAAACAAATAAACAAATATATCACAGTAACAACAAAGTCTTCCATCTGATATAAATGTTCTGTTTTTAAATTGAAAATATAGAAAAGTGAATAAGTAAAATCTAGCTTTTTCAAACTAAATGAGCCTTGGTTTTGCATTTCTTGGTTTTTATTTTAATATAACAGACATTGTTGCATCAAAATAGCGCTGCAACAATTAGTAGAATAATCATGATGTCGACTATGAACAATAATTGCAGTCGTATTTTGATGATTCTTTGGACTGAAACACAAACTTAAAGACTTATAACAAAGACAGTGACATTGTTAAAGAAAAAATGGGTAAAAAGAACAGACTATTTCTGATTTTCCTCAATTATACACTTTATTCATTAATATTCTCTATCTAGAAGCCTTCATACACAATATTTCAACATTTATTTGGTTAAAAATGTTAGTTCCAAAGTCTCAATCTACAATAGAAATAATCGCTGACCAGTTGACGACTAAATTCATCTGTAGTTTCAGCCTTAGTCAAAAAGTGTATTTAAATATCGCCAGATCTTAACAGCCAAATCGCAAAAAATTCCAATATCGTGCAACCCTAAACGAAAGTATGCATTATGTTATAAGAGAACTCACTTGTTGCTGAACTAGAACAATGGAAGGGCGAGAGAGTGCATTTATAGAACCCCAGTCAATTTGGTGACATTAAATGCGGAGATCCAAACAGTACAGTCAAAATGATTGGAGGAGTGCGGGGTTAAACGAGGAGACAGCAGTCAGATTTGGAGCGTTTTCTCATCGTCCTCTGCAGCTGGATCGCCTCAGCCTCCTGACACTCCAGCCCCTCTCTCTCCTCCCCCCCTGACCCCTGACCCCGGCCCTCCCTCCCCTCCTCACTCTCTCCTCTCCTCCTCCGTGTTGTCAGGTCAGCGCGACCCCTCACTTCCTCATTCAGCGAGCCAGGTCTCCTCAGGTGGTCCGCTCTTGGGAAAGGTTTGGAGTTAAAAGTGCTGCCGAGCTGCTCAATGTACTGAGAAGTTGTGAGAAATGTTTGTGCTCCAGAAAGATGTCAAAAGCGTCGCGTGAGTGTAACAAGTACAAGCTGCTGTCAGTTGTTGTTACTTTAACTTGAACCATTTAAAGTCCATATGAAGGTTCTAATTATGACTTAGTTTGGTGGGAGGGCACCTGTGGCAGTTATTTATTACAGTTTTACATTTGTGAAGTTGCAGTTTGTGAAGAACTTTTGAAAGACAGAAGTTTAAAATTACAGGAAGTAGTGCTGAGTTCTAAATCGAAATCCCTGTGTGATGTCAACAAAAAGCGACGTGCCATTGAAAATACAGAGAGAATTTACAACCGAGACAACGTTTTGACAATTTAAACAGTCATCCAACAAAACAAACATATCAGGTATAATAATTTGTTAAATCGTAACTATCGTGTCATTTATGGACTTTGTTTTCAAAATGGTTGCTAGGTAACAGTTGAGGAATTACCTCTAATCATGTCATGTTTGCTGCCCGTGTCCAAACAGGAAGTAGCATCTTAAACATTATGAAAACTGTCAAACTGGGGACAAATTGTTTAGTAAAATCTGAAATATAATCATGTTTTCACATTTTAGTGAAATGTGTCGTCTAACCTGTCGTATAGACTTTAACTCTGCAACAAGAATATTGTCCTTTGTTAGGACAACTTTCATTCATAATATTTATCTTTAGTCTTTATTTGTCAGGGACCATGTACAAATGCATTAATCTTAAGAGAAAAGATCATCTGCACCAGATCTGTCCCTGGGCAGGTGAGTAAACATTTATAAAACGGTACAATTCATTTGCATGTGACTGTCTCATTGTCATTAGCTTAGCAGACAGACTAATAGATAAACAAAACATGAACAAAATACTAATCTAATTTATGGTGTAGTATTAGTATATCTCTAGATAAAATGAAAAAATATTGTGGGCTCAACATTTCTGTGAGTATTTTTCCAGTAAAACCCATAAATCTGGATTGTTCCTTCATCAAAAATGCAAAGAGTTTATCATAATTTCCTAAACATAATGTAAAATACAATAATAAATGTGTTTAAAGCAGCTCTGATGTCACTCACATGTGTCTGTGTAGTGTTCCTAAATCAACATTTTTCATATTTTGTGATATTTTGTGATTTCTGAGGATAAATCCCAGTTTCTCCAGTGAAATCACATTATGTTGCACTTCACTTTTGCCTCCATTCCGAATTTAGAATGTTTTTGTTTACAAAGTTTTAAAGGGTCTATACAATGTCACTCTTAACATTACATACAAACATTAGAATATTCCATAAAAGTTTTACAAATATTACTTACATCACTTTTTCAATTAAGGATCATTAACACAGTCAGAATGCGAGAATCAGATTTTTTTTCACTGTGGTCCTGAAGAGCACCTGACGTGACCTTACACTCAATCGACCCACTAAAGCGCTCATCTTTTCTTATCAATTAAAAATACTACATTAAGTTCTATAGTACAGTTTACAACACTGTTTAACTTGGCTGATGTTGACGCTTTTGATTATGAAAAATGTGCTTTCCAGTGTAATTATGAAAGTCAACATGGAAACGTCTAGGTTTTTAAAACATAATTTTATTGTCTTAAAGTCTATAAAACAGCATCTCATGAGTTTTTTCTAATTATGACTTTGTTTGGTAAATATTTATCATAGTTTTACATCTGTGAAGTTGTAGATTGTAAAGAAATTTTGAAAAATAAAAGTTTAAAATTACAGGAAGTAGTGCTGAGTTCTAGAACGGAATCCCTCTGTGATGTCATCAAAAAGCGACGTGCCGTTGTAAATACAGAGACAATTTACACACAGCGGACACTTTTATTTAGAGTTTAAACAGCCATTCGACAAAATAGTGGCGTTACGAGTTATTACTGTTTGTCAAATCGTAACTATTGTGTAATTTCTCTAGATTCTGGCCATGTCCAACCACCATGAAAACTCTCAAACTGACGAAAACAGGCAAAATGTTAAGTAAAATCAGTGAAATGTGTCTAACCTTGTCATCCAGACGTCACTTTTTCTGTGTTCTGTCGGTGTCGCTCTCAGACTGAACTGACGCTGTGGGACTCTTTCATATTTTCCCACCGTTAATAATGTCTTTTACTGAAGCTGTGAATGCACCCTAAAGTCTTACCTTCTTGTTTAACTGTATCTTGTCCTTTTGCTGTTGGAAATGTGCGAAAAAGCTACAAGTTAGCAAAGTTACTGACATGTTTAGCTCCTTGCCATATCTCTATATGTGTGCCGCAGTTATCACGCTAAATATCCACGATACTCTCAGTGTGTTTTCATAGTTTTCTGTTTATGCGTCGTGTTTGAAAACTTTTGCAAATTCAGAATACATGGCAGCAGTGCTAGATTTCCCTCACTCTCAAACCCATGTGTACACAATTTGAGTCTCTGGTTTCTCTGAGATCAGAAAACTGTCATAACCGCTTTTTGAACAAGTTTTAAGATTTTTTTTAACCCTTTGAGCTTTGAGGCTTTTTTTTTTTTCTAAAACGTATGACTATAATGAGCCCCAATTCAAACTGAAGCCGCGTCTGAACACTTTTCACACACTCTTTGTGAAGCTGAGACTCTGTAGTTTTGGTCTGATTTACTCTAATTACACTCGGAAATAAGCTCTGCTCAGAGGAACAGGAGATTTTAAATTTTGTCTAGATTTTCTTTGTTAAATATACAAAGTTAGTAAAGCCGGTGTTTGTAGGTTTTGCCTGATTGACACCAGTTTGAGTGTTTGTTGGGTTTCAAAGCTGATGCAACTTTAACTAAAATGTGTTTTAGAGAGTTGTAATAAAGTAAAAAAGAAAGTCCAGGCGGAATCCATGCCCAAGTCCTTTAAATTTTTCAGAATTTTAGTGTAATTTTTTTGTTTGTGCTACGAACTAATCCTGAATGTTTGATTTACCTGGAAGTAAGAAGGTGACAGCTTTCTTTTCACATTTAACATGTCCAGCAGCTTGATAGTTACTTTTAATCAGATCGAGGATAAAAAGGAATAAATTAAGAAAAAGTCCAGTGTCCCATTGGTTGGACACCCGTGGGTTAACAGGTTTTTAAGACATTTATCTTCTTTCAAGCTAAATGAGGCCAGAAAATGATTTATTATTCCTTTACTTGGATTTTTTACACATTGAAATTACATACACACTAACGTAATACATAAAAACCCGATGAAAAAACTCCTTTCTGTCTTCTTCCCACGTTATTTAGCCTCTATCAAATCATTTCTATTATCTGCTTCACATAATAAGAACCTCGAGTTTTCATAAAAGCATGCATCTCATTGTAAACTTTGTACCAATTGTTGCGCGGGCACCTATCAGATCGAGACAAATCATCTTCTCCTAATCGCAGTAGCACGCGACTTCGGAACATCAATGCAACCATCAATTCATAAGTCTCTGAAGTCTGCGCTGGTTGCAGATTGACGACGGAGCCGACATAAACTTTCACGGCCGCCCGCCTCCCCGCGTTCATGCGTCAGGCCCGAACCGATGCTCCGACAGCGGCTCGTCAAACTGGGAGCAGAGACGAGGCTACACTTAAAAACACATGATAAATTTAGCCTCCCATATGGCGCGGCATCTGGCGGTATACGGCGCGTTGGAGTTCGTCGATCGCGGTAACGTGGTGCGAGAAACGACATCTAAATAATAGGTTTGCAGCCGGTGTAGTGCGTAATGCGGGGAGCGGATGATCTGGTGATGTGTGCCGACGGGTGGACTCAGGTGTGTGCTTTTGGTATGGATTTCCTTGAATTTGAACAATATTTAATAAAAACAACATCGATAACCCACTTTTATTCGTTGGCTTTTAACACTTTTGATTGAATTACTTTTATTTACGTATTTATTGCTATTTTATGCTGTTGCTCTTTTGATTTTACAGCTTTTGTCTTGTTTTAGAATTAGTCACATTAACAGCATGTATTCATTTTGTATTGTTTATTATTATGTTTCTGTGCAGCACTTTGGAAATTGTTTATGGAATGTGCTATTTATATAAAGCAGATTAAGATGAATATTTTTTCCCCAAAGCAGATTTTTACTCTCATAGAAACATGAAAAACATAACTAGTTCATTTTAAACCTTTTGCTGTAGTCGACATCTATTGTTCACTTACCTAATGCATCCTGAGCATCCGAAATGAGTTGATAAGTGCTTTTCACAACTTTCAGAGGCAAGAGTGACCTTCACGCTAAAGCTAACAACAACTAGCATGCTAATAATCTATATCTATATCTATCTATCAGATCCAAAATGTACAAAACGAGTAAAAAGACGTTTTTTATGGGTGCGCTTAACCAGTGGTTCTCAAACTTTTTCAGTCGTGACTCCCAAAATAACAATAGTTCACATTCACGACCCCCAAACACAAAAAATAGATGACACGCAAAGTGATAAATTAGTTTTATATCTAAATGTTTGACTTTATTTTGAGAATATAGACCTAAGAAAAGGACTTTGATTGGCCGACAAACAGGAATCTACATTTACCACTGCATTTGAAGGAGGTCAAGCCTTGTTTGTATTGTATACATTTTCCCCATCATCTGGGGACCCCTAGAAATCATTTCATGACCTGCATTGGGGTCCCGACCCCTAGTTTGAGAACCACTGCGCTTGACAATTACATTTTATTAGACTGGGGCCATTTCTTTCTTTCTTTCTTTCTTTTTTTCATTAATCTTTATATGAAAAAATAAAAAATCAAAGGAAACAAGACACAGAGAGTGACAAGATAAAACAATTATCCATTTTCTAATTCACAGTAAAAAAATGTTTTTTTTTCCATTTTGTAAAGGTCCAAAGTTATTCTAGTCCCGTCCTTGACAGTTGGTTCCATCCCAGTCATGTTATGCACTCCTTGTTATTGCTTTTTCCACACGTATCCATCTATCGTTTCCATGATTGGAGTTTTACGTCCCAGATGAATCGGTTTAAAATCAAATGGAATATTGCTGTTGAAGACAGTCTGCAGTGGCTCATCTCAGGCCAGTATTTGTGAAAATTATGAACACATGCTCGCAACGTATTATTTGGCAACCACAATTTATCCAAAACCTTGTATTCCCCTGTGAATAATGTGCACTTTGACATGGTGTTATAAAAGTCCATGATATGTTTTTTCAAACCGAATTCTTGTCTGACATTGATGTTGTGATGTGCATATACATTCCCACTCTTCATCAGTTATAATAAAAGACACTTCATTTCAATAAAAAACAAACAAATCTTGAGGCTGCGCTGCACAAAGTTTCCCACTTACTTACTGCATAAATCCAATAACTCCTCTGAAACTAAAAACAAGAACGTCTTTCAGCATTGCGAACATTCTACGCACTTTGAAATCAATCCAACTGTTTCCAGGTCAGAGCTTCACGTACATGTAGCGCATAATCGGTGCGACTGGATTAAACGGAGACGTGTGACGACAGGTATTCTCTCCACAGTCTCTTACCTGCAGCGCTGCTCTGTGTTCAGGTGTGCTCTTTTCAGTGTGGAGCTTTAGCGAAGCGTGAAATATCATGATTGGATTACGCGGTGATGTGTGGTGACAGGTATTCTCTGAGCCGTGTCCTACCTGCAGCGCCGCTCTGTGCTCAGATTTCAGTTCGGCGATTTACAACAGTTGTAGTGTGTAATGGACTGAGAAGATTATCTGGTGAATTGAAGTGACAGGTAAACTGACTTTTTGAAGCGTTTTGGCATGTTTTAGGCTAATGTTTCTGTCTTGTTTCATTCAGTCATGTTCCGTAGCCCAGCATATTTATTCAGACTCCCTCTCAAGAGCTTGAAATTCTCTGTTCCCATTTGTGACATCATCAGGTTGTTCCAAGTCATGCTCATCTACGTCGTTTAAATATGCAAAATTGACTTATTTGAGCTATTAACCATGTCATAAAAGTATTCCCCTCATTAAAAAACTTACCTGGTGCTGTATTTGGCTTAATTCATGCATATTTGAGGAATCCTGTTTACGAGGTCCTCTCTCTCCCTCATTACTAGACTCGATCCGAGCATTTCTGCAGCGTTCATTACAACTGCGTGGTTGTATCAGCATGTCAGACGAGGCAACTTTTGTTCTTTGCAGCCTTTCTTTTTTTTTCTTTCTTTTATTTTTCTGTTTTTGTAGAACGAGGTTGTTACAGCATGATGGACGAGGCAACTTTTGTTTTTTGCAACCTTTCTTTTTTTTCTTTCTTTCTTTGTTTTGTTTTTCTGTTTTTGTAGAACACAACACAAAGTAAAGATAGACAGAACAAGACACAGAGAACAAGAAAGCAAAGAAGAAAAAGACAAAGAAAATCAGTCAGACATATTTTTCCTTTTGTATCCGTCCCATTTGTCGCAATGTTTGGCAAATTGGGCCATTTTCAGGCTCACAACTAAAGTTAGTTTCTAAGTTTGTAAGTGTCAAAAGTTATTTCAATCCACTCCCTGAGAGTCGACTCCATCCCTGTCATCCATCTCGTTAATATTGCTTTTTTTGGCTGTAGCTAAACGTACATTCCACAAGTATCTATCTATTGTTCCCATGGCTGGAGTTTTACATAGTTTTTACATAGTGAAATGGAATATTGTCTCTTGTGGCTTTTCCATACATGCATTTTTTATGTTAAACAACACAAGATGCTTAAGTAAAGAACAAGTTTAAAGACCAATTATAAACCAACACAACATGAAAAAAAGCACAATGTGTCCTTTAAAATGCACACCTGTTCTAGTCCTGGTTCTCTCCTGGTCCAGTCGAGCTTTAATTCCGCTTCTGGTCCCAGCTTATCCCCATTTCTGATGTGCAGTGTGTGAAAAAGTGACTGCATCCACGTGTACATCACAACAAACAAGCTGACAGTTATTGTTCCTAGCCTCATTTGAACTGCTTTACTCCTCACTGCAACAGCGGAAGCCACCTAAATAAGCAAGTTTTTTTTCTTTTTTTGTATGCCCAGATTACTTCTACTTGTTTTCCTCACGCCTAAATCTTAATCACGCATTGTACTGGACTTTAAAAGGTGAGATTACAACCGGTGTAGCGCTTTATGTCGTGAGGAGATAATCCAGTGATGCGTGTTGACGTGTATTCTCTCAGCCGTCTCGCCGCGTTCAGGTGCGCGCTGGTTAAAGGGGAGATTTACTGCCGGTGTTGTGCTGGCTGGCTGTTGTGAGCAGATAATCCGGTGATGTGTGTTGACAGGTATTCTCGGAGCGCTCTTGTACCTGCAGAGCTGTGGCGGCGATGGGAGATCAGAGGCCTGTCGACTGCGCTAACAGCCGCGCTAACACATCCATCTGAAGCTGCAGACTGTACGGAGCTGGGAGCATGTCAGGTGAGCTAAAGCTGGAGTCTTTTCTTTTTTTTTTTTTTCATAAATGATGTCTCTATCCGTTCAGCTTTTCTTTTTCTTCTATTTTTTGCTCGAACCGTGCAGACTTGAGAGCTAAGCCGTGAACCAACTGTGTTTGACAATGCAGCATTCTACTGTTTTTGGTTTGAGTTGCTAATGAGAACAAACGTAAACTCTATTATCTCCATTAACACAAATTAGCTGTTAAATTATTAGTATTCAGTCTATTTTAAGTTATTCGATTAAATGGGTTGCACTCATTTTTTTCTTTTAATAAAGCACAAATTTGTTTTCCCACAGTACTAACATATAGTAAAATCAAATCAAATCAAATCAAATCAATTTATTTTTATAATGCCCAAAATCACAACAACAGTTGCCTCGATGGGCCACAGGTAAAAGCAGTTCAGATAACTGTCCCCAGAATGCCCTGTCCTTTGACCCTCCTTGGCTGAGGAAAAACTACAAAAAACCCCATGGGAAAAGTAGAAACCTCGGAGAACCACAGTGAAGGAGAGATCCTACTCCCACGGACGGGACAGGCTGCAGGGTGAACTAGGACTGGCGCATCCACACTTGGACTGTGGAGCCAGAACCACTCAAGGGAGGTGGCTTTAAAGTTCCTCCAGGCCGGACGAGGGCAGTCCACGCAGTGTGAAGATCCTCCAGCAGGAGATGAGGAACAGTTCATCTAAAGTAGAAGGAGTTCGTCCAGGCAGACGAGGTGTGGCTAAATCCAGCTGTCCAGGCGGAGTGTGCATAGATCGTCCAGACCAAGGTGGGGGTGGGGGTGGGGGGTCGTCACTGGAGCAGCAGCGCGGTGTCTGAAACAGTCTCCACTCCCGGGGAAGTGGAGAGAAAGAAACATGTGAACAACAATTGAACAGACTACAGTTGAAATGTAATATTAAAAAAAAAATATTGTTGATAGATAAAGTAGGAAGAACCAGAGGATAGTGTGTTCAAGCTGCCATACTTCCCCCAGCAGAATTGCTCCAAAGGGCAGCGTGGCTAAAACTGTAGGTTTTTATTTCTGTTCCTAACTGGCCTGACCATAGTAAGCTATTTCAAAGAGGAGCGTTTTGAGCCTGGTCTTAAATGTAGAGACTGTCGGCCTCTTTTACATGAACAGGAGCTGGTTCCATAACATAGGAGCTTGAGTAGCTAAATGCTCGACCTCCCTACTGTGCTTTTAGAGACTCTGGGGACTAACAATAGTCCAGCATTTTGAGAACAGAAGAGCTCTGTTTGGATGAGTACTGGCTACTATTGCATCTTTGAGGTAGGATGGAGGCCATATTGTTTAAAGCTTTATAAGTCAGGAGGAGGATTTTAAATTTGATTCTAAACTCAACAGGAAGCCAGTGAAGAGACTCTAACACTGGTGAAATATGATCTCTTTTCTAGTACCTGTTAATAATCTTGCTGCTGCATTTTGAACCAGTTGAAAGCTTCTTATAGAGCTTTTAGGGACACCTGCGCTGTAAGCAGAGCGTTACAATAGTCCTAATCTGGATGTGACAAATGCATGGATAGGTTTTTAGAGGCATCATCTCTGGGCAGGATTTTTCTAATTTTGGTTATGTTACGCAAATGAAAGTAGGCTGTTTTACAGGCTTGATTTATATGAGCTTTGAACGAGAGATCTTGGTCAAATAGGACCCCAAGGTTTCTTACAGTAGAGCTGGGGGCTACAGTGATATTGTCCAGAAATATCATATATAAAAGCAGTTATCTGAGTGAAAAAGTAGGCATCTAATTATCTACTGTTTAATTCTTAGCTAAACTGGACGTTTGCAGTTAGCATGCTAGTTTTTGTTAACTTTTCCACAATGTCAAAACTTGCTCTGGGCACTGAAAGTTGTGAATCACACTTATAAACTCATCCCAGTGAATAATTACAGTGCTAGGTATGAAAGAGGAAAGTAAGCAATACGTATGAACTGCTGCAAAGAATTCAAAATGTTTTCAAAAAAGTTTTTATGACAATAAAAATCCGGTACTGTGCCTTTAATAACTGCCTCTGTCAGTTATAGTCTGAAAAAAGCCTTTTGATTGATCCAACATGGCGCCAACTGCCCTGGTTTCTGTGCTAACTGCCCTGCTGCGTGACAGTAATTGCCAAAAAATAAAGGTGTTAAACCGACACGGGGACGGTTAAATGCCGTAATAAATTGACTATCTATTGCAATCTACGTTCACTTTGTAAATTTTTAGTGAAGGGTTTGGCCCCTGTCTGTCTCCATAAATATATTATTGCTTTGTATGTAATCGCTAAAGCAGGCTGTAGAACTGCAAGTGGCGGCAGAGTGAGGCACTGAGACAGTTTCTTTTTCAAAAAATATAATGTGTAATGTAATGTGTATAATGTGGGGGGGCAGCTAGACCACTAAATGGTTTGGATAACATTTGGTAGGGCCGATTGGGCTGCGGCCGCACAGGGTGGGAGCCGTGAAACAGAGTACCAACTCCGAGCCCCGTGCAAACCACTCGCACACACACACACACACACACAAAACTTAATAAACGCTAAAGGCAACAAAAGTACGCAAAGTGAGGACGTGCAAAAATACTATAAAACATGAGGAGTGATGGGGCCAAAGTGAGACGCTCTGTCACCAAACCTCCACCATGTAGCGCGGTCATGCTCCACCAGAACTTAAAGGGGGGAAGGCAGAATTAAAAACATGGTAGAGGCAAAATAACAAGGATACCGAAAGAATAAGACTAAATCAAAACTAGAGCCAAATAAAACTAACAAACTCAAGTCAAACTGCAACTAATAACCCAAACAAAACAGCAGTGGCCAGGCGCCGTCTATAAAAGCAAAAATACAGTTTGTCGCCCCAGATTTGTAGTAAAGCTTACATTCCCTCCCATGCCCCATAGACAAAGAATCAATTGAATAAACTACCAAAACTCAAAGCTTTTTGAGGGCCATAAACAGCAGGACACCCATGGACACCTGCAGCAGAGGACGGCCAGCAATCAGCATCGAAATACACAACATCTGCATCAAAACACGTTAATGCATCAGATCACACAAACTCGTGTACCAGGAGGTCAATTAGGTGAAGCTTTGAAGAGCAGCTCTTTCAGCCTGACGTCGTGTCACTTAAATATTTGTGTGCAGAATGAGTGAAGTGACGGGGGCTAGGTCATACGTGGGCCAGTGAGGGTCAAACTACCTGCGGCTACACTTTGTCTCAAATGTTCTACAGTTGTATAGGATTAAACATTTCTCTCTAACAGGCAGTTACAGGTCAGGGGTTTCATTTCTAAAACTTTACATGGCGCTCTAACATGCAGATTTCTTGTCTCTGAGCCCAATTTTCCGTCTCGTCTCTGAAAGTCCTGATGCACAGTTGCAAGTTCAGAGAATTTGGACCGGACTGCTCATTTCTAAAGTTGTTCTTGTTGTTGTTGTTTTTATAGATGACAGATTTAAAGTGCCTATGACAAGTTGAATTACAATTTTTTACCAAAACATACGCATAATTGTGCTAAAGAATTAATTATTTTGATTCCAGTTTTGGCAGTTCTAATGTCACTCCTCTAATGTCACAGAAATTATTTTTTGACAAGTTGAGAAGAGAGCAGCTTGAGAACAGCTTCAGTTTGTTGCATTACTGTTGAAAGGATCGGAAAAATGTGTTTCTTGGTTGTAAATTGTCCCTAGTGTGATGTGTCATTGTGTGGGAACTCTGCTCTAGTTCCTGTAAATTTCAACATAATTTTCAACTTTTCTTCACAAACCAGTCCTTGACTAGTGTTAAATTCCTGTTAATATTCAAACAGGGTTTATTCCACCAAATAAAGTCAAAACTAGAAACCATAAAAACCCATCATACTCGCCTTTAACTGCAAAGTTGCCTCTGAGCCATTTTTGTACAGGCGATCGGACTAGGGAAGTCGCGGATTACTAGTTTCTCAGGGCAGGGGGGGCCCTCTGTATAACGTGATGGCTTTTTTTCTCAGTTCCATTTTTCTATGCTTTAATGTATATCTGTTGTAATAAAATGCAATAATAAACCGATTCAGAGAGTAAATACAATTGTACATGAGATCACATCAGCATCTGAGGCATCATGGAACCCCATTAGCACATGAGAGGCCCCCATCAGTCCTTCATTACATATTACTCACTTATTAGCAAAGTAGTATGATCTTTAAGTAATAATACATCATATTATAAGCCGGTACAGGATGTCCATTAATCAGCGAATTATTGTTAATATGTAGAAATCAGAAGATGTATATTAAAGCAAAAGTTAATGGAAAAATAACAATAATAACCACATTTTCTAAGTTAAATAAATCATAGACAAAATGATGTATTCAGGGCCCATTAAGAGGGCTTGTACGTGGGTCCCAGAATTTGCTGCTACGCCCCTGTTTCTGTACGTAATCTGTGCAGCAGCAATAACGCACGGTATATATTTTAGCAAGATAAACACCTGTAACTGAATACATGCAGGATGGATCCGTTTACCGCCGCGTCGAGAAAGATTCCAGACAAAGCCACGTTAACGCACGCAGCACCTCTCCGCCCCTCTCCTTGATGCGAGGTGAAGCCGCTTTTATGCATTTGCTTATTCCGCGCACGGGGCTCTCTAAATCACATTTATGCACTTGCGGATGTCAGGTCGGACCAGGAGGAGACGGTAGGAGTGTGCCCGCGGGGAGCAACTCGACGGCACACGGGTCACTGAGGAACAACCACCATAATCATTTACTTTTATTCCATTCTACAGCAAAATGTATTCGCTCGCACCGTCGGGTAATGGGTTTGGATTTGTGTACTTTTGCAACCTGCCGACTCCCAAATTTGAAGAGTGCCCCCGGGCTAATGTACATGCCTGCTTAACCTGTATGCGATGTGTCTCGTTGTAGTTTAGAAGATGAGTACATAAAAGAAAGTGAAGGGGGAGCGCAAATGCAGAATTCAAAATAGCCAATGTTTGTCTTTTCCGATATATATAATTTAAAGGCAGATGTCCACATTTTTTTCGTCATATATTGGATGGGAACACAGATTGGTGGGCGGTAAAGAGATTAAGATTAATCTAACAGAGTTTTTAACAAGCCGCAGCACCTTTATTTAGGCTTAAAACATTTTTGTACGTCTGTCCCAGAAGATAGATAATAGACTTTGGACCAAATGGGACAATTACACCGGGCTATATGTTAACGACTATTTAAATTGTTTGTATGCAATCTCATTCTGTCTTTTTCTGTGTTGCTTTTGTGTTGCTGTTTTGTGTTAATTAACAAAAAAAGGGGGAAAATAAAATATATAATAAAACATTTTACATTAATGACTATGGAACTGAACTGACCTGAATGTTTTAGGGAAATGTGGGGTCAATTTACCAAAAGGGACAATAAAATTTAATCTGAGGGCTGCATTTGCCACCCAGGATCATTATTTGGACACCCCAGATTTTGACATTTACTCATAGTGCTACATATACATTTGATCCAAAGTCTGTCAACTCTGTCCATTTTTAAATTAATGATTAATGATTTAATCATTTTGGTCCAGTCCTTGATTGTTGGTTCAGTTTCTATCATACATTTTTTTTTTTGTGATTGTCTTCTTGCCTGGACATCTTCAAAGTATGCTCCAAAGGTATCCATCTCTTGTGTCCATTGAAGATGCCAGAACAGTGAGAAGCTCTCATTTATAGGAGCAATACATTACCATAGTTAATTTTCATTTTGTTTTTGTTTGTTTTTTGTTTTCTTTTTTACAATGAAGCAATTAACATGTAGAAACAAACTAATGATAGACTGAGAAAGAGTGTCAAAAAGGATATACTGTTCAACTATGTGATATTTTTGCTAATCAAAACTAAATAAAAAGGTAATCCAATGCTATCCAACAAAAACATGAACAACAATTTACAGAAGGAAGTAGATCCAATTCCAAATCTAGGCTGAAACTAGTCTTGTCCTTCGAACGTGTGGGAGAAGAAGCCCATGAAGCAATGCAATATGACTACAGTATGATGACTAAATCTTCAAATTCTTCAAGTTATTCTACTACATTTTCATTTTTTGTCTGAAAATTCTTCAACTGAAACTCCAACTTCTGCTTTCATGGCGCTACATTCGAGTGTTTGTCAGTTCGGGCACTTCCCAAATTCCTTCCAAAAAATCGTTGTAATGAAGACGCTGATGTTCTGGTACAGCCTGCTCCTCACCCGCTCCGTCCAATCGCTGTGGATGTGTCCGCTTTGTTCCCGATATCCTCTCCATATACATCTGCTAACAGGATTTCACCCGCGCTCAATGGCACCGCGCTGAACCAAATCTAACATGACTGGATGCCAGGGACGCGGCTTCGTTAGCCGACGGGGAGAACATGTAAAAAGGCCAGACGGGTTTTTTTTTTTTTCCCATTTTTTTTTCCAAGACGGAGACTCGCTCGGACAATTTTGTGGGAGAAGTGAGCGAATGTGAAATCAGATTATTATCTTTTGCATAATGGCAGCGTTGGTTGGAGGAAAGTTGGGCGGACAGGGAAGGGACTGGAAGGTCAGGCTGCAAAATTCCAGCTAAAACATTGTGCTAGTTTTTTGTTTTCCCCCAAATATCTCTCTGTCAGTGTCCCCCGGAGCGTCTTACACCAGAGAGGATCTGTGTTGAGGTTGGGGCAGAGCAGGTCACCCACAAACACATGAATATGAAGCAGACCGCTGGAGGAGAAGAACGTCCAGCAAATTAACGAAAAGATTGTCTCAAATATTTATGGACGTTTAGAATCATTCTGATCTTGCACAAAAAAACATCCTGACTGTTGAACAAAATCAAGCAGAATCAATGATAAAAGCGCATGCAGGAGCTGTAGGCGAAAAGAGGAAGTGTCTTGCTCAAAGACACAGCAACCGCATGCATCCCCAGCAGAAAACCACAAACTTTTGGATTCTTGGGCAAATGTCTCTACCAACTAAAGCCACCATGTTAAGAAGTATTGTAAGAAATATCAAACGTAAAAATAGTACATGCAAATACGCAAAAAATAATATGCAAATTGCCAAGAGTACATGTTCAAACCATCTGTATCAGTAAAAAAAAAAAAAAAAAAAACAACCCTAAAATTAATTGTACAAAAACATGATAAAATACACGAATTAATAAATAACAATAACATAACTAAAAATAAAACAATTAAATACAAAAATAATAAAAAATGTAACTGCAAGCAGTGTTAAAGGCTCTTGGCCCGGCACGCACAGCCCTCCCTCGCAACCGCCCCTTTCTTGCCGTCACCTCAACAGTACACCGCAAAATCATTCAGATTGAACATCTGACAGCACACTAGTGATCAATTTGTGATGGCCACGCCCACATCGCATCACAATATGACCATTTGGATATTTGTTTCGTTCATTTGTTGGAATGCTTGGTAAAAAAATAAAAATAAACGTACAGCTAGCGATGATGATCAATGTTCAATGTCCCAAGATGGAGTGGACCAAAGTTGAGCTTGTTTGGCTAAAAACCCTGCCTAAAATATTTGCCGACTGAAATCGTGACTCCCTAAATGTTTGGCATTTCGATGTGGGGCAGGATTAAAGCCCCACTAATTGCACCTACGCCGAAGCAAGTTCCTATGTTTGTGAATTTCACTGACAATGGCAATAAACCGCTTTCTGATTCTGATTCTAATTCTAATCCACAAACTGTTCCTCAACGTAATCCTAACTCTAAGAATATATTGTCAAAATTAAAAAATGCAAAAAATGTAAACGCTAAACACGAAATTGCGAACTTTTGGCCGGACCAGATCACTCTGCCAACTTTCTTAAAGGGACTGTACCTGATTTTTACTGTTTTGAAACATGAAAAACAGAACTAGTTTGTTTTAAAGTATTTACAACAATCACATGTATCGCTCACATACCTAATGCAGTCTCAGCATCCGAAATATTCATCAAGATGAGTTTATAAGCTCTTTTCACAAGTCTGTTAGCCCAGAGCCAGTTTTGCCGTGCCGGGTAAAGCTAAAAAACTTCTCGTAAAACATAGGTCCCAACAATAATATGTTGACAAGTTTGGGAAAATATATATATAGTCAACTTGTGAAATTATAAAGATGCTATATTTGCCCAGACAGTGTCAACTAAATTACTGTGTACTGTTTATGTTTTACAGCCACAAATCATAAACAAACAACGGAAAACCAAAAATGTTTCTTTTCATTTTGTAAAGTTGAATGAACATGTCACCAGCCCTAAACCTCTCTTGCAGACATGTTACACTTTCTATTACGGCTCGCTAAAAAGACGCACCCCGAAAAAGTAGTTCCTCCTGGCCGCGGCACATCCATCAGAGCTGTGGTTAACATGGAACTATTTTTAGCCTGACATCTGAAGACTCTCAATGTGGGAAAAGGCTGTCCTCCTCCACCTCCTCCCTGGGTGTCTGGACTTTCCCAGCATGCCGAGGGTGCGTTGCATGTGTGAGTTATATTGTGAGTATGTGTGTGTGGATGTGGATGTGGATGTTTATGCCATTGTGGGGGCGAGCTTTCACCTGGAAACCCCAACATTTGTCCCATTTACACCTAAGCATGAGTGTGCCTTGAGGTATTGCCAGTTTGCCTTAAGAAATTTTAGGCAACAGATTCATACATGGATTCAATTGAATATTTTATCATTTTGGAGTGTCTTGAACATACTTGTGTACCAAAAAATAAACCAAAATAGTCAACAATGCCAAATTTAAGTGGCATGGACATTATTCGCCACATCATATACCACTTTTTTTTTAACTTAAAGGGTCTGATTTGGCAGTGGTTTAGAAGGTGCTTGGACATGGTATCTTTTCAACCAAAAAAGTGTGCTAAGACTCAGTAAAAGGTTGGACAACACTGAGATATCAAGATCAGCCCTTAAAGTTGCACCTACACCAAAATGTACAATCTGGTGCTGAACACGATTTTGATGAATTGAACAAAAGAAGCCGGATTTGTAAAGTTTTAATAAAAAAAAATTCAGCAAAATTTGAATGACTTTTTTTCTTTTTTAAGCTTTATATGCCGGGACAGAATGGCAAAATGGTGAGGAGACTGGGGAATGACATACAGTAAATGTCATGAGCTGGACTCGAATTCTCAACTCTGCGAACCTGCCCCACACAGCAGGCATGTGCGCTATCCACTCGACTACAAGCACTTCAGGCCAATTTTCAGTAAAACTTAAGAATACAATGCATCATACATATAAAGCGCTTTTCTGGACACTCAAAGACGCTTCACATTGCATTATTCTTTCACTCCACACTCGATGATGATAAACTACTGTTGTAGCCACAGCTGCCGTGGGACAGACTGACGGAAGCACAGCTGCCAATCTGCACCAGCCGACAACCAACATTTCACACACACACCACTTTCAGGGCAAAGTGTCTTGCCTAAGGACACCACACATTTCCTCCAGTCGCCCCCCTGTGGCACCTGGTGTTCCAGCGGTCTCCCATCCAAGTACTGACCGGCCCTGACCTGCTTAGCTTCCAGGATCAGACAGGATTGGGCATTGGCAAGCAGGTATGGACTCTTAAAAAGACATCCAAAATCCCCACAAAATGAAGCTAGAAACCTGGCTTTATCCATTTTTTCAGATTTATATGTCGGAAATATGTGCAATTTTGGCCATTTTTGCACATGAAACGCATCATTTCTTAAAACATTACATGGTTTAATAAAAACAGCATTTTAAAAATACAGAAAGTTATAAAAATATTTCCTATTCACCTGCAGTGACTTTAAAATAGGTGGAGGTTCAAGCGCGTATGGTTAGGTTCAATCTGCAGGAAATGAATGTAAGTCAATGTAAAGTCCCCAAACAGCATGGAAACCCAACATGTGTGTCACTTCAGTGGGAGGACTTCCTCTCTGGATCCTCTCTGTTTTCTTTTCACAGAATGACATTCCGACGCTGGCTGCATGTTTTACTTTTGGAGCAGGAAGTGGACCAGAGCCAAAGCTGATACGAGGCAGGGCTATGGAGTCCGCGAGATATTATGTGAGAGAGAAATAGAGAAAAGGAGATAAAAATGATGGAAAGAATATGAAAGAAAGAATGCACATACAGCTTACGGCAAAAGTGTATTCAAATTGATAATCAGAAAACACTGTGTTATTTTTGGACATGAGCCAGGTCTGTCTTTAACCTTGTGGAACAAAAGAAATGCCTGGAAATACAGTTTTTAATAATCTCTGTTTAATAGTGAACAGTTATTTTGACACCTTTTGCATTTGTGTATTATATGTATATATTTATGGATTTTATGGCGACAATGTACGGAAGCCCTGAGAGGCAAGTAAAAAATTTAATAGGCACATCATTGGAAGTCTATTTTTTTTTTTTTTTGAGCTTGCAGGTCAAAGGGAGGTCAACAAAGGGGGACGGGCAGATTTTTTTCCCCACTTGCAGATTTTCTTCATTCTATTAGTTATTTATTTTTTGTCTATCAACTGCAGGATTTATTTTTTTCTGTCAATTGTAGATTTGTTTTCTTTTTCTGCTAATTTTCTAACTAATGTTTTTTCTCCCATCAGCTGTATTTTAATCCCCCCAAAGTGTTTTTTTTTTTTTTTTTTTTTTTTTTTTTTTTTTTTTTGTTCCTACACCACATTTTTGTTCCCCCCAACTGCAGCCTTTTACATACAAGTGCGATTTTTTTTCTCCCCAACTGTAAATTTTTTCTTTCTCAGAGCAAATAATTAATTATCGGCGCGACTGATGATTTGTGATAATTTAAAACAAATATTTACTCTACATTCTCAATTAGTAAGAATAAAATGTAGCTGATTCATTTTGGACATGACTTAAAAGCGAGAATTTAAAAATGAGGAATACTATATACATAATCAGTTTGACGATAAGAACAGTCAAAATAATTCACCACGTCTTTTCCAACATCCCTGTCCATTACAAAAACATAAATATTCAATTATCCTCCAAATGTAAAGCTGTGGTCCGTCACGCACACATCTCGGTCCAAACCATACACGCGGATCACATTTAACGCCTTTCTTCCTCCTCTGCAGCGTATGGCCACACAGATTATCGGCCTATAAATTTACATAACTCGCCAAACTCCGTGTTGATCCTGGACCGAGACGTGTTTTTGCTCCTTCTCTGCCCTTACTCTGAAAACAGGACAATAGCCACAGGTTTATAAAGACACCGAGGACCACCAGAAAACACTGGGGGAACTGTCAAAATAATGTCCCATACGTAATGAGGCTTTAATGATTTATAAACGGGAGAAGGAAAAGTATACAGCACAGACAGGAGGAGAATTTCAAGAGATTTTCAACCTCGTGAGAGAAGAGAGCTAAAGGGTGTTAGCGAACAAAGTGAGCACTCGTCGCATCGGCTGTGTCCAGTCCAGTTACTTTGAGACGACAAAACGACCATTGCAGTTCTAGTTTTGCAATATTTCTGCAAGTTACGGATCCAATGTGATGTGAATGCACAGGGGCGTCAGACTGGGGGGGGGGCAAAAGGTACTGGTTTCCCCGGGACCCTAATTTTCAATCCATTTTTGTTGTAATAAAATGCATGAGAGACTATTTACAATCCTGCGTGACCTCTGAGGACACCATCACCCTTCAGGAGGAAAATCATTGCTTCCATATTTGCCAAGTTATTAACAAATAAAACAAGTAAGTTCATTTGTAGATGTGTATTTTCTTATTATAAAGATATGTTTCAAGATGTTTGTGAAATTGGTCTGGTAGTTTTTGTGAAAACAAATACTGCTGTATCATAATTTGAACCAAATTTGCTGGGATAAATAAATCATATACAAAATTATGTATTGGGGAAATATTTGTACCTGGATGCTATGCCCCTGAGACCGCCATTGTGAGGACGGTAGCGGCTGTGTCTTCTGCCTTCTGCACTGTTAGTTGCACCAAAAAGTCTCAAAAAAAAGACCCTGATTGTTGCCAGTGAGCGTAGCATCTGGCTAAAGTTAGCTTATGTAATGATTAAACTACCATGTTTATCGTGTGGCTGTGCTTATAAACGTCAGGCTACTTGGAGTCTTAACGTTAGCCTCATTTCCTCCTGTCCAGGTGGTATATTTTATGCTCAGACGCGAGTGCTCTGCAGTAGATGCAAATCAAAATCCAAAACTTTCCTTTTCAGTGAGATTCACTAATTCACGATGTAGTGTCAGGATTATAACAGTGACGTCTTCAAATGGTAACAACAGCAATCAACGCACGTGACTGAAACCCATGAATAAATACACAAGTGCTGAAGCTAACATGCAGCAATTAACCAATCTATGCAATGTGAAGATGTAAACATGGCACAGCACTTCAGCAACAAACTCACTTTGGAATTTTTGTAACTAATAGTGATGTATTGATGTGTTGTGGACTGGTTGTAATTTGTGTAATGAAATACTATTGGCTAAAAGGACATAGATGAATGTTGCATATATTTGGGGAAAAACATCTTACCAAAACATACGGTATGACTGTAATGGATGTCAACCCTGCAACGAGTTGGTCACTGTCCAGCGTGTACCCCGCCTAAGGCCCAAAGTCACTGGGATGGGCTCCAGTCACCCGTGACCCCTAACAGGAACAAGTGGTAGAAAATGAAGAAAGGAAAGTTGAATTGTTCGGAAACATCTCCCCCATGCTTGGAAACAGAAGAAAAAGAGACGGGAGAGGCTGATGGTTCTGCTGCCATGGTGAGGGAGCAAGAAGATTGGTGTGTCCTTGGGCAAGACACTTACGCGCCCACCTTGCATATGTTTATGAGGTTCCCAAAGTATTAGAGGCACTGATCTGGGGGTCGTGACATGATTTCAATAAAATATCACACTGTATTTAATGTATTCTTTCATTTAAAACCAAGGATTTTACTGGAATTGGCTCCAATAGCATAATAGACAGAGGTCAACCTCCCACAGAAAGGATGCATCATAGATAAAAAGTTTTAAATACATCTGTGAAAAAGAAAGAGGAAGAAAAAGAAAACAGAGAAAATAAAGTTAAACATAGAAAGAAAAATGTATGTTAACAAAAGAAACATGATGTTTATTTAGTATTTTTAGTTTTCTCTCTATTTTTACATTGTGTATTTATTAATTCTGTACGACTTTGTGTAATATGTTTTTGTTTATCCGGTAATGTCTGTTTATATTGAATTGTTTGCATGTTTGTGGAATAATGTGAACATCACAGTAAAATATAAAAAAGTAAGTTAAGCAATTACTCTGTGTATGTATATTTTGTTTTACGTGCCAATCCGTGGGGTAATCTTTACATCACAAAACAAATACTTAACAAACACAATAACGCATTTTCCATAATGTCAGCCAAGAAACCTCACCCCAGCCTTTAATAACCGGTATACACGAAACACTGAGGGCACTCTGAATAGTATTTAAAGAACTATAGTTTGACTTGAGTCTCGGGCTGTACAGTGAGCACATTTAGTCCAGGCATTAGTTTTTAATAACCATAGCATTTTAAATCACTTCATCATTTAAAACATCTCCTGCTGACCCCTGACACGGACCTACATGCATAAATACATACGTTATCGTTACATATGGCAAGCCGAAGTCATCATCAAATAACGTGTGTTGTGTAATTTAGGCATTTAGCGTCGTACATATATGTAAAACAGAAGTCATAGGTCAAACGTTCTTTCTATACAAGCCAAATGGTCAGATGTAAATGATAATGCGATCCGAGTGGGGTGCCCTGGCCCGGTGTTCCCTCAGCGCTCGCTTCTGGAGGAGAAAGATCCAGGATATTTATAGGCGCAGCTCTTCTTCTGTAAAGTATGATGTGTTAAAAGATGCATGGTGAGCAGGGCCGGCGCGGGAGTGAAGATACGTCAGTGTAAACTACTCCTGTCCTCTCCGGAGCTCGCTGTTCTCCGGTGATCTCTCTCCTCCTGGATCTCACTCTGGATAGTGCGTTTTCCAAGATCTTGAGTCTGGGTATCGCTCTGGAGATTGACGCTTGTTCCCAGGCTGAAGCACCTCGTCACGGATCTTTACCGAGCTCAGACAGAACGGTACAGTCGCTGCTTGGTATTTGGTGCACTAAACAGCAGGGGCGTAACTTCAAATTACGGGCCCCACGTACAAATCTTCTCAGTGGGCCCCAATATATCATTTTGTATATTATTTATCCCAGCTAATTCTGTTATTACTTTTTGTTTTATTATTCACTATTGCTAGAATAAACACCATATTGTTTCCACATACACTTACAATAACTCGCTAATTTATAGATAGCCTGTGTAGCTATTGTGTATGTTATGATATAGTACTGTTCGTTTTTGCAATAACTACCAAACCAAATTCACAAAGATCTCGAAACATGTTATACTTTTTAGAAAATGCACCAACTACAAATTATAATCACTAGTTTTATTTGTTAACAACTTGGAGAATATGTTTTATATTCTGTTTAAAGGGTGATGGGGCCCTCAGATCTCATGCATGATTGTATTTTGTCTCTCACTTTACTCAACTGCAATACAATTTATTCCAACAAAACTAGACTAAAGTGTAGGAAAAAAAAAACATTGCATACTTTAGGGGGCCCTTCCATGCCCTGGGCCCCGGAGAAACCAGCACCCTTTACCCCCCAGTCTGACACCCCTGCTAAATAGAAATGCTCTATGGTGTCCGGTGCAACTGACCATCCTCAAAGGTATAAAAAATAAATATGGATTTGTAAGATTTAAAGGGCCTGTACCTGTTCTATTTATGCATTTATTCTTTATTTACTTCATAGAGTCACATAACAATACAATTAAATGATGAATGTTTTATGAGACATCCAGGGTTATAATTATTTCAAAAGAGTTAAACGAATATAGCTGGACTAACTTACTTACCGCGCAGTCCTCCGTGTCTGTTCAGGGCCCCGACTCAAAGATTTTTCACCTCAAAATCTTTCATGAGGAGGCCGTGTATGAAAGATCTTTGCGGCTGGCCCTGAACAGACACGGAGGACTGCCATTTCAGCACCTGGGACCGACCCGCGCGAAGGATGCCCCGAAGTCGTCCATACGTCTACATCTTACTAAAAACTAAGTACGTCCAGCTGTATTTGTTAAACTCTTTTGAAATGATAACGATACCAACGTAATCGTCATTTTATCGACCACCCCAACCTGGAGCTTTCGTCCCCCGTGCCCTCACTCACCCGGGCCACTCTCTCCTCGCTCGCTCCTCCTTGTCCTCAGGCTGGAGCTCTGTGTCAGTGCGTGAATTATTCAGGCTGCAGATGTGAACAGTGAGTGCTCAGGTTTGTTTAGAGTAAACACGGGCCCCATATGGTTCACTCACTTCGACCTTTGGTGTACTCTCCTCTGCTCCATAATGTCACTGCAAATTACAGCACTTTAAGGTAAACGAAACTTTCTCTTGGCTTGAAGCGCTTTTCAAATCCATGGTTTTCTCTGGAGTTTTTCTCGCTATCAGTGCTTAAGGTATGTAGAGTGTGTATGAAGGATGACCCTGGCTTTTATTTTCTCTTAAATCTCGTTCTTGTTGAGCATTTTTACACCCAGCAATTTGGAGACGAGTGTGACTACCTTCCTTAGGCCTTGTTTTCGAGCCTCATTTGCATTCCAGAACCCACCCACAATAAAAAATGCCATAACGCTCTAAATAAAACTAGAAGAAAACATTTGGAGCAGCCTTTTTTTCAGAAGTAGGAACAATGTATCGCAGTCGCAAAGAAATCAAAACGTGAGTAAGTGCAAAGATTAAATCGCAAAGACTGCAATTATTTAAGTACAGGAGAGTTTTTAAACCTCTTCCTGAAGTTGTTTCCAGTGTGCACTTAGAACAGAGTCCAGAATTTGTTTAAACATAAATGTCATTCTAATCGCAGTACAATTTTGCCAGTCAAAATGGAGAGCGAGGTTAAAGGGTCAAGGGATAAAAAAAAAAAAAGTTGAATCAATTTTATTTTTTCGATTAATCAATTAGTCAAATGATTATTTCAGTAGTATATTTAAACTTCTTAAATATGTTCATCAGCCAAATAAAGTCTGAATATTTAAGAATATAGTGTATTATTGATGAAAATCAGAAATCATTTATTCTTTTTTGACATTTTGATGTGATAATGTTGCTGTCTTTGTTGTAAAAAGTGTGTATTGTCCACTTAACGATTATGATTATCAATTATTATAGCTTTTGTAGCCGTCTAGTCACGATTAGTTGATTAATCACTGCAGCCCTAATCAATTCGAAACTTGTGTACCTGCAAACGAATCTATCCATACATGAATTTTTATGATCACAAAATAAGAGGTAGCATCAAGGAACACAATACAATCCGTGGATGGTTTTGATCTTTTCTGTTTCCGTTTAGAAAGAAAGAAGCCGTTTTTCTGATTTTAAACCAAAATTGCAGAAAAACCAAAGCGCGAACCACACACGGATTTACTATCACCTTCAATTTTGACTCCCCGTTCCAGCTGTCATTGGACCACCTTGATTTCTGACACCCCTCACGCCGCCGTACAGTAAAACCTTGCCGTCCATTGATCCTCCAGCTCCTGTTCAGCCTGACGAATGCACTACCACCCCCCCCACCTCCTCCCCCGCCTCGTCCTCACCCCACGAGACGCTTATGATGAAGACTCACTCCGCTCCTGACAGCTCTGCTCTCTTTCACTCACTCACTCATCGATTAGCTCGCCGCCGCCATTACTGTCACCGCACCCTCGCGCCATCAAAATGCACTCTGTCTGTCGGAGAAATGCCATCAAACACCGGCCGGCCAAACTAACCGACCCCCCCCGTAACCGCCGTAGCAGCCGCCCCTCCTTGCCTTCGCCACCGGTAATTGCAGGATCCTTTTCGGGGCCCTCCATCCCTCCTCGATTGGCTTTGACAGGGCAGAAAGCAGTTGCTGTCAGAACGGTTAGCGCGCGAGTGACGGCGGCGAGGTGTGCGCTAACAGACATCCGTCAAACTCTCGGTGATGGCGCATGATTCGGACGCCGCGCGGAGATCAAGATGTCGTTTCACTCGACTGGGGGAACTTATTCTTCTATATTTCAGCGGGCTGACAGGTGTGGAGCCCGCGGATGTCTGTCATGAGTGGAGGAGGCCATTCACGGAGGGGAAAGGGTGGCTTGGGGAACTTGTTAAGGTGAAGGATTGATTCGACCAGAAGATTGACGGTCCAAAGGGGTTTTACCTGTCGTGTTAGCTCATCTTCTAAGGCATTCATATAAATACTAGAGCTGTAAAATCAGGACATGGATCAGATAGATCACACTTTCACACACAATTAATCGCATTGGGATGTATATTTTGAAGTAATTACAAAATTTCACGGCCGACTGTAATTTAAGTGTGAACGTTGTATTTCATAATGAATCTGTGTGTTCATACCTGTGTTTTAAGAGAACGTACAAGACCAAACAACAGGTTTATTGGAGTTAAAGGCATTGCAGGTTTAACTGTATCTTTATGATGACAGACGTGAGCTGCTCAGATTGGCCTGACACCTGCAAGTGTTCTATAGATTATACAGTTGAACAAATGGCAAAAGTCACATTTTGCATGGTTGGATTTTAACAAGGTTAAGCTTAACAAGTTTCAAGTAGAGCTTCACTATGCTTTAATTAAACTGAAAGAGGCAGGCATTCACACTGCCATGACGTTCTGATGGCAAAGGCAAAAGGTTCTGTTTTTGAACGTGGTGGGGCTGTTGATCTGCTTAAGCAGTGCCCCTTACAGCGCACCATCACTGCTGAGGTGGGACGCAGGA
Organism: Rhinogobius similis; assembly: GCA_019453435.1. Lineage (NCBI taxonomy): Eukaryota > Metazoa > Chordata > Actinopteri > Gobiiformes > Gobiidae > Rhinogobius > Rhinogobius similis. Next base: position 47,702,421 of record CM033620.1, read on the forward strand.
CGCAAGAGAGTCATTTGAATTTCTTGAAAGATCCTGAGGGTTATGGAACAAAAAGTGGAAAAAAAAAAACACCAGCACTGAGCCGGAGGATTGACTGTCCATCAAAACACTGGACGATTCTCGACCCAAATTAAGGCTGTTACTGGTGTCAACTGCAGCCCAATAACATCAGACACATCTGCCACTGAAAGACTTGAAGAACAAAAAACGTCTTCAAAGGCCTCTGAACACCACAGAACTGCTGCTTGAGCTTTGCAAAAGAGCACCAAACATGGGACATTGAAAGGTGGAAGAAATTAATGTAACCTTGATGGTCCTGATGGTTTCCATTGTTACTGGCACAACAAGCAGATCCACCTGAGATGTTTTCTACACACCACAGGGAGGGGGCGCCACAATGATCTGGGGTGCCTTTTCCTTCAGTGGAACAATGGAGCTCCAGGGGGTGCAGGTCAAATGGCCCCAGACTTGTAGAGAGTATCCCTCATGACTGAGGGCCTCGTCTGTGGAACAAATTAGTTTTTCAACAGGACAACGCTACAGTTCACAAAGCCCCAGGACAAAGGACTTCTTCAGGGGAATAACGTCACTCGTTTGGACCCTCTTACATGTTCCCCTGATCTAAATCCAATTGGGAATCTTTGGGAATGGATGGTAAGGGAAGTTTACAAAAATGGACGGTTCCAGACAGTAGACAGTTTTTTTTTTGTTTATTTTTTAAACAAATAAAGTGAAATTCATATCTGATAACATTCATTTCTGTACAGCAAAGTTACATCAAACGTCGTGGTGAATATTGTAAAACTTTTTTGTAATGATGAAACAAAAATCTGTGTTGCTGAGAACAGGACTTGCCAGCGGAGCATGAATAAGTGAAGAGTGTGCGTGTGTGTGTGTGTGTTAAATGAAATATTCATTGCCCTGATATGGTCCTTTGTCACACGTTCTGTAACGAGGATGCACCGCGGCAGGAGGAAGAGCCGTGTCAGGCCGAATCTCGTCAGGGCGGATTTTCACCGCTTGGTTTCGACCTGCGTGCCGTGACGAAGGGGTGGAGTCTTCAGGTTATCACTGTGAGCAAATCCACTGATCAACACACCTTCCAAAATAGCTAAGTTTGGGTTCTCTCCCCCCATTGGACTTGGGTCGTTACATTTTTATGTCGAACACACTTTTATTTAATTGCGTCTGCTTACTTTACCATACCAACTTTTTTTGTGATATAATTTTTATTGGATTTTCCATAACACAATGTGACAGAAATCAGTAAAATACACTTCCACCCACTTCTCCCTACCTCCCCTCCAAAAAAAACACAAAAAACAAAAGTAATAGCTAGTCTTATCATACGAACTTTTTAATTTCTAAAGCACTTTCAGAGTTGGCCAAAGTGCCGTACACAACATAATATGATAACAGTTAATGACAAACCAAGAAATAGGTCAACAATGTACAATGAACACTGCAATGACTCAAAAACGAACAAAACGCACACAGTATTAAAAGCAAACGAGAAAAGGTGAGTGAGTTTAAACGTGATTCAAAAACGGGCAGAGATTGAGCCTGCCTAACGTTAAAGGGCAACTGAAAAAGCACGGACCACACGAAGCTTGCGTTTGGTTTTTGGGACAGTGCGAAAGGGCATAAGAATGGATCAGGTCAGAGAGGTACGAGGGGTCAAGGCTATTCAAACAAAGTAAATAAAATAATCTTAAATCTACTCTAAAATGCACTCGCTGCCAATGAAGGGAGGATAAAATAGCTGAAATGTGATCATATTTCCCAGTTCCTGTTACAAACCATGCAGCAGTGTTTTGAACTAGCTGTAGCCGGGAAAGTATTGTCAGTTTTAAGAGTAAAACGCGTTACAGTTACTTTATATTGGCATCTCGCACAACACACTTTCACACTTACAGTTTGTCCAGAACTCCGTGACACGACATTTAACGGGAACCAAAAAACATGGTCACATCACCTCAATTCTAGCGTCTTTGCCCTGGCTTCCTGTTCATTTTAGAATAGATTTTTTTTTAGATTGTTTTTAAAGCCTTGAATGGACTGGCCCCACATTACATTTCAGATGTCATCCTGATTTACTCTCCTGCACACTTTAGGTTGAGGGCCGTGGTGCTTAAGACGAGACTTAAACCTGGGGACATGGCCTTCTCTGGTCGGATCCAAACTCAGGATCACTCTCCCCCTCACGTCCAAATGGGCCCCACAGTGGAGTGTTTTAAGTCTCGTTTTAAGGTGAGACACAACAGGTGAATAGGAAAAAAAATCTTAAATTTAATGTAATTTTGAAACTTCTGTAGTTTATTCGCATACATTCATTCATTCATTCATTTTCTACCGCTTATTCCCGTTAGGGGTCGCGGGTGACTGGAGCCTATCCCAGTGCGGGATTCGAACCCACGATCTCCTTATTGTGAGGCAGAAGCTCTAGCCGCTCTGCCACCGTGCACCCCTATTATTCGCATACATGTAAGACAAAAATCTATTAGAAGCTTTTCATCATGTAATGTTTTAATATAGAACAAAGCATTTTATGTATAAAAATTGGCAAATTGCTTTTTTTTTAATTCTTAAATTTGTTTTTGAGTAAACTAGATCTTACTGAAAATTGGTATAACAATTCAAATTTCGTCTTTTTTTACTTAAAACTTAAATCAGGCTTAGAATTAGATTTCAACAAATCCTTCAGTACGTTTCATCAAAATCTTGTTAAGTTCAAGATTGTAAAGTTTGGTGTGTGTAGGAGCTACTTTAAGCCTGATCTTTATGTTCCTACAGGGAGAAAAGTTTGCTTCTTTTTTTTTAGAAATCGGCCTTTGAAGTTACAATGTCTCATAGAAATCTATGGATGAAGTGGATTAAACGTAGTTAAACATCTTTAGGAGCAGACTGTACAAGTTTGTTGTTTCCACATGAAAGACAATATGTTAAGAGAGTAAACAGACAGAAAGAAAGAGAGGGAGGGGGGGGGGTTCCCTAGTGTCTCACTTTAAGACCCATGTTAAGACCCATTTATAATCTTTGACATTTAACATCCTGCGGTCCTCTGTCATCTTTTATTTATTTTTTTGTCTTCAATCTTTCAAGATGTGCTATATAAATAAAAGCTTGAATTGGATGCTAATGCACTGTTCAGCCTGACCGATAGTAGAAAGACATTTGGTTGACATATTAGCTTGTGTGGACTTCTGACTCTGCTTTACAGATCACACAAAGAGGAGCAAAGGTCAGTCAAATTCTTTTATTTCCATGGACCCAGAAGTCCAAAGTCTGTCAGATCCATACAGGTGTGGTCTCTTCTCATTTTTTTGAGTTGAGTGTATTCATCCGGTAAAATGCTTGTTAGTCAGTGAAGGAGAGGCATGAGGTTTAGACACACTGGACTTTAAGGTCATGTGGGAGACAAAACGTCCAGGAAATATCTTGTGCTTATCACCGGGAGAAGAGACACATTGTGCAGATCCGAGCAGAGCAACAGAAACTTAGCTGATGTCATTGAACAGGAACTTGTCTGACATTTTGTGTTTTTTATAGCAACCTTTTATAGTTGAGTAAACTATAAAAAAAATAATATAACAGGTAATATGGGCTATTTCTTCACTTCAAATAACTAAAGCGGTCTAAATCTAAAGGTTTTGTTTTTATGTTTTTTCATCAGGCAAGAATTAAACAACGAAAAACAAGATTTACAGAATACAACTGGAAAATAGTCCAACTTCTCAATCAAGGTTCCTCCTGTTGGTCAACTGGAAATGTCAGACTATTAAACGAGTACATCACTTAATATAAACATCTAGTGCAATTATAAAAGTGCAGATTGGGAAGTTTTGGACTTATGGGCTCATAGTTTAACGAGTGCTTTAGGCTGCGTGACTTGACAGATGCCTCCACGCGACAGAACCATAGCAACCTCACGCTCTCATCCCTTTAGACCTTTCCGATGGTTTTGGGGGTCAACGTTGTGGTTTATAATCTTGACTGACAATGACCCGCAAAGACATGCCAAAACGTTCAGCTCCACGCTAAAGTTACAAACTTCATAATTTGTTTCACCATATGGAAGGTTTTAAATCAATGTTATTAGCGCTTTCTGAGCGGGAGTGTTTCATCGCTCTTGGAGAAACTTTGTCAAGTCCTACATGCAAGAATTATGAACTAAATCAATAATTAATTGTGTTGTATGGGTTTGGGGTTGGAGGAAAGTTTTCTGCCATCAGGTCTTATAGGTATTGCATGGTCAAAATGCTATTTAAAATGTACAAAATATAAAATAATAATATGGTTTTGTTGATTTGTGTCTTGTTTAAAGGTGCTATGTACAGTATGTGTCTGGAATGTTCCACTGTACAGCCTTTAACTGCTTTTCCTCTTTTTAAATAGCTTAAAAACATGCATTCTCTCCACAGATCTGACCCATAACTTTGTCTGGTGATGTCACGTGCTTGTTTAAACGGCGATATATAAGCTTGATGCTTTGGCAAAGAAAACAGATAAAGGGAGTGGGGTGCATGCATCCCTATAAGAAGATCATGGGTTCAAATCCTGGTCCAGACCAACACACGCAGTCTTTCCGGATGGAGTCTGCATGTATGTGTTAGGTACAGTTACAGAGTGCACCTTTAAACACAGATTTTTTTTTTTTTTTTGCTGTACTGTATATTTGTTGGAAAACTAAACACACCTGATAGTCTTTAGTAGGAGTTCCAGAAAAGTTGGATCCGTGATGTGACACTTCACAGTCATGTTGTTCTTTGGTTGAGTTTGCGTCATAAAAAGAAATTATAGGCACTAATAAAACTAAAAGTGTAAACCAACTTTGGACGAGGGAGTGTTTTTTTTCTCCCCACTTGTTTTCTGACAAATTTAATGTTATCCAGTTGGTTTAAGTTTCAATGCAATGGTGTTGTTACACTATAATACAATAAAATACATAAGTCTCAATAGCTATTTCGACCGCAACAATAATTTTAAAATGATCATTTTAGGTCGAGGTTTTAGATATTTTCAACACAAAATAGTTGTTTCTTATTAAACACTGTGGTCTTGAATGCTCAAAATCATTATAAAACTCGTCACGAAAGGAATTATTTTGTTCTAATTATGAGCTTGTTTTTTTTATCAATACTGTATCTGATTTTTGACACTTTTGACAATCCTACAATGCAATTTTTTTCATCAATTGCAAAATAATGCTAGGTGATCCTCTGATGGCATCGGGGCCCTGAGCAGTTACATCGTCCACTCACAGGGTCAGGCCAGCCCTGGTAACCTGCTGAGTAGAAGTTTACCTTTTTTTTTAGTGATCCAGTTTTACATCCAATCCAACATTCAACTGGAGGACGATACACAAAGTTTACATTAGCGTAACGTACACCAGAGCGTCGAACAGACACAGTGGGACGGATGAGCGAGTGGATGGGGGGAGGACCATAATGCACACTGTTATTCCTAAAATCAAAACTCGCCTTCCCTGGACCCTAAATGCACCGCTGTCATAAAAGCGTTTCCATCGACAAATGAGTCCGCGGGAAAGGTCAATAGTTAATTGAATAATCTATCACCTTGGGATGGACAGAATGTAGCACGCCGCGCAATCAATGACCAGCGCATTAAAAGGTCAGGCCGCGCCGCGATAAGTCACCTGGATAATGTTTGTGCTCGTACACAGCGCAGGGGCCGCTGGGGGACACGGCAGCGGGGCCCGGAGCTCGTTCAGGAGGCCCCGGTCAAATACCAGGTGAAAGAGTAATGAGAGGTTTAGGGTCTGTAGTAAATTACAAGCCTGACAGGTCCATAAGGCAGGATTCTGGTTCTGGTCAGAGGATATTAGTGGGCTTTTGAAAAGTCATTTTTCAAGAAACAATATAATTTAGTCTGATGGAGTGGCAGAGCAGAGTAAAGTCAACACGGTTCATTTTTCAGATCCCATAATCGAGTTTTTTCATCTATGTCTTAGTAAAAGAGTTTTTACAGCTAGCTACTTACCTAACCAATCTATCCATGGGTTTCACAAAGATTAGAAATTAGGACTATTGCCAATTAACATCTATTTATTTATATTTATTCATTGTTGTTTTTTAATAAAACACAAAAGCCAGTAGGACAAGACAGCAAGAAGACAAAAATAATATTGTTTTTAGGTAATAGTAGCTTTTGATTAATATTTATTATCTCGTCTGTATGTATTCTTTATTTTAGATTTTAGTTTGAATGTTTTTATTTTAAACTGTAGGTCTTAGTTATCGTTATCCTCATTTATTTCAACCCTTTATTCAATTTTAGGCTCTCCAGTGTTTCCTCAGAGGCCCTCTGTACCAGGAGCGGTGGTCTGCTGTGGCTGCTGGACCCTGGCTTGTGGGCCCCTGGTTGAGGTTTGGTGCCTCACGTCTCCTCTGGGCGGAGCTACTTTCTGCTCCTGGTGCAGACAGCTCCTCTGATGGTGCTGCCTCAACTGGTTCATTTTTACTTCATCTGCTTTATATACTTCGAATGTGTGTGTGTATTTGAGTGTGTGTGCTTGTGTGAGAGTGTATGCGTTCAAGAGTTTTGCTGTGTGGGTTTGGTGATCGTGGGGGAGGTTGGGTGGGATGTGGGAATTTGTGGGAATGTTTTAATGCACTATAAAGCACTTGTACGTACGAAAAGCTTTTGATTTGATTTGATAAAGAGGGTGGCAAAACACATGGTAATGGTGGGCCACATGGCAACCACAGTTTCTCCAGCAGTTTGTATTTCCTTATGAACAGTGAGCACTTTGACATGGAGTTATAAAAAAACGTGATATATTTTTTCAACAGAATTCATTCCAAACATGTGACTTCGTTGTCCTCCGCTGAGAAGAATGTATCTGTTATTTATATATTTAGTAGACTGGCTGTTCAGATTACTAATGTATGTTTTCAGCCTGTGTTTAAACATTGTCAGAGTAGAGGCCTGTCTCATCTTCAGGAAGGTTCTCCATGTTTAGTCCTGACTCCTGACACCAGCAGGAGGCTGGTCTCTGAGGTTTGAGATGGTTCAAATGGTACAAACATGTCAGAGATGGACTTTGGTGCTTGGCCATGGACTTGAAGTACCAAAACTGCCTCCACAAACAAGAAAATATCCTGTTCCATATATTTGTAAATTGTTTCTGCCTAAAAACTGCTAACATTGTAGTTTAGATCTGTACATCATGTTCAGAAATACATGTAAATATTGCAAATCTAATCACAATACGTATCAGAAAAATCTATATTTCCCAAAGTCGTGCAATTACAAATCTAGCCAACTTCCTCATACCGTTTAGAAAAGCTCATGAAACTCCACAAATACCTTTAACTTTGAGTGCCCGACGCAACATGGATTCTCATCGGGCGAAACAGAGGTGCATTTGTGGCCACTGGGTAAATTATAAATGAAGCTTATTTCCTTTTAATGTCGATTTAGCCCATTCATGTGTTGTATTGGAGGTGTGGCGCCTGCTCCGAAACAAAGACGCTATGTTAACAGATGCACACAAGAAAGAAGGAAAAAATAATTATGCAAATGCAAGACGGAATAATTACGGATGTATTCATTATTTATAGGTTGCTTTGTGCTATCATAAACTAACCCGGCTCTCGGTCGCGGTTTTCTACTTTAATTGCGTGTACACAAAATTATGTCATTTATTTTTCAACCATTTCTTTTTTTTCCTCACGCAATTTCAATCTAACCATGGGGTAGAGGGATGGTGATTGCCAATTTGGTTCAAAACTTCATATTTTCTTGACTTCTTTCATATGCAGCTTGTGTTCTCCACCCCTCCCCATCTCTCCTCTCTCGCCCGAGCATCCAAATGTTTACTTTGCTGGGAATATTACATTATGAAATCCATATAAATGCGAGCGACTACGGCTGATGTCAGGATTGGCCCCTTCCGCGGAGAATCTTATTGATACAATCAGTGGATGGCACAAAGTAGCTATTTTTCCCAGTAATTAGTCTTGGTGGTAGCGTCGCTCAGCTGTCCGGTGATTAGTCTTTGTTTAAAGTAATTGTAAGTGAAAAAAAAAAAAAAAAAAAAAAAATCCATTTGTGTGAGCTCCAAATGCCAGGAGCAGGTTAAAGCCGGCTGGGAGGATGCATCCACCGAGATACTAAATGGGTTTAATTGATGACTATTCTTCACAAGTTTGGACTGTGGCGTCTAAAAGCAATTCCATTTGAAAGAGACACTGAATCAGAAGTTGCATAATAGCTGCGCAGAGGGAAATGGAACTGGATAAGCCCAATGACTGGTGTCTATATGAAGTAAATGTATTGGCGCATTACGTGTTCGTACAAAAGACAAGATATTATTCAGTGGAGTTTAGCTTGTGTTTAACTTGGCATTGTTTCAGAGTCAAGCGATTTGGACTTTTCTAAAATTAATTACACACAGTCGAGGCAAAATAGTGACGAGGCAGATTTCGAGTTTTGTCAAACCTAATGATCTCCTAAATTGGAAACATAAGACTTACATTTAGTGTATTTGTCTTCCCGGCTTCTCATTCAAAAAGTTGTATAATACCTTTTATCTTTTCTTTTTTAAATCTTTCGGCGAATCGCTGAACAGGGCTGTCAATTTAAGGATTGAGCCTGTTTTTATATCAGATTAGAATCAGAATCAGAAAAGAGTTTATTGCCATTGTCCGTGAACAAAATTCACACACTAGGAACTTGCTTTGGCGGTAAGTTTCAACATATAACAATGAATAAAAGCAAAAGTAGCAAATGAAAGTAGAAAAATATATAAAAGAAGGCATGCATAGGATTAAGAATTAGCTAATAAAATAAAATAAAATAAAATAGACAAAAATTACCTTTCAGATGACCTTACTATCTCAAACAGAAACATTTATAGTATTTTGTAGCCCGTTTTGAATCATGAGTGAAGGTGAAGCCAAAGGTGAAGTGTCAAACAAACCAAAACAAACATGGCCACACCAACTCACGTACATTAGCCTATTTTTAGAATGTGCTTATAAATTATTGGACTGAGATTAAATGAGCACTTACACATCGCCATTCCACTTGATTTCAGAATTATTATAGTATTTGGGCCTCAAAACTCCAGCCACGGACACAATAAATGGATACTTTTGGAGTGTACGTCTGGCTGTTCAGAAGAAGGCCATCGCCAACAATCAAAGACTGGACACATAGTATAACAGACATTTGTAAAATGGACTCAACTTGAAAACTGACTTTGGGACTAAATGGGACTGTAAGGCTGGACAATGAATACTGTAAGTTTTTTTATTTTTTATATCGGAATTGCTTTCTCTCTGTCATGTTCTATTTATTTATTTATTTAAAACTGAAAATTGCACATAGACGCTCTTGGTGCATTTATAGACGGGTAAGATGTTCAGCTTTTCTTTCAACTTCAAATGTGTACTCAATCCAAGTGCTAAACATACTGTATCCATCTAGTGTTAGCCAGGTTATGAAGAACATGTCTCAGAACAAACTTTAAGACTTTTTAACCATTACACTGAAACAACTGGCTGAGATTGTCATTGGCAGTTGTTTCCTCATGGTTCTCGTCCAATAACGCCTCTGATTGGACAGTCCTTGGTAGTTGCTTCATAATGCTTTGCATCTAACTAAATGCCATTTAAATTGTTAAGACAACCTACAATTTAGGACTGGACTGATGTCATACTGGACATACATAAAATGCGGGGAAAAAAGACATTTGGACTTCATTGGAATATGGACACATTTCAAGTGGGATGTTTACTTTAGACTATATCTGTCGTAGTTTTTTCTACATGTTTCTTCTATATATATATATATATGTATTTGAATAACCTGTTTAAACAATATTCTTCAAGTTTGATTTAGTTTTCTTTTATTATTTTTGAAAATCTTGTTTTAAAATTTGAAACGATGACTTTCAAAGTTGCTGGTGAAAACTCAAATCTCAGTACTTTTCTATTCAAAACACCAACATGTTTTATGGTTTGCTTTGCTTATTGCTGTCCTTATTTGCCAAAAAGACTAATCCACGGTCAGTGAATGCACCATTTTTAAATATAGGCCACTAATACACGAGAGTCAGGATCAATCTAAGTCCATGCCTTGTCAAAACTTGTCATTTACTGCAAGAAAACTTACCATGTCGAACTTCTCTCATTCCTCCGCACCCTCGTTCCCCTCTGATTCGTCCCCCCTGCCCGGGCCCCTGTCACTGGGGTTGGCCGCTGTCACTCTGGGCCTCTACGGAGCTCTCAGACGGACCTCTTCGCCATCATCCTCTCTGGCATTTGTTTGTCATCCGCCGAACCGTCACTGTCAAACCAACGCGCCTCCATTCCCAAAGCGGACCATCCCGAAACGGCTTTAGATACGCAATTAGCCACGCTCCCAGATCCGCGCTATAGCCGCTCCGCGCTAGCTGCGTCGAGGCTAACGCCGGGGTCCGTAGCACAGCGCTATCGCAATCATCTTAAGCTGAACCCTTCACAAACCGGTCTTATTTTTAGAGAGATTAAGCAAAGTTCGCCAACAAACTTCCGACCGTCGACATTTCCAGTCAGGGATTCATTTTATGCTTGTCACGGAATGCGTTTATGATGCCGCAGCTCAGATTATCGAAGACTGAATGCGCTTTTTTCACTTCTTTTTATAGATTCTACAATGGACATGTTACTCTACTGACATGGCCTCTGGAGCACCTCAGAAAGAATTAGAACGAGGAATAGCTAATCCTTTAAACTGAAGGAATAGTTCAAGTTAAAGTGGTTTTGACTAATCACAATGTATTTACATAGGGCATACCCATAATTAAACAGGTTTTAAAATAGTAAATGGTTTCAATGCATTATTTTCTCATTTGATTTACTAGAATTTTATTTGAAGAATTTGTGTGTTCTTCTTCTGCATTTTTTTTTTCACTCAATGGTAACATCTAAAAATAAAATTATAAAATAAATGTTAGAAATCACTCAGAAATGATTCAATCTGTTATCTGATGTATAGTTTAAGAGAGAGAAAAAAAAATTAAAAGCGGTACCTGTTTTTTTGAATGAAATAAAGTAAAATCTGTTTTGCCCCAGCACAGATAGTATATAGATACTGTAAAAGTAGCTATTTGGGTTACAATAAGACCACAGCACTTTCTCTGCATCAAATTATAAAGCGTTTTATTCTTCGCCAAGCAGGAAGTGGCCATTAGCATGCTATTGTTTATTAGCTTCACCATGATGGCAAAATTCGCTCAGAGAATTGAAGTGAAAAGTCCTTTTAAACTCATTGCGTGAATATTTCGGATGCTGGGAATACATTAGGTATGTTGTAGGCAGGTATTAGTATAGAGTATAGAATTATAGTGTGACGCAACTAGCTCAATGTTACATTTTATTGTATTGTACGCCTTTTTGTATCTTATTTAAATTAATCTAACATTCTATACTCTATACTATGTAATATAACTTTCTATTATAGTTATTTATCTTAATTTGGATTACTTTTCTTAATTCTTCTTCTGTTTTTCATTTGCGTTGGAGCACTTAAAATTCCCCATTTTGAGACAAATAGAGAGCATTTTAATTGTTTAGTTTGAGAAATGGAGGTCCATAACTCTCTACATTTCGCCCTCCCCATCATACTTAATGCATCTTTCCCTGTGTACTTGTGGTAGAAGAACGAGCTTTGTTACAGAGATGTCTTCCTGTTCCAATCCAACATTAAGTGCTCCTTTGGTCGGATCAATAAACCCTCAAGTCTTTTTCAGGAGCCGTTACAAAGGCCTCTGTGGAAACACAACACTTCTACCATCGTGAACACACTGTTTGGAGCCAAGAAGGTTCATAATCTTTGAAACTGGAAAACAAAAATATGAAACTGAGACTTGAAGTTTTAATAATGAGCTGTAGAAAATGAAAGCTGATATTCAAAATCATGTGTACGTTTCCAAAGTATTTTCTGTTTTCAGGTTTAGTTCAAATTTTTAATTTCACCTTTTCGAATTTAAATCTTTTTAGTGTTACTGTGAGAGGTTATGGACCTTGTCTGGACCTAGGCTGCGTTCACACTTCCACAAACACCACATTAGAATTGGTACTAAACCCAGAAATAAACCCAGAATTAAACCCAGACTAGAACAGGACCAAATCAAGTCTTTATCAGGACTAAAACGGGCTCGAAAAAGAACCAAAAGTGTGAACACAACTTTAGTTTGGACTTCATCTGGGCCTGTTTTGGACTTGGTCAGGCCTTTAATCCTGGGTCTGAACTTGAAACTCCAAATGGATTGAAACAGTATGACTTAAAAAGATTATTTCAAGGTAACACAAATAAAAAATATAATTGGAAACTTAAAATATATTTGTTTTGAGTATCAAGAGTATGACTCCGCTGAGGAAACAACATTATAACATGCATAAAATGTTCCCTTTAACTCATTGTATTTCAAAAGCTTGGACAGCAAACTTTAACAATACTACTCGAACTCGAACCGTATGGACTCAAAAAAAGAGACTCAAGAAATGGTCCGTAGAAACCGTATCATTGTTTGTTTGGGATTGACTTCACAAACTTGTCATATTAGTCTCACACTTTAAAGTCTTTTCAACGGACAACAATCGCGCCTTTGGATTTGAATAATGTCACCACTTTCGCAAACTATTGTGAGAAATGAATGTCACGTTCGTTTGTTTATGCTGACAGAGAAGACGTTGCCAGTTTTGGTTTCATGTAAATTGGGAGATATAAGAGATATGAACCATAAACCCAACAAATCAGTTAAACGGCAAATTCAATCACAGAAAGCTGCAATGTCACTTGAACGCAACCTATTTTAAAGTCTTTTTTTCTGCCATACTCCCTGAAAAACCATATCCAGGTGCTTAGCTCATTTGCTCCTCTCGAACCTTGACTTTCTCCCATCTCCCCTTGGCATCCCTCAGGTCAGCGCCCGCCTCACCTCCGCGTCCCCTTCTCCCCCCTCCGCCCCCTCGCGTCGGAAGGAAAAACAATCACTAACACAGATACGCCGGCGATTTCATCCATCTTACAACCCAAAGTAAATCTTCCTGAGACGTTCCCCCGCGCTCCCTTCCTCTCCCCTCTCTATTTCACAATTGCGTCGAAGCTCATCCATAACGGCGACCCGACTCCTCCGAGTGCAGAGGCCGGCCGTGCTGCGAGCCGGTCTGGGAATTGAATGAGCCGTAAGGTAGACAGAAATGTGTCCTTGGAGGTCACGCCGAGCAAATTGAAAGTCTCAGGTATTGTAAGGGCTGTCGCTTTAATAAAATGGATAGAATTTCCATCTCGCCTGCTTGGCTTAATGCAGGGGACTTGCGAGGGAGGGACGCGGCCACACTTTATAGACACAAATAATCGTAAATTGGGAATGTCACCTTTAAGCCTAGGCATTTTTATTATTGTTAGCGCGGCTGCTGAGTGGGGTTGATGTCTTATTCTCAAAGGGAGCGCTAACCTCCTCTTTCTTTATCTTGGCGCCGCAACACGGGGGACTTTAAAGCAGGCTAACTTGTTGGGACGCCGGCGGTGATTGATGGCAGATGGCGCGTTTTAACATGAAGCCATCCATTAGGAGTATTCACCGGCGCTGACCTGCTCCGGGACCCAGCGCAGGTGTAAGCTCTTTATTTACTGCTATTATTTGGATGTTATAAAGGCTTGTGTCGAGTTTACGGGGGCGACTTTATAGATCCGCCCTTCTGCTAGAATATTAACTGTCTCTCCGTGATTCAATATGAGAGCGCCAGGGCCCCGGGGAGCTGTAGACCAAGCGCCACAGACACAGGTACTTGTCTAATTGAAGTCCCCGGTGTGGCCAAGAACACAGCACGTATAAATTTGTGGAGACGGTGGGTGTACGCGTATTGACGAATGCCTTAGATGGGTTGTTTTACAAGCGGATGACACGGTGTTTCGCAAGCAGGGGTGCGCGGAAAACTGTTGGTTCATGGGGAGTTTTTGAGGATTCATTGGAAAGGGTTGCGTTTTACAAGGAGTGCTTGGGAAGTGTATTAAATATATATACAGCTTAGTTTGAAGACATTATTTGTGTGACAGTTTCAGCTGGTAATTTTTTATTTCTTTTAGAATTTTTCAACATTGAACACAGAACAGGACACAACCAGAGACAGCATAGATTAAAAAAAAAATACAATAAATAAAATGAAGACACACAGACATAACGTTCCAAGTAAACGTCCCAATTTCTGTCAAAAGTCTGTCAAATTTGTCCATCTTCTAATTCATATTTTGTGCAATTTTTATAGTTTTATGCAAAAGAGTGAAATTGATGAGCTGGGATAAACATTCACTAAACACAGGACTGATGACACAGGTGAGAACATTTCATACTGACACTATCGATCTTGTAACTTGAACATTTGCCCGTCCCATGTAATTTTCCTATAGCCGTTAGCATTAGCCTGTTATGAATAATCCAGAGGGGTGGAGCTGGTACCATCAATCGACCACATTTATGCAGGGTTAAATAATCACCATAAGTCACTGTTCAGTGTGTGAACCTTTTGCCGCTTAACTTTAGATATAAATTTGCATCGAAAACTGTCTTCAGCGCAGAATTGAGATTCCTGATGTTGTGCTTCTGTAAGAATCTAGAGACGCTAAAAATTCCGTCTTTTTATGTTACTGATGATAAGACCAGTAAACACAAAATATATCATTAAATAAAGCATCGCCCAAGTTTGTGCAACATATGAAATAGGGAGTTTTGTATGCATGAATGTCTGTGGGTGAGACAGGTAGACATATTGAGTTTAAGATTATTATTTACTCTGTACTTTTATTTTTAGCTAGCCATATGGAAGGAACTTGTATAAGGTTTACAGACCCTTTAAAAGTTTGTAAACAAATATGTGAAAAATTCAATAATGGAGGAGTCAGAATATTGCAAAATGTGAAAAATTTAAAGTGATTTTGGCAAATGAAAACCAGCTACATCTAAGTCACATCAGACCATAGTTATCAAACATTTACATTTTACATTATGTTTACATTAATTGATAAACTACATTTTAGCTAAAGACCAAATTGTAGATTAGATTTGTATGTTTTACTGGACAAATACTTAACAGAAATGTTAAGTATATCATTGTATCTACAGATTAATTACATTGCTTTCTGTTCGTTTTAAATAGCGAAACACAATTAATTGACATTTCTACCATGGGCATTCCAAATTGTAGCTCATTTATTTAAAAAAAAAAAAAAAAAAAAACTGCATCTGATGACATTGCATTATAAAGAGTTTGTCAAAGAAAGCAATTCTGATACAATTATAACATTAAACATTCAAAGGTGCACTATTTAACATTTCTTGTGGAAGGAAGGGTCTTTTATTTGTTTGTCTTCACGAAGATTTCCTTTCTTTGCCTGAAATGTTCCACAGTATTGCATTATACTTACATCAGGACGAGTTACATGTTTTTTGACCATAAAAACACGTGTAAATGAATACTACTTTGACTGAAATACTGTTGCAAATTCCTTCTTTAGCAATGACATCCCACATCTAAAACATCAATAAGGGCGCGCTTGTATTCAGGTTGATACACAGCACAAAGCGATTGGATTTGTGCAGCATTCACATTCTACAGGGATGTGGCCAGAATCGGACAAAACAAAGAATTCATATATTTAAATGAGATTTGGCACACATGAGTGGTTTCGCACTGCAGACCTGTTTACCGCCGCGCTCTGCTTTGCATTACATGTGAAGCACAAATTAACCAACGAGCCTCTCTCCGCGTTTCCGTCTCCATGTTAATTGCGAGAAATAATATTAGGCATGTGCGATTCTGATGCCTGGCCATATTGCATTATAATAAGTTCAAGAACATTACCAAGGAGCACTGCTTATTAAAGGGAAACCAAGGTAGAGGCTGGAGACTTAACGGTAATACACCTAATCCTGATTTTATGATACATTTGCATGCAACACCACCAGACAATAGATTTGAATATTAATTGAAATATGCAGATGATGTATAGGCTTGTAATTATTGCTGATTTAGAAGAGTAATTGGATGAAAACTTTCTCTTTTTTGCCATTCGTTGTCTGTGCGTGCCGCGGTAAAGATTAATATGCATATTCATAGAAGAATGTGCTGAAGTCTTATTACTGACAATTGGTTTAGAGAATACTCGGAGGCCGGCAGAAAGGCTCCGCCAAGACAATAGAAGAACCAGAAACAAACGTTTTATAAAGCAATGGAGAAATGTGAAAAATGCAGACTGAAAATGGACAAAAGACTGTTTTTAATCTCATGAGTGTTATGTATTTAAAGCACTTTTTGGAAGTTTGAAAGTTACCGTCACAAGTTCACAACCTTTAATCTTGAAACCTATAAAGTAGTGTTTTTTTAACCTATTTTGTTTTTCTATATTTTAGCCTGTATATTGGGCCGAGAATCACTTGTTGCTAAAAGTAAGAAATAAAAGAAGGGATTACCTGCGAAAATAAACTAAAGTTGGCGTGCTCCGACATGCTTTTTTATGCACACAGCAATGGACCTGGTTTGACAGCAGAAACGCTGTAATTGATTGACTTGAAACAATGCAGGAGAGCTCTGAATTTCTACTTCTGACTAGGCCTGTCACAATAACTAATTCTGAAGCACGATATTTTGCTACAGAAAACATCATGATAAAAGATAATACTGAATCAACTTATACCACTGACACTAAAACCTTGAAGCAGGAAAATCGCAGTGAACCCTTTTCTAAGAACCATATCGTGACGAAAACATGAGCTGCAATAAATAAATAAAAAGCGCCAGAGTCTATATTGAGTCATTGAAGTTACTAACTCGATGTCCTAAGGCTTAAATCTTGTCATACTACAAGAAAAAGCATAAACTTCTCCACAAAAGTGAAGAATCTGTACTCATGATAAAGCCCCAAAAATATTACTCCAGCTTTGTATAGATATATTAATTATCGAGACAGGCCTATTTACCGTCACAAATGTGGGAAATTTGAAACTGAGTGTTTTTGTGAGGCTAAGAGAAGAGAACCCCGTAAACAGGATAAATGAAAAAAGCACAAATCGGGCTAAATACAACTCTACTGTGTTTTGATGAGGGAACAATGTTGTAGCATTGTTAAAAGCATAGCATAGTGGATGCTGGGTAACACTTTATATTAACTACTTGTTCCTGCCTTTAAAAAGCATGAACAAAGACTTAAATCCTGGTGAAAATCTAAAAAGAATGATTCAGGCTTAGAATCTACTTAACTAATACTCTAATCCTAATTCCTAACCCCAGCCCTAACCTTAATTAAGTAGTTACTAAGCCTGAATCGTGTAATAAACTCTATAGTCATTGAGAATTGAGAATTGTATGACATCATGATCATCATGATTTTCAAATTTCTACTTTATTTGGTGTATTAATACCAGTTATACATATACACTTAGTTTAACACCAATCAAACAGAGAAGTTGTGGAGAAAAGTTTCAAAATATGTTGAAAATTACAGTAAGTAAACTGACTGATGACATCACACTACGGTTTATCCAACTGTACATTTCTGTATATAGTCTTAGTCTATTCTATTTTATTTTATTCTTAATCTTATCCATACCCCTTTTATATATCTTGCTAATATTTTATTCATTGTTTCATGTTGCACCTTACGCCAAGGCAAGTTCCTGTGTCTGTGAATTTTGATCACTGACAATGACAATAAACCAATTCTGATTCTGATTCTAGGGAGGCAAAGTTTATGCATGATTTACTCCAAAAAAATTACTTTTTTGATCCTTAAAACATTGATTCAACAAAATAAAGGCATTCACATGGATTTTTATTTGTTAAAAAATGTATAAATGTCATCATTTACAACCAGGAAATAAAACAAAAAAACAAAAAAATTGCTAAACCGTGATAAAAGTGTAACTAAATCTGAAATATATTATCTTTTTGTCAAATGAGTCGCCTAACCTGTCCGAGGCACTTTGTTAAAGCAAATTAAGGCGTAGTTATTATAAAGTGGTACAGGATGTTCTTTAAAGACACTGAGACAGATCATTTAATACTGTGACACATATCTTACCATAATCCTACTGCAAGACCTGCTCTACAGAGTCGCCCACCGCTCCTGACGTGCCGCCCCAGTCGCGTCGGAGTACAGGTCAAACGCAGAGGCCAGTATTCTCCACGGGACAAGTCTACCTCGCCTCACCTCCGTAGTTCAGTCACGGCCCGTTCTTCGGATGCGTGACCCCGGTGTCTGCAGGTTGGCCCCGTCTGTCACACAAACACGGCGTTCCTTTGTCAGCGCTGTCAGAGGCTCGGCTCGTGACAAGAGGAGGGTCTGGACCTCCGCGGGGACTCGCTCCTCCATGACAACGGCGTCATCCTGTTCTGATGTACACGTGTCACGTTAGTATGCGGCGCAACACTTAAGAACGAGCTCAGATCTGGACAGAGATTAATGAGGCGCTGCAAACTGTCTACAACATCGACATCCTATTGGACGTTTAAACTTTCTATCTGGGACGTAGAACTCCAACAGTGGAAACGATACACGGAACCCTTTTGGCAGCTGCAGCAGCAAAAAAGCAAGAACAAGAAGATGGATGACTAGGACTGGACTTCAGTAATTTTGGACATTTATCAAAATTTGAAAGGAGATACATTTGCTGGACATTGGGACAGATAGGATAGTTCATTTGTTTTTGTATTCTGGCTCTTTTGTCATGTTTTTTTGTTTTTATTTTATGAAATTAAAATAGGAAAAACAAAGAAATATAGATAAAATCAAACTAGCTAGCCTTGGTGTTTAAAGTGCGTATGACGGGCTGAAATACACGTTTAACTAAAATGCAGTTAAGAGAAATATATTCAAATTTCTACTAAAATCTTTACAAATTTAACCCCAGTTTAGCTGTTTTTTTAGGTTTTAAATTTTACTCCCGTTTGTAAAGTATGACATCACACTAGGAAATCACCATAGCAACCAGACTGTACATTGGCCAAACTCATCTAATGTCACAGATTTATTTCGTTTGGCAAAGAAAAACACACGTGAACACCTTTATTTTGTTGAATCAAAGTTTAAAGGGTCAAAAAAGTAGTTTATTTTGTGTAAATGATGTATAACCTTTGACTCCCTAGCGTGATGTCATCAGTTTATTTACTTCCTGTAATTGTCAACAGATTTTTCAACTTTTCTCCACAAATAGTGACTTGATTGGTGTAAAACTATAATTTGTATTTACACAAGGTATTAATACACTGAATGAAGTCAAAATTAGAAAATCATAAAAACCCGTCATACAAACTTTAAAGTTTCTATATTGTACTTTTTAATATAATTAATTTGTTCATTTATTTGACTTTGGCATGTGTTTTTCTCATAAAAAAAAAAAAAAAACATATCGTGGAGTTGCATTTTGTTTCATTCACACAGTTTATGTTACAGAAATTCCGAAAATGAAGTCTGTTTACATTCTTGACCTATCAATATACTTGCTTCCCACTTACAGATATCATAAAACATTAATCCAAAAGACCTCCTCTATGTCCATTCACCTTTATTAGACTAGACTTCATAAAAAGGGGTTAGGAAAAAAAGTCGTTTTCATACAGAATTTCCAGTACGACTAAAGACATTCCATCGCCCGCTTAATGGTCCTCCAGCACAGCACCCCTCGTCCACGGCACTTTACCCCCCGCCGGCCCGGGCTCCACGCTCAGACGAGATGGGGCTCCGAGGCGGTGCCACCGGGCCCAGGTTGGCCCAGTCCTCTGCTTGTGTGCACACAGCAGCAGCAGGACAGTGCGGCGAGTACAGGCGGGTCGTGGAGGTCGTGTACGAAGCACTCCAAACATGATGCAATCTCACTGCAGCAAAATAAACTTTAGACTTTTATTTATATGTTTATTTGTAACTCTCAAGTATATTTATTTTGGTATGTTGGGAGAACTGTTTTGCTATTTTATCAAGCTGTAACAATCCACTAAATATTTATTCCTAAATACTTTATTATTCACTACTGTACTTTTTATTGCTGTTGCTTATCTCCATGGAGTTGTTACTTATTATCTGGGAATTTTACTTCTTATTGCTCAAAAAGGCCTAGACAAACCTGCATTCTTACTGTGTTAACCTATTGCAAACTATTTTATTTTTTTGCAGGGGGAAGCACTTTGGATTTCTGAATAGGAAAGATGTCTGTGCTTTTCACTCGACTGAATCTAAAGAGACGGTACAGAACCAATTTTTTTGCATGTAATAAAGTAAAATCTGTGTTGCCCCAGCGCAGATACATCGTAAGAGCATCTATTCGGGTGAAAAAGAGACCCCAATGTTTACTCTGCGTCTCTTTTTTCTACAAGAGAAGCACCTGTGAAGGCTCAGAAACTCATGAAAAGTGCTTTTTAAATTTTATTTATTTATTTATTTATTTATAACAGGACCATGTACAATGACATTATGCTCGGGGGCAAAGATGATTGCACCAGATTATAGCTATGCAAGCTAATTTCCATCTGCAGTCCTGGATCAGGGACGGGGGAGTACAATGTGCATTATTTACAGTGCAACAGTTTTCATACAGTCTCTGACACTCGATCATTCACTCACACTTCATCGTCATCAATATTATCTTAGCACTGAAGTTCATTGCAGACACCAGCACCTTAAAGATAAGATTACAATATTAGAATTACAGTTTACACCTAGTAAAGCTAATACACTTTTAAATAAGTTTATAAAAGGAGTTAAGACAAGACTATTCTATACTAATTACATAAAACCATATATACATATTTCGAATAATAGCGTGCAAGTTTGTGCTCAGTGTGTGCATCTCTGGTTCTCAATAAACCACTTCTGTACTTCTCTGGAGAAGGTACAGAGGTTACTTTCATTTATGAGCTCAGTGGGGAGCTTATTCCACTGTTTGGTCCCCTGGTATGAGAAGGACGATTGGGCATGGCGGTGAATATTTAGGATAGTGGGACTGCATTAGGAAAGTGAGAGATACATGTGACTTTAACATAAACCTGTTCTGTTTTTCACATTTCAAAACAGGAAGAATCAGGCACAGGGCCTTTAACCAAAGTTTGAATCCTCGGCCCTTTCTGCTGTTGTGATGCAGCTTCAGATGTCGTCAGGAAGTCCCGCCTTTTCCTGATCGATTTCAACAAGAGCCTGGCCAGACTGATAAATCTGTATCTCAAATCTCAATTGTGTTCATCTATAACAACTACTTTACTGCTTTGTGGCTCAGTGGTAGAGCTGTAGTGAATAAACAGGGCAACTTTCTGCCTCTGCAATTTTCTATTGACGCGTAATACCATATACGTGATATGTCTTTCTGCTTTCCTCATCTATTTCCTGTACTTTGTTGTCTCAATAAAGCCGACTCACTACATCAGGCATGTCCAAACTCAGGCCCGGGTGCCAAATGCGGCCCTCAGACCAATTTTTCTTGGCCCTTAGGCTTCCTGGTGAACTGGCCCACATTGTCCTGAGAAGTACTATTTATAGCATATTTCAGATTTTCTACAATTCCAACCTAAATAACTAACATTTTGGTGCGACACAGACCTGATATTAAGGCAATGAGACTGAATGTAGACGTGGTGGCGCTTAAAACATCAGATAAATGCAGCTTTTTTTAACGTTTCGCGATTGATTTGTGGCCCTCCGCTTGGTCTATATTTCAATATGTGGCCCTCGATGGAAAAAGTTTGGACACCCCTGCACTACATGAAAATACCATATATACTTTGAGTGTCTTTGTTCTATTTTTGGGGTCCACATTTTCTTGTGACATCAACAATTTGAAGACCAAGAGATAGAAAGTATGTCAAATTTATGAGCGTAACATTTTATAAAAAGTTTACAAATCAGACAAGTTTCCGTCAAAGTGCAGTGGTTGTCATGGAAGCGTGTAACAGACATGCTAGTTTACTGTTTATTTAGCCGGTCTGCGCTGGCGAGTTTATGATAAATATTCCAGCGCAAATATGTGAGTAGGGCATTTACTGAAAAGGATCACTCCAAACATTATTTGTTTGTCTGCAAAATTGCCGCGGCCTCTTTGTGCTGGGTTATGAGAAAGCGCTCTCTCTCCACGTATAAGCAGGGGAGCGGCTGTTTGCGAGCCCGTTCCGAGACACTTTGTCAATGTTTAAAATGCCGTGTGCGCGTCCACATGTGCGTAGCCGTGATAGCTCCACTCCACTCGGGGGAAAAAAACAAACACCTCGAGAGACCCATACATATCCACTAACAGGGAAGTTTGGAGCGCTTATCCGCCCACGCTATTCTCCTCCGCAGGATTACAAGGTGGTCAGGCGCTGCCAAGAATCCTCAAGGTGCGGTAGAGCTGGAGGGGGGGGGTAAGGCCGGAAACAGGAACACACAGGAACAGTGGGAGAGTGACCTTTGCAAACAGCTGTTCTCTCTCAGGTGCATGTTCTCAGCAAATCGCCTGGTGTTTTTTTTTTCTCCTTCTCTGGAATGGGTCATTATTTGGTCCCGTGGGATCAACAACAAGAGCCGAGGAGTGGAGCGCAGGCAGGAAGCTGGACGCGGAGAGGGCTAAACGGGACACGCCACAGCTGAGAAAGTTACAGGACGGAGTTTTTATGGTGTTTCTGAGCTGTTTATGGATCCGAAAGAACTGGCAACTCTATCAACTCTGCAATACACAACAGGATTCAGCTTGACTTTCACGTTGCTTTTATAGATTACTAAAATGAATAGTTAAAGATAATCTACATATTTACTAAAACTAAATAGTCAGCATAGTTACATTACATACTTTGCACAAAAATCTTGTTTTACATAATGACAAGACCAGCAGATGTGACAAATAGGGACATTTCTAGGGAAAGGTCCTCACAGAATCCTTCAAATCAGGAAGGATCATTTACCAGAAACCATGAATATGTGATTTCATGACTGTTACCTAGCAACTTTACTGTAAACAAGGGCCATAACTAACTTAGTTTACACAATAAGTCAATATTTCATAATTTAAAATGTACGCATTTGATAAATTAATGTAATTATAATGACATATAAGGATCCCGTTTAATTCGGTTGTGCTTCCTGTCACTTTCAACTTCAATGTGTGTTCTATTCATCAAAATCTTAACTGTAAATTATACCAAACATGCATTTTCCACAATCGATGATAGTAAGATACCTACATGTGACAAAGTTGTAGCTGCCCAAATCAATTTTCGTCAAGCCCTGAATTGTCAAAGTACTCAAACTAGGACTTGATTATGCTTAAGTCTACATGTATCACATTCAAATAACAAATACTTTTAAAATGTGGTGGATTTTCACATTTCCCTCCTCATCCTCATCCTCCTAATGACAGTTGAAACATGCGGCTTATGTGTCGACACACGTCGCCTGGTGAGTGTTTGGGGAACACAACTCACCTCCACCTCTCCAGGGCCCGGCACAGTCTGTGGATTTCAGCCTGGAGCCAAAGTCCTCCATCACCCCGCCGCAGGATCTGAGTAGCTCTTCAATTATTCAAGGTGTTAGAACAAACGTTATTCTCAGCCTGATGGAGCCACCAACTGGACAGTGGAGAGCGTGTAATGGATGGTACACCTTCACCAACTCTCGGCACCTTAGATTTTAGTAAAGCGGTTCTTCAAAAGATCTCCAAATTATTTAAGGGCTGTGACAGAACATGGAGCCTAAGTGACATGCTCAATTTCAAGGTTTCAATAACAATTACATTCTTGTTGACAGATGAGTTCAAAATTATCTGCGTAAAAATTGGATCTAAAACGGACTGGAGTGGGTAAGGTCACTGTGCTCTGACACATGAAACTGGACGGTCACTGACACGAGAATGAGCAAAGCAATAGACTAAATATGCACGTGTTTTGTCTTTCTAATCTCAACTCCCTACATATCTGGAAGAAGTTTATAGTTCCGTCGTTTGAACTTTTTTCAGGCATTCCAGCGAGTCAAGATCTTCGTGTCTTAGAATTAAAGTACATCCCCTGAACCTTGTCATTACATAGCACCGTCCGCTTGATTGATCGAAAACCAGTCAAAAGTCTCCGAACTAAATGGGAAAGACATTGTACCTACAGCGTGTAACTCTATTCTTGCAAATAAGTCCAGGGTCATAAAATGTGTTTTAGCAGAAATTATAGGTGTAGGAAACGTCAAAATGTCGCTGGATTTATGTAGGGCTGATTACCATGTAACCTACCCAAGTGCCCCAGTCTGCGTCTGATGAGGGCATATCAGAGACAACCTGTTTTTGGAGCAGTGACATCAGCCTGGCTAATTTTCACATGCTGGACAGAATCACTGACACGTTATGGCAAGTGTACATCGACTCCAGTGCAGGTCCAGGGATTTGTAAATGTGTAAAATTGAAAAAAGATGCAATTAGATGTTAAAGGACACATATTGCTTTATTGACTTTTTTTGAGTTTGTTGTTCCCTCATCAAAACCATGCCCGGAGTAGCATTTAGCTTCATTCGTGCTAGTTTGATGAATCCTGGTTAGAAAGTGCTCTCCCTCTACGACCGCCAAAACACTGCCTTCAAAATCTCCTTAATGAGAGACGTTTTTCTGATAATTGATGTCACAAATAAGCATCAGTCGTCTCGTAAGTACATTTGTTCAATCTTTATCAAAGGTTAATGCCAATGTGCAGTTATTATAATGTGTTACCAATGCATCAAAGAGCTCCCCCGAAACCGCAAAACCTCACACACACCTCCCACTTTGACCATTTCTTTCAGTTATGAAGCTAGTTGTGGTGGGAAGGACATCTGGTTAAAAAAAAAAAAAAGTTGTTTCTTTTTCCTATTAACTTCAAATGTAACGTTTATGATTTCACAATTGATTTCAGTTAATTTTTGTAATAACCACAAATGGACTGTTATTAACCGCTACAGTTTTCTTGTAGCCCAAAGGCATTGCTTGGTTCAGAACAGTAGAATCTCCAAATACTTTTGTTTTTTTCAATAGAATTAACTCCTCGTTCTGTGAAAAGATTAACTTGATTCAGTTTAAACATATGTATCTTGCGTAACTGAATAAATGCAAGATCCACCAGTTCAATACCATAATGTGGAAGATTCCAAATAAAGCATTGATGTATCCATGGAGACAAGAAGTGGCCATTGAAAACTTTACACAGTGCACCTTTACGGACAGGTTCAAAAGATCCAGTTTGGACACGAACGCAAAGTCAGTTTTCTTACTTCCAAGTTCTCAAGTTCTTTTTACCGTCATCTTTTCTCTTTCACTCAAACTGTTTTCAATCAACCCATGAACGCCCTCGTAAACGTCCTCATCTCTGTTTCATTAGTCTGATGTCCTGGCTCTTCGGTCCAGCTCAGGTTGTGCGAGGGCCCGGCAGAACCACCAAAGTGTGGCGCGTTCAGGGCACCTCTGAAATAAATGCTTGTTTGAGTTCCCACTTAATGACAGGTTTGCGGCCGGGCTGGAGACAATGTTCTGCGGCGGTTATGCTCCGAGAGATGTTTCCGTGAATTAAAAGTCCACTTGAGCTCGTGTGAAAGCGGGCTGTGGTGCACCCATACCTGCCCCGACCGCCCCGACACGGAAAATGTGTCAGAGCGGAGCAAGTGAGAAGGAGAGGTGGTTTGACTTCAAGAGACCAAAGTATGTGCGGAATTTTGCAACACCAGATTCGTGATCGCAAAAATGTCTTAGAAATCTGACACATCACGGTCTGTTATGGATCGGAGCGATGGTGGTGCAGTGGGTTAAGCGTTTGACCATTTACAGGAAAGATAGCGGGTCGAATCGTGCAAGCTTTTCAGATATTGTTGTGCGTGATCGTTCTGTAGATGTATTTGTCTTTTTTCTGGTGGAGGGGCCGTCTCAGGCTTGTCCTAATGGAGATGTTGCTTTGCCAGGAATGCTCCACTGTATGGCATTAAATCCTCAAACTATACGAAGATAAGCAGTGATGCCACCAGGCCAAGGGACTGGTAAGATCTCAGAGGCAAGCTGCACGTTTTCTTTTTTCTGTGTATTTCAATAGCTGAAATGTACAGAAGTACAGAAGTGCTTGACAGGTTGGACTGCTCATTTTACTAAAAAGAGTTAGCTAAAAAGTGTTTCAATTTCTATTCTATTTTGGCAATTTTTGGGAGTTTATAATTTTATTTATTTTATTTAAATCTTGACATTACACACAAAAGAAATCCCGTAATTGTTACACAGCAATCATGTTGGAAACTGGGCCAAAACTCCTCTAATGTAGCACAGAAATTACTTATTTGACAAGTAAAATCAAGTAAAAAATCAGAAAATGCCTGTATTTTATATTATTTTATTATTTATGTTTAAAGGGTCTGAAAAAGGTGTTTGTTTTAAACTGTGCTAAACGTTTTGTATGCAATTTTGAGTCTCTCTTTTGTGATGTCATAAGTGTTAACTATTTTTCAACTTTTCATCACTAAGTATTTAATGATTGGTGTAAATATATAATTTATATTTACCACAGGTTTTAACCCATCAAATAAAATCTAAATCCTGTCAAACAAACTTTAATGCTGTACAGTGGAACATTCCAAGCAAAGAGACGAGC
This sequence comes from Rhinogobius similis, assembly GCA_019453435.1. Lineage (NCBI taxonomy): Eukaryota > Metazoa > Chordata > Actinopteri > Gobiiformes > Gobiidae > Rhinogobius > Rhinogobius similis. Next base: position 47,729,024 of record CM033620.1, read on the forward strand.
AGGTGGCGGACCCTCTCCTGGAAAAGTCAGATTTTTCAGACTATTGTGAGTTAAATAATTTGCCACAAGAAATGTGACGAAAGACTGAAGAGTTACTGTTTATATTATGAAGGTGTTCCACAGCAGCAGGTAATATTCTCCTACAAAATCCATTCATTTGACTTGATTACGTCGGGTATAAAATGACACTCTTGGTAACAGGTCTGTGCCTTATCTTCCATACCAACAGTATAAATAGGTTATTACTTCTCAACCTGCCTCGCTCCTCTCCTCTCTCCCCGCCGATCCCTCCAGTGACCGCTGGCTTCTGACGCTGTGCAGAAGAAAGGACTCTAGCACCGTTAGAAGTGTGGCCCAAGGCGGCTAATCAGCGTATTACTGGTGTCACATGCACTTAGCTCACTCCCCGGCCTACGGAAAGTCTACCCCCGCCTCCGGAGCTGCTCCTGGGGCCGGTGAAATATTCAGAGCGGACGGTTACCTGCTGCTTCCGTAGGTACAAAGCCGAGAGGGCCTTTAATGTTGAAGGGCCCGTGTCACCGCTGCCGCCGCAGTACAAAAGTTCCCACGTCAAGCGCGCGCCCGGCTCCACTTTTCATCACGCCTAATCAAAATGAATAAACATGCATAATTGCGCAGAGCGGGGAGAAGTTAGGCAGATTCAGACGGAATTTTCGATGTCTTATGAAGAATTTAAAACAGGCCGCCCTCAATTTTCGCTTTTCTTTTTTCTTCTTCTGCTTTTCTTCCTCACCTCCACCACCACCTCCTCGCCGCACCTTCATCGCGTTCCTTCGCTCAGCTTTTCATCGCAAACCATTAGAACAAAATATTTACTTTGCGCAGACCTCTCCCCAACTTTGATATTCCGTTTGATTGGCGGGGCCCCTCTCGCCTCTTTAAGACGTGTACAAGTTTAGGCGATCTCTGGGTTTCTGATGTGATTTTTCCCGCCTTTGTACATCATAGGCAAACATGAAGAAAGAGTATTAGTTAGCGGTCGGACAAGCGTCGTACGGTGGGAAAGATTGACATGTTTTCTCGTACTGTCAGCACACCCTCCTCTCGGCCTCTAGTTTATGATCATAAATAGTGCATGTTGCTTATTAGAGCTAGCATCGCGCCGGTGTTAGCTTGACTATTTGCCAGTACACATGTGAGACACTATTAGCGTTTCCCTTTCATCCTCTTCGCTTGTTGTTGTCTTGCTCCAGTCCTGTGGCAGCCGTGCAAAGCAAAGCACCCTGGGATTGGGCACACCGCTAGCTCGTCATGCGGCTAAATTTTGATGGGAGAAGCACATCATTTGCCTGTTCTTAGATTAAATCTCGCTAATGTGATTATGTGGCTGAGTATACACAAGCACGTCGTGCACAAAGACGGAATGATGACAGAATTTCAAGAGGTTTCGTGATGAAGGGAGGAAGGAAAGAGCGGGGACGGTGCGTTTACGGCGGCATGGAGCAACATCTGCTTTTCATTAGCTGCAGTGAGGTAGGTGAACTTCTTGAAAAAAGGAAACTCAAAGGATTTCCTCTCTTTAAGTTGCAGTTATCCCCTAATTCCAGGCCAAATTACCACTGAAGCAAGGCCTCTAATTCATAAGCCCCAGTAGTCCAGGTTTGGTCCGGGCTTTTCGCTCTGCTGGGGTCTAAAACAAGAAGTGCCATGTCCAGCGGTACTAAAACAACCGAAGGAAAGCAGTTTTTTAACAACGAGAATGCAAATCTCGGAGGTGGAAGCATCCTTATAGATTTTATAGTTTAGTTGGAGAAAAGGTCAAGAGGTCAACCTACACCGTAAGATAGAGAATAAAGATATGCGTTTAGGTTTTGGCCCAGAAAGGCAAAATTTCAACCACACATTTTTGTTTGCATGGTTGATCGATAAATACGTTAATGTGAGTTGACGTCACAAAATAAGAAACAACAAATTTACATTTTACGTGTTTAAAAGGCAGCAAATGATTAAGGAGATTTAGCATGTTCATCGAATCAAGAGACAAATGAAAAGATCAACCGTTATGGCCATGCCGATGTTTTTTTTTTGTTTTGTTTTTTTGTTTTTTTATCTAGATCAGCTGATGGCAAATAGGCTCTGCTGATATTGTGAGACTGATATATGGGGCCATTTTCTCCAAATTATATGCCACGTAATAACTATAATCTCAGTTTTCTACTGGGCACTGCTCTTCACTATAATAATAAGTAATATATTTCCAAATATTTCCATTGCAATGATTTTTAAACTACCACAGCCCTATTTCACTGCAGTATTTAGTGGAGTGCTTTCTTCTTGTGGGCTGAAGTTGCCTAAAGTGCTCAAACAAAGCACCATGTATCTGCTTTTGTCAAGTTTTCTGACCCACACCAAAAAAATGTGGCCTTTGCTAGAGCTTTACAGGGGACCTATTGCGCAAAATCAACTTTAATGAGCTCTTGTTACAACAGAGTTTCCTCATCATTAGTTTACTCAAAGTTGTATTTTGATTTGATTTCAACATGTTTGAGTAATCCTGTCATAGCGATTATAAAGCTACTGTTTTCACCCCCTGTACTTAGTTACAATTATTTGAAAAAAACAGGAGATACATGTAAAGCAAAAAAAGCAACTTTTCAAAAATAAAAAAACATGTAAATGACCTAAATATCCTCGGTGAAATGTTACGGTGAAATGCCACTATGAAGACGCAAAGCTTATCAATTCTGCAGTGTTGAACAGTCAATGGGCTATACTAAGCACTTTTAGATGAATAATTGTGGTTTACAATGAACCAAATTTAAAATGATGATCTACTTATGATATAATTCAATACTAAATACCTGACAAATTGCATGAAATGTCCTTTTAAGGCAGATAGTATTTAGTAATAAAGATAATTATGCAAATTGGGAAATGTTATCAGGGAAAACAAAATATGAAAAAAGTTACTGCACCTTTAAAATATGTCTTTTTCTTTGTGCTGTGTGCAGGATGAAAAAGGATTTTAAAAACTCTAGAATATATACATTATAAACATATATATGGCTACACAACCGGCTAAAAGCGGCCATCCTCCTGTATTTCTCCCTTGCCGTGGTGAACGGTAAACAACACGAGCTTATACCCTGGACAGCGCCCTTAAGTGAAGTGAGCTGTGCGTGAACTGTCAGAGTCACCTTGCCTTATGGAGGTAACTGTCCAGACCGGAGAGCAGAGAGAGTGGCACGGACAGGACACGCACCCCCCCTACAACCCGCCGCGCCCCCCCACCAACGCCGCAGCCCGGACCAGAGGTGAGGACGCCGTAATGGAGCGCCCTAAAAGGATGTCCGCGAGGTGGGAGAGGAGGTGAGGAGGACGCAGAATGGTGTGGTCCCGCGGGGGAAGGAGGTTTGCGAGTGCGGATAGTCTGCCTCACCTCTGAGTGACCGTCGCCGGGGGCCCTGGGGGGGTCAGAGGGGGGCGCCGTGGGGTCAAGGCTGAAGTTTGACTCCGGAGCTCTCGGTCGATTAACAGTGAAGCGGTATCTCCCTGGTGTGGGCCGGGACAGGTCTGAAGAGGTGTGAAAGGTAAGAGCGCTCTCACTGGAAAATAGAAGCTTTTTCAACATGTTTCACAAAATGCTAGATTTAGAGGGAAGTGAAAAGGTCGGAGGGAGATCAGAGACGATGGACGGTGTGATGGGAACGTGTAAGCGGCAATAGCACGACTCGGTTTCTCTTTTCCCTCGATGAAGATTTAAAGGTGCACTAAGCAATTCAAAGTTACAGGTCAGATCTGTGGAGAGGCAAGCGCAAGACAGATTATTACTTACCTGGTCAGCACAATCAACTCTGTGATATATTTACCTCACAAGAATCCATCTAGCCAGTAGAAATACTTTGTGCATTTGTGGACAGGAAAGCTGTCTGTGCAACTGGCTTCGACAAAAGTTTAATTTTTCTGCTTGTTCGACCAATCAGCGGGATGTATTTATTTGAACGTCAAGATCCTTTTCACATTGATCAAAGTGAGCGCTACACATGTCGATCTGGTGTGAGCCAGGTTTAATTAATGCCATATTGTGAGGTATTTCAGATAAAGCAAAAACATTTCAATGGAGATGAGCAAAACCACTGTAAGTTACATTGTGCAACTTTATCCATGAAGAAGATTCAGGCTTAGATAGATCAAGGTTACAAATAAGAATAAAAAAGACATTTAAAAAACATGCTAAAATTAAAAAGACAACAGTTGTGTGGCCTGAGCCCATCGGTTACTGTTCAGTGAGGTGCTGGCATTTGGAACGAAGGATTTCTTGTAAAAGTTTCTACAAGCCAGTGGGACTTTATAGCACCTGATGGTAACAGTGTGAAGGAGTCATGGATCCTGTAAAGTTGAGACAGCAGGGTTTGGACTTTACCAATCATTTTGCTGGCTTGGTTTATAATGCAGGGGAGTTCGGATTTGTGTTTAACTGTCAAAAACTGGAACCAGAAAAGACACAAAATGATTATGGACTCAATAAGTGATTTGTAACTTCATTAAGGGGTTAAGAGATAGAATTTGGGTATTTGTCTATTAAATTCAGTCCAAATGGAATTTTCTTAGTTTTTGGAATGTCTGTGAGTGTCATATTGGCCCAGTCTTTCACTATTGGCTCAGTTTGTGTCATGATGGTCTTTTCCCCCTGTGGTCAGAAGTAGGGCTATACATTTCATTGAAATTGGATTGAAATCACAGTTTTAATGGATGAAATTAGCAAATTTCCATCAAGTACCATCATTTCCGCCACTAACAACTAAATATCCTGTTTTATTCTGCATAAAAAGTGTCACCCCTGTAGTTTAGATCTGTACAAACATGTTCTGAAATACAAGTGATTCTTTTATCAGTTTGTCAGTACATCGGCCTGTTTCAGTTGTTTTTTTGTCAATTCTCCCGGACACATTTAAAATATAAACTTTGAACAGAATCCTATAATGAAAACATAAATTACTTGTCTAATCGTAACTGCAACACTGGTCAGAAAAAGACGAAATAAATTGTGCAGCCCTGTTCAAAAGTATGCTCCAAAGGTATCCATATGTTGTTTCCATGGCAATAATTCTGAAGCCCAGAGACAGTTCGGAAAGGTGGGATGCCAAACGAAAAACAATGTGAAGACTTCATGTTTAGGACTGTGTAAAACTGTGTGTAAGCTAAAAAAAAGTTGGTCGGTATGAATTTATTAAGGCTAACGGTGTTGCCAGATTTTACTGACAGCCTCCAGCCCAAAGTCCACGTAAAACCCGCCAAGATCAGAGAAAACCAGCCCAAATTATAAACTTCAGCATGCAAAGCACAGTTGCAACGGTACAATCATGAACAAACTGACTGCACACAACCAGATAAACATAAAGACAACAGTAATGCCCACATTTTCAGCTGGGGTTGGTTCTCCCATTCCAACCAATAAACTTTCTTGTATTTCCCCCACTTGAGCTTCTTGTTTTAAATCCTGTTACACCACTCCAGCCGAGAGAAAAACTGACCTTGCCTTCCCGCCTAACGTTTTAAGAGTGCGCAGACTGTTTGAGGTCGATTCGACATTTTGACTGACAACCAGCACAACCAATGTCACTGTCATAAACAACTAACAACCATTTCATGTTCTATTTTTCGATCAATACAGCCATTTTATACAACAACCCAATCAATAATACACAAATATTTATGAAGAAAATAATCAATTTTGCATTTTCAAATTCCCACCTGAGACTTTGAAAAATAGCCCAAAACATATGCACCCGCCCAACACTATTTTTTTCCGCCAGGAGCCAACAACAAGGAAAGCCACCCAATCTGGCAACACTGAAGGCTAAGTGTGGTTATTATAAAGTGTTACCAAATTAAATTCTACAGACTAGTTACATGGTATATTAAAATGTACACAGATTTACACATTTTATAATAATAATAGGCAATTTAAAATAATATCTTGGGGCTGTAGTCTTTTAGTTGATTAATCGGTCGATGGCGTTTTAGTCGACCAACATTTTTATTAGTCAACAAATTAATTTATTTCAATTAAAAGGATCTCTACAACAAAAACAGTGAAAAAGTGAAGATGTGAATGAGTTAGCTAAAGATTTTGGAGTGAATCATGAGGGTAATCTAATTTACATATAAATGTATATAGCTAACATATAAATACACCGTTTCCAGGTAGTTTTCTGTATAAATTGTTTTTTTGCATGAACTCCAGTGCAGTTGTGTTTGTTCGGTGCAGTTTGAGTCAGATACAGAGATGCCACATCCCTTTTTAGTCGATTGATCGGTCGATGGGACAGGTCTTTAGTCGACCAAGGATTCTTTAGTCCACTACAGCCCTGCATTTTACTCCATTTTCCTCATACTCAGAATTTGTTGTGAACTTACACAACACAATGTCAATGTCATTTATTTGTTTCATTCCATGCTTGTTTTCCTTTTCGTACTCCGTGAGCGTCTTTCACTTTAAAGCGAGCCCTGTTGTGTGTTTAGGCCGTCTCACCCTGACGGAGTGAGACCTCTCCTCCTCACATCTGCTCCGTCTCAAAGCCCGGGCTGCAGGTTTTCAAAGAGACTCTGCAATATTCTCACCAGAATAAATACATGTATATTTAATGCACTGCGTGATTATAGCGAATCTGAATCTGCCACACACATGAATTTATTACAGCTGATGACCCGAACGGAGAGGGGAAGAGAGGTCCCACCGGAGAAGAGCAGAGATGATAAGAGCCGTAAACACTGGAGCTCTGGAGATGTCTAATGAACGCGACAGGAACAGAAAACGACTCCCACACAGGTCAGTGGACTCGGGGCTACATCCTGGACCGCGCGGGGAGGAGGACGGAGCCAGGGAAAGAATTCGGTAGGGCATGGGAATGGCAGTGTCACGCCGGTCGCCAGAGAACACTTTAAAACAACCACTGCGTCACGGTACTCTGCTCTTTTTTTTTCTTCTCCTTCTTCTTTTTATGAGTCCCTAAGAGCAAGCGTCCATGCACTTCTTCAAACAAACTGCGTGTGAAAAACGTGTTTATTTACTGAGATACGGAGTGCTGTTGTAACCTCCGAGTCCCGGCCTTGTTTAGTCCGGCGCAGACAGGATTCAGAGCCAGAGTGGAGCCCGAGTCCAAGAGAAACACACGCTGGGTTTATTTAGAAGGTTGTTGGGTGTAGTGCTCGCTGTAACATTCCTCGGGTCGGGGTTGTTTTGACGGATGGCCCTTCCCAAACTGTCGTCCATCATCGCGAGCTGTGTATTTGATGGCGTCGGATAATATGATACAGTATATGTAGTTATCAGTCAGACAAATCATAAAAGAAGCATTAAAAGTAAATAAGAGGGATGTGTCATGCAGTGAATTGACAGGTTTTCAGGGCAAGTTGTACAGCCTGTGCACATGTTTTGGTTTTTCATATCATTTCTTAATATCTTTTACATTTATAATTGTATATTTTATCATATTATTAGTATTATATTATTAAACAGTATCCATTACATAATTTTCACATACGATTTTGAATACATTTGATCACACCTGAATGTTTGTTTACTTTTTTTGTCTTTTCTTTTTTACCTATATATACATATTTATTTATTTATTACAAAACAATTCACCATCACAAATGAAAAAGGAGCAGAAAGAACAAAAAATCTTATATATATTTGCCATTTTCTCACATAAGAAACAACAAATATATGGTCTAGAACACATTTTTGTTTACATTTTTGTTTGTCACTTTAAAAATTTGAAAACAGAAACATTTTAAATCACGGAATGGAGGCAAAAGTGAAGTAGAATATAATGTGATTTCATTCACCTCAGAATTTCACAAAATATGACACATTCACTCAGCACTCAGACACATGTGAGTGAAGTTAGAGCTACTTTTAACACATCTAACATTGTGTTTTATATAACTTGGTGATTATGATAAGACTTTTAGCATTTTTGATGAAGGAAAAATCTACATTTTTAAGTTTTGCTGGATAAATACTTACATACTTGTTGACCCGACAATAGTTCTTAATTTTATCTATAGCTTTATTACATAATTTACCATAAATTATACTTTTTATGAAGCGTGAATACAATTTTGACTCTAAAAAAATAGTCATTTGTCCATTCTTCGTTATAGAGAGTCAAACTAACTGACATTTCTAGCCTGGGAATTCAAAATTGTCAAAATTTTTTTGTTGTGAATATTTAAAACCAGAATTTTGATCGTATGTCAGTTAAATATTGTTTTTTGCTTTTTTGCTTCCACTCACCTCCATTCTAGAATTTTGAACTTTCTGATGACATAAGATTTTAAAGGGTCTATAGGACTCAAACTTGCATGGTTAATTACTAAAATCCAGTGGTACATATTAACTTAATTTACATTTTTCATTTTCTTTAAAATGTGTCATAAACAAAAGGCATTGGACACTTATTTTATTATAATTATTTACCATTTTAGTTAAAGAAGGTGCACTGTGTAACTTTCCTTTTGGAGAGTAACATCAACAGCCACCACCAAGTTACAGGTCAGATTTGTCAAGGCAGTTGGACAGGAAGAACATGTTTGTTTTTGTTTTTTTTTAAACCATAAAGTACTGTGGAACGTTTCAAGAAAAGACAAGTGCTTGATTTTGGGGTCAGTTTGTGTCATCCATTTCTTTGTCATAACCCTCTTTTCTGCTGCCAGAAGCATGCTCCAGATGTATCCATTTATTGTGTCCATGGCAGGTGTTTTAAAGTGCCTCTGACAGGCTGGACTATTCATTTAACTAAAATACATTTCAAATTCTGTTAAAATCATCTGGTTTAGCAATTTGTTTTGGGATTTTAAATTTACTTCCTGGTTGAAAATGATGACATCACACTAGGAAATCACCAAGAAACAGGATTTACAGTGCACCGAAACTCACTGATTTTTTATTAAGAAAAATACCTTTGTTTGGTTGAATACATTTTGTGAAAGGTAAAATGATGTGATGTCATCAATTTGTTTACTTCCTGTAATTTTCAACAGATTTTTCAACATTTCTCTTCAAACAGCTACCTAATTTATTATAATTTATAATAATTTATTAATACACCAAACAAAGCCACAATTAAAAAAATCATGAAAATCATACGCGCTTCCAGATACAGAGTTCTAGATGACAATGACAAAAAATCATTCTTAGTCCAATATTTCTGAGCAGTAGGACAATCCCAAAACACATTGTAACAGTAATGTTTGTTCATTTAATATAAAGTCTTTGTTCTTTGTTGTCTTAGTTCTTATAAGTGTCACCAAAAATATGTGGCTTGTATTACTTAGTTATAAATAATACCGTCAGCTTCTTCCACTCCTTTTGCTGTGTTGACTCTCATGCATAGTCACACGGCATGTTACCTGGATGTATGATTATGCACGGAGTCATGGATATGGCGGTTCCATTTCTCCGATGCATGTCTCTCTGAAAGTATAGTTATAGTTAGAGCCTGATTATTTATTTATGTTTAGAGACGCAATCTGGGTCACTGGAACTTCACTAGCCCCCACCCCCACCTCCACGTCATCACTAGCCCCTCTGCAAAGCCTTTCCCCACAGTTCTACCTGTTTATGGTAATGGCATTCCTTTAGATGTTAGAAAAATGATTCCCTGACTGTCAATAACTCATCACTATCATGAGTTTTGGGACTGCCCTAATGTTCATAAATACTGGACTGAGAATAATGAGGTATTGCAAACTGTTTTCTATATTGAGATTCTGTTTCATTTTAAAACGATGCATGTGGGACGTCAAACTCCAACAATGGAAACGATGGATACCTGTGGAATAAACTTTTGACTGCTGTAAAGGAGATGGATGACAGAGAGACAGAACCAACTGTCAAGAACTGGACTAAAATAACTTTGGATGTTTATAAAATGGAAAAATGAGCCCTGTGCACATGGGCGCCCAGCTAGCTAAGTGTTAGCATCATTAGGTTCTGTTCAGTTCTATCCCTGCTGGTTTTTGCAGTCGTGCTAAAATTAAAAATATCCTTATCCTAAGATCAGGCGGTGAACAATGTGTGGTACAGACTTTATAAAGAGAGCTCAAACGTTCACAGGCAGACACCTTTACTTTATAAAAGGAGTTTTTTTGTGGGACTCCTTAAAAATTCTGTGTTTTGCCCAATGATGGAACTTAGCATGCTACTCTTTTCCAAAATCGTTCATCAGGAAATGTTTATTTTTGACAATATCTTTATCACAATTTGAGGACAAGACTTTTCAGAGCCTCAGTTTCCCAAATCAATAAAAATACAGCTACAATAATAATGAGGAAACCCCACTGTGGGAAATATTTAATATTGCAGACATTTTTGAAAGCATAAAAATGCTTGTAACTTTTGCAAACATGTTCGGATTTGGACGAACCCAATGTGGCATTTGAGTGTTTAGATGAGCTGGACAAAATGATATATGACTTACATTTCTATCTTTAAAAATGGCTCTCCAGCGCCCTCTTGCAAAGTAATAACAATGGCAATTTTTAATGAAAGCCAGAAATTAAGCCAGGGTTTTAAAAGCAATGTTAAACTGCTAAAACTGCTTAAAATTATAAAATGTCCCCAAAAATGCAGTACAAAATGTTTATCACCTCAAAATTACACCTCTGGAGCAAAAATCAAGAGGAACATTTCTGTAAACACCAATACATTCAAAACAACGCAAAACACAAAAAAAAAATCCAACGTTTGACGATGATGCAATCTTCATCAGCCTGAGTACGAGACAAAAGCAAGTCTAAATTATGCACCATCTTTTCGTCACGCCATCCCCAGAGGTTACGATTTCAAACAACACAAAAACAGCGGTTATTAGCGACTGTGGACGGAGCAGACACGGACCACAACACCAGCGTAATTAGCCGAAAAGAACGAGAAGTGCTACTCATTTGGCATGCTCTTTCACCGCTGCTGTCTTCGTGGAGAAAAACAAGACCACGTCCTCCTAGAATCCAAATGATCTTTACATATTCAAAGCGTCAGGGATCATGTCTGTCACCGCGAAGTCCTTCTACTCCATGGAACTACCTCCTCCCTATCTTGGCTCTGAAACTTTTGAAACTGTTCTGATATAACGCCGACGTGACAATTTTCAATCTCAATCATCGCAGGGACAAAGAGGTTAGGAGAACTCTTGCCCCAGAGACAAAGATAGTAGGTTTCTAAATAATATTGAGCTTGTGAAGTTTGGATGTTTGTTTGTGTAAGGGTTTTCTTCGGGGACTAAGATTCTGGCTCAAGATCTGGCTGGGACTGAAGACCGAGTCGAACTTTTTTCAGTTTTTTACAGAACATAAAAGTAGTCGATGTAATCCCTCATTTGTCCAGGAGTGTTCCATTTTAGAAAAGGTTTCAAAGGTCGTCATCTGAACGATGTTTGGAGAATCAAGATGTTTTGACCTCCATCCATTTAAAAAATACCTCTGAATGGAAGTCTAAATGTCTTTCAAACAGCATTCAGATGACAACCTTTGAAACCTTTTGTACGATAACACAAAAGGAACATGGAACAGAAACAAGACACAGAGTGCGTGAGCTAACAAACATTTTTATACGTAGTTCCAGGCCTGCATTAGTCGTCCCATTTGGTCCAAAGTCTATTAAATTTGTCCATTTTCATTTTAAATTAGAATGTCATTTTCTCAGTTTGAAGGTCATTATAATATCAGTGGTTGCGTTTATGTCATTCGTTTCTCGTGATGACCTTTTTCCTTCGGCCAGAATCATACTCCAAAGGTATCCATTTATTGTGTCCATGGCAGGAGTTTTGAGGCCCAAAAACATAGCTATGAAGGCAAGTGGGATGCCGTTTTCAAAAACAAACTGGCGTGCACTATTGATCTCAAACCAATTTGGAGGAGAGTGAGTAGTGTGCTTTCTTTGAACAGTTATTTGAACAATCCTAAAACAACACATTTCTTCCCTTTTTAGGCAAACTTATCCAACTTGAATTGGAAACAAAACATAAATGTAGCAAAGGGCAGCTTTTTTCCATTCTTTTTGTTGTTATTGCCCTTTTAACATGCTCTGGAGTAATTCTGCTTTCGGCATCTCATGTTTCAGAATTTAAAAATCATCAGCCCACAAAAAAACACACACTACTTCGTATCAGTCGAGCAATTCCCATGTCAGGAATTGCCAACTGTTGGCTGCAGAGGGTATTAAATACGAGAGAAAAACCAACCTAGCCTGAACCCGACTTGATGATGTATGGAAACAGATAAAAACAGATCTCGGAGCTCTACCTATTACATCACAAAACTGGAAATCTGTAACTGAGTGTTTTTTGAGGCTCCAAAGGCAAGGACTTACTAGACAAGAACGAAAGTAAACACAACTCCAGGTATCTTTTTGATGTTTAAATGTTCAAAAAAGTCAGTTTTGCGTAGTTTGTGTCTTTTAACATTTTGTTGTTAGCTAAAGATTTGTCATTTGTAGCCATTCTGGTGCATTTTGGAAGTAAAGTCTGTAAAATCAAGAGAAAAGTTAAAACGCGTAAGAACACTTCACACCGCAATAGTTCTCTAAGGCTGCATTGTCACACTCCACATGAAACTTAGGTCTAAACTGGGATTAAACCCATAACTAGACCAGGAAAGAACCAGTACTAAATCAGGGCTAAAAGCGGCGATCCAACCAGGTCCAAACCAGGACAAATGCGCACATGTCCCGTCTGTCCTGCGGTCTGGGACATTAGCATCTGTGGACAACCAGAGAGACATCCCGGTCTTGGTTTTGGCTGGGGACTTCACAAATGTGTCGCACTCATTAGTTTACAATTATAGCTCAACTATCTGGCGCCTGGCAATTATCAGTGTGAATATGCAAATTCAGATTGATTTCATGGCCTGATTCAAGACCAGAAAAACAATGAGAATTTTCAAAAGTAAAACAGAGAAATGATGATTTTGAACGGCGTTTTGATGTTAACTTTTACAAGGGCCCGTTAATTAAAGCCAACTTGTCTAATTGTTGAATTACGGGCACAAACAGCCTTTGCTTAAATATTGTTAACGCATTTTTGTTGCACCTATTAGAGATTCTTGTCTGGGAGTTAATTTCATTATGCTAATCAGGCTCTCATCCGCAGAGAAGCTCGCCTTTGATCCGAGCTAGTTGTCCTGATCTTCAAAGACAACGTCACTAGTTACTTTAAACGAATTTTACATTTTTTAAAGGAGTCTTATGGAAATGAGGGAGAGGAGGAGGGGGATGAAGGAGTAATTAATTTTTGATGATGTGTCTCGGTGTTTTGGGAAGGTTGGATTTCATTTGTGGAGCAAACGTGAAGGCGAGATGAAGATTAAAGACATTTTGAATTGGAGACTTAATTCGGACTGATAAACTCCACTGTTTAATATGCTCCTTTGTGCTCTCCATCTCGCTCACAGCCCGCGGACTACGTTGGCCTGTGTTTCCTGTCCAAGATGGCCGATGTCAGGGTGAAGAGATGGGCCCCCAGGCAGCCCCATGAACCGGCTGCATTATTAAAGGCGGACAGGGCGGAATCAAAGGCCCGGAATGTGAGCGCCACTGGCTCTAGGCGATTCCAATGATCAAAAATATAGGCTTCAGTCGATTTGTTTGTTTATTGAGGATCGGACATTCTCTTCACGGCTCCAAAAGTGGTTCCTATGCTGTGCTGAACGCCAACTTTTCAGGGGATTATGAATAAAGTTAACCAGCCGTGAAAGTAAGAGACGAAGCAAGTTAGGGTTCAGTTACGTGTGGATGCAGGGGTTTCTTCCAGGTTTCCGCGAAAAGGAGCAGGAGACTTTGTACATCGATGCAGAGGCGAGTGCGTAGGACAAATGGGAATCATTTTAAAACAAGAAAAAAATCCTGCTCGCCGTCAATCCTTGCATAAGATCATTTATTAATCGTGCAGGTGGGCGGGCGGGATTTGTTTTTTCTTGTTTTAAACTTCATCCAGGTATCCCCGAAACTAACAATAATTATCAAACTGATGATACAGAATATTTGATTTATGTACCACCTTTCAAGACAACCAAAGCACTTTACAATGCATTATTTATTCATTATTTGGTTGTGTTAAAGGGGCTGTACCTTTTTTTGTCCAAGTAATGGTAACACTTTATAATAACTATACTTATCCTTGCCTTAACAAAGTATGAACAAGGACTTAACTCATAGTGAGAAAATTGTTCATTAAGAATGATTCACGCTTAGAAACTACTTAAATAATTAACTATTAACCCTAATTTCTAACCCTAACCTTAATTAAGAAGTTATTAACGTGTTAAAGTATTAAAGTGTAACTCAAGTAATAAACTAAAATCTGTTTTTGCTCCAATACAGATATTGTAAAAGTTAATTAAAATTATACAGTGCTTTAGTCAAGAAGTGCACTGTTAGCATGCCAACAAAACTTGCTCGCTCCCTTTGAACGTTGAGAAAAGCATTTATAAACTCATCGCAATCTAAAATTAGAATGCACGGAATGCATTAGGTTAATGAGTGACACGTGTGAACGGCTGCAAAGAGTGAATGAACTAAATCTGTTTTTTTAAAGACTGCAAAAATCTGCTGCAACAATGGACAAAACAATACAGGCTACTTCAGGCTGGCTATTGTTTGTTGTTTGTCATTGATATATCACAATATGAAGAGATTATGTTGGAAACTTAATACAAAAATAGTAGTTTTAATATATTTCTATTTTAAAAAAGTAACCTCTGAGATAAGTGTGAACCAGCGATAAAAAGAAAAGTTCAGTTCTCCATCAGTGAAGTCAGTGTCTGTTAATTGGTGCTCATTAGGCTCATGAATGCAAAAAGTGACTCACACTTTAGTACACTGTAGTTCAATGGACTTACTGAATACAGATACTCCTTACTGTAAAATAATGTTAGTGTCAGTTGTGTTAGCTCTTTCCTTCAGAAAGATATTTAACTGGACTTTTTCTTCATTTATTCCTTTTTGTCCACCATCTGATAAAAGGGACCATCAAGCTCCTGGGCATTTAAAACATAAAACAGATTGCTATAACCCACTTATTTCTAGTCAAATCAAGCGTTCTGGGAAGAATCAGGATCAGTTTGTACTCCAAACCCACGAAGAAAAATAATTGGCCTAACATACAAAACTATTGACTCAGATTACTTAGATTACTTACAGCTGTTTTAAGAAACTTAATGTATAAATGTATGTATTGTCTGAACAATGCAGAAAACATGGTGATTTTATCATTGTGTAACATTTAACACAGCGCCATCCGCTACTTTTCTCAGCTGTGGAAACACTGGTATAGCTGTCTCCTGAGGGGTTTAAAATGTTTTTTTTATAGTGTTTGTCTGTTTTCTACCACAAATTTGCAACAAAGATATCTATCTGTAATAACTGTGCCTTTACTTTTTTGTTTTACTTCATTACAAGTTCCCGTCTCAAGTTTAGTTATAGATGCTTTAACTTTGAACTAGGAATTGTCGCTACTGAACAAACGCTCAGTCTTCTGTCTGTAAGAGCAATCCTCCAACAGCAACTTTACTACTCCTTATACTGTATTTATCATAGAAAATACAGACAGAATTTGCAACCGGACATTCCTTTGTACAGAGCTTGTTCTCACTTATAATTAGAGTAAGTCAGACATTCCAGGCCAAAACTCTCAGTCCAGTCATTTGTTTCTGCTCCAAAAGTTTCAGAAACAGCTTCAGTTTGAATTGAGGATCATCATCACTCATTTTTCATTTTTGGACAAATTGTCCCTCTTGATATGGGGTTAAGGCAGTCCCAGACAAGAGCTGCGCCAGAACTGAAGAAGCTACTTAGATGAGTGGCAAAATGTATTCGCAGGAAAAACCTTTGTCCGGTTGAAAGAACCATTTTGATGAGTTTTAATTTTAAAACTGAGGGATTATTTATTGTTGAACCTGCAACCCATAAAAGTGCTCGAAAAGAAAGATACTCGAATGCACCATCAATAATGTTAATCTGTGGCGTTTTCATACGTGTTTACTGCCGTGTCATTTGCCCGGTATGTAAACAGTCTATTTGAGTGGTAATGCACTTAACGGATCAGAGATGATGCTTTCAGATGGAGCAGAATTCCTCCATAAACGTGACGGGAGGTTGGATTGCAGGATTGAGCCGATAAAAAGCCACCTGGATAAAAAAAAATAGTGCTCCCATTTCTCCGGCTAAATGCGTTTTTAATATTTTCCAATCCGAACCGCTGCTCTGAATGTCCTTGATCGCACGTAGGTAAAGGCAACAGATTGCGCCTACCTACTAATCCTGCATTAGAAACATTTCCCCACAAAGCCTCTTACACGGCAGAAAAAAAAAAAAAAAAAAAATCAAATCGGCGCTGTCCGTCCGGCTTGTGTCTGAGTGCTCGGCGCGCTGCCAGAGCCCGTCAGGTGAACACGGCGCGCACAAATCTACCACCGGCTGTGCTCGCGGCTCCAGCTATCATTCCCCATCATCTATCATTTGAAAAACGTAGCGTGCCATGCGAAGTCATTAATTAGGAAGACAAATAGAGTAAAAAAAAAGGGTGGAGAGTGGATGGGAGTGCGCTGTGATGGATTGGCCAGCAGGGGGCTTTAACGGTGGGTAGGCGGGGGGTCCCGGTTGAAATGCACCCAGGCTTATGTTGATACCGGTGCGGGATAAGCCGTCTCCGTTAATTCCCTGGTCACTCCGCCGCTACCCGTATTCAGGTTAATGTGTTTTATCGGAAAGAGCACTCGCAATGAATCAAATCCAAAATCCTTTAAAGAGCTATCACCGACTCCACGTCCAAATGTACCAGCGGGGCTTAAACGTGTTAAATATGAGAATTATCATAAACAGCTTAAGGGACGGACGGACGGCGGGAAGGACTGCACCTCACAAAAGACCTGTTAGAGAAACGGAAATGTCAAAACACGCGACGGCGAAATCAGACAAAGGTATGTGTTTTGGCGAGCAGCAGGTGGGAGAGTAAACCATCAGAGGAGGATAGTGTTGTTAGTAAGTTACATTTATTTGAGCAACGTTTCAGAAAAATTCAGCGTCAGAGAATTGAATATGTGTTTGGAAGTGATAGAAGCTTATGACACAATGTTGAAAGTTGGATTTATGAATCTCACCTTACAAAAAATTATGAATGCACCGTTACTTCTCTGATGCAGATGTTATTGCCTTTCCTGGAATGTTCCACAGTATGGCATTAAACATGTCTATCACCTACGATTTTATGTATCTTTTTATATTCAAAACAAAAACATGAATAAAGAGGAAAAACAAAGGAAAACAGAAAGTGTCCGGCATCTGTCTCTTGACTTATTCATTCCATTAACACCAATGATTGTGAAATATTTCATATTTCAAAGTCACTGTTCCAATTTTCTTTGGCTCCGTTGGCGTCATCCATTATTTTATGATGGCTTTTTTCTGTTGCTGCCAATAGTTAGTTCCAAAGGTATCCATCTATTGTTTCCATTGCTGGGTTTTTATGTCCCAGGTGTTAAAAGCAAATGGGATGCGAATTTTGAAAATACTTCACGGTGCTTTATTAATCTCAGGACAATCCCAAAACACATACACACAATAGTGTGCACTTTAACATGGGGTTATAAAATACAAGGCGTATCCACTGAGATGTGCAATATGTTCCCATTCTTCCTTCCGTCATGAAAATGTCCTTTTTCCTATATTTAAACATGTAATGCTAATATAGTCCTGTTTGATACGGTTCAATAATGAAAATAATCCAAAGATTTTAGTGGTCAATGGTATTTTTACATTTCCTGGTTGTAATAAATAAATAATTTGTAAGTGCCTATATAAGAGGCTACATGTTTATCAAGGTAGTCGGTTTAGCAATAAATGAAAATATGTTAATGTCATACTGTGGAACATACCATACTCTCTCCATGAAGACGAGCGGGTGATGGACACTCCACTGGAAAGATTAGTGCACCTTGAAGGAATGTCCAAATACCTTATGTCATGGAGTTACAAAACATACACAAAAGTAGTGGCACGGTAGCGCAGCAGTTAGCGCTCTCGCTGACCACAGCAAGAAAGTCCTGGGTTCGACTCCCGGATGGTACAAGGCCTTTCTGTGTGGAGTTTGCATGTTCTCCACGTGTCTGTGTAGGTTTACTCTGAGTGCTCAAGTTTCCCACTAAAGACATGTACAATAGGTGTGTGAATGAGAATGTCTGGGAGAGTGAATGGATGGATGATAACAGCCCATGGATAATTTAGGTGTTGCATGTTCATCAATATGTACTGTCCTGACAAAAAAAAAAAGTAGCAAAAAGTCTGGAAAATCTTGCTATAGTGAAGTATTTGTATTTGGGTTTGCAGATTTTAGGATGGATGCCCTTCCATATCAAGAGTTTGAAAATGACCCAGTATTGAAGTAGATTTTTCACCTCCATACGCTCTCTATGCTCTCTACATACTATAGAAACATTCTCATAGAAACAGCAAAACTGTACAATCTACATCTAAAATTCCTTCTAGCCTTGTGTTTTAACAAAATAAGTTGATGGATTGTACAGAAGAATTTGTTGGCATCTAATTCAAAGCCTAATTTATTCAAGTTTAAACAAAACAAAGAAAAAAAAGGTCAGATCTAGCTTACTCAAATGCCACCCAAAATCCTCCCCGTACATTTTTTGGCACCTAATTTGTCAACAAAATAAAGCAATGAAGAAATGTAAACCTTTTTATGTATGTAAACATTACTCGATGAAAAACTTGCAGTACATTTGTCTATAAATCTCTAAATTTGAGACTTTTCGTGTTCACCTGCAGTGTCTCGCCTCAACTCATTTGGAGGATATTTTGAATTATTACATTATATACACAGGGACTAGACCTGTTCTCTCCTGTGGAAGTCTGGTGTTTTTCCTGCAAGCTGCACCTTCAGACTTTAACAGGTGCGTGGGTTTGGTGCCGTGCCAGTTGGCTGTGTCCACCATGTCCATCCCTCCCCCTCTCTCTCCCCCCTCCTCCTCCCTCCTCCTCCTCCTCCCTCCTCCTCCGTCAGCCGCACTTCCAGGCGAGGACACACTCACAGCGGATAGTGATCTGAGAAGCAAAAACTGATTAGGTTTCAAAGAGCTTGGCACCGGTCTGGAGGCATCCTGCCAAGAAAAGGTTCACCACGGTAAATGGGAAGTTTAATCAGAGCTATATTGAAATGGTGATTTCCTGTGTGGACCGGCGCGCACACACGCACAGGTGGCTACACAGTTACTCACACGCAGGAATTCAGACTCTGCAGACATTTGGAAACGAGATAAAAAGATAATGGAGAGCGATCAAGAACAAAGTGGTACAAGGGGTTAAGTCCTCCGTGTTCGGACCGCGGCCAAGTCATGTGACCACTTCAGACAACCTTAAACATCTGTGAGGATCGTGTCGTCGTGTTTGGGGTGACGTCACGCCATTCCACAGCCCTCTGGACCAGTGTTTCCCAACCAGGGGCGCAGGGACCAGGGGTTATGTAGAATGATTTGTAGATGACAAAAGGTGAAATTATATAGCATTTTACCATGTTCTTTACAGTAAATTTTATGTTCTTAAGAATGTTTTGGAGCATTTTGGACTTAAGTATCATTAATTCAAATATAACAGTAATATTTAACTATTTCCATTAACAATTTAATGAAGAGATATAGTTACCTAGTACCCCATTGTTGGGGTATGTTAGACAAAATGTTAGACAAATCTTAAACTTATTTAACTTTATTTAAGCATGTGCAAGGTCCATGAGAGTCCATGTGGTGAAATTTCATAATTTTCTACCTGATCCATACAAACTATATATAAATAATGCCAACCTTTTCTCTGGTTCAGTCTGTATGTCTCATTTCTGTGCGGAATGTATAAGCAGGCAGTGAGGCGAGGTTTTTTTTGTTTGTTTTATCTTCTGGTATCCTTGGTTTGTCAGAAATGAGAGATTGCTTTTCATTTGTCAGTTACTGTGGTTTTACCATAGACTGTAGATATCAGTGGACCATGTTAGCATGCTAGCCGCCGCGTTCCAAATAGGAAGCAGCTATGGAGGCGCTCCTGGCTCCATAAAGCCGAGCTGCCATTCACTTTCTATTGGGACACTGGTGCCCTTTACTCTGCAACTGTTTCTGTCAAGCTCACCATCTTGGAACTAAAACGTCTGTTTTGACTCACTCTACATGAATCAGGTGGTTTTTTTTTTCGTTAGGTTGTTCATAAATCAAGTTATTAGCAATAATAACTGACCAATCAGGTGCTTCCTTTTCCAGGGGCCGTTTTCGCTCGTGTTAGCAACAGGTTTGATTGACAGCTAGCGCCGCACGTTGTCGCCGTCTCCTCTCACCGAGGGGCGGATACCGTTAGCAACCGGCGCCCTGATTAGTCCGTGTGGTTGCCACGATACGCACTCGGATTTCCAAATATGGAGTCTGGCTCCGCTTTAGCCGCTATAACTGCTAGCCGCGATGGGCTTCATTTGGCTGGAGGCAAACGCTATGGGTGACGTCACAATCCCTTAGTCCACTGATATCTACAGTCTATGGGTTTTACGAAAGTACTTTGAGAAATGGCCTGCATTTTAGTCTGGATATGTGGGAAGCAAAAAATATAGTTTGCATTTATATTATATTTTAAACACAAATAAATTATTATTTAGTTCTCATATATTATTACTTGTTACTTGTTTCTCAAGTATTAGAACACTTATTATCCTACAAAATGTCTGCAATACAACAATAATAAAGGAAATGGACATTCAACTTTTTAGGCCCCCTATACGAACAGCCACTGGATCTTGTCAGTTATAAATGCTCAAGTAAACATTTAGGGTAGAGGCAGTGTCTAAATGGCAGAGCGTCAACCGTCTAACATAAAGTCTTTAATCCCAGCTCCTGCCAAGGCTGCTGTTGTGTCAATGGGCAAGACTATTCATTCGCCAAACTGCTTCTTGTGTTGATGTACACTTCTGTAAAAAAACGTGTTTAACTGGGAAAAAACAGGACAAGAATTGTCATTGAAGACATTCAATGAAGTAAGAGCCAAAAGCAGCGCTCTGATTGGCTGTACTTTGGTTGTCCACTGAGTTTCACTTTGCTGTCTGAAAAAAGCAGTTTTAATGCCATGTAAGAGCCCAGAAATTAATACTTGTGAATTAATAAGGGTCCTCGAGGTACATTTTTGTAAGATTTGTAATTAATTTGTTTTAAAATTATTGATGAATTAATGTAAGATTCCCAACTCTAATACAAATAACAAATTGCAAAGCTTAGCATACATAACTATTAAACTATGATGTAAGAAAGTGGTTGCCTCATATAATGCGCTCAGCTCAAGGAGTGCAGACACTTAACTGACTGGGGGACATGAATTGACCTCCGCTCAGAGAAGCAGCACGTGGAGGTCTTTCTAATCCCGCCCATGATCCTGCGCCTGGATCCTGCTGGTCCACAGTCTGGTTCATCCGAGGACTCACCTGCACAGGGGCTGACGCCGGGAGGGGGTGGTCTCTGCAGGCTGCGGTCCCATGTGTCCGCGAGGGGGGTCAAGGCGGTGATCCTCTGCCAGCTGTGGGGATTAAGCGCAGCTGCACCTGACCAAACCTGCCTGAGCCCGGATTAGACCTCCTCCAGGACTCGCCGCGGCCCGCAGTTTACCGGGATTTGAACTTGAATTAAGGCTTACGGACAGCGGCTAACAGCTGGGACAAGGAGGGCCCCTGCCAGTTTAATCACATGAAGTTAAGATGCCTGACTCCTGGACTTACTCCTGGACAGTGAGGGAGCGGCTGAGTCTCTGCTGCAGGGTTGTTCAACTTTATTTTACCGAGGGCCAGATATTTTGTCCTTTGGGCCGAAAACACGCCCAATGCACCAACGCTTTAGAAATACGAAATAAATGTAACTTGAAAGGCTTTAATGACATCTGTACAACTGAACTAGGACTAAATCAGGTCTAAATTCTCTAAACCAGGTCTAAACCAAGGCGAAACCAATAAAAAGAGATACAATTTTGGTAACACTTTAGAATAACTCTCATTATTCCTGCCTTAGTAAAACATGAATAACGACTTAATTAATTAATTTAACTACTTAACTTATAGTCTAGCCCAAAATCCTAGCCCTAACCTTAATTAAGTAGTTACTAATACTGAATCATGCTAAATAAACTATATGTTCAGTATGAAATAAGCCTTTCTTAATGCTTTAGTAAGGCAGGAATAAGAGGAGTTATTCTAAAGTGTTACCAATATTTTCTATATTTTTCGAAGATGGGTTGGGGTCCGGCTCATATCCCTTGGAGTGCCTGATTTGGCCCCCGGGCCTTAAGTTGACTACTGCTTCACTGCTTCAGATCAGGCCGGCATAGAGCTGGCTGTTGTTGCAAGTATATTCAATGATGTTTGGTTTGGCCCAATTATTACTATATCAACTTATCGTTTAGGGCTGGGAGACATTGACAAAAATCTGTATCTCAATATTTTGTAGTATCTTAAGATGATGTTTTGTCAATCAACAGAAATGTGTTGAAACATGTCTTAAAGTTGAGATTTCATTATCAGACAAATATGAAATGTCTGTTAAAATAATCACTAAAGTGCATAGATATCACCTTATTTGAAATATCACAGTATATCATTCTAAGAGTTTAAAACAACTATTTTTCATTTTTTCCCACTTTTTTTTTTTTTTTTGCATTTTCACTATAAACGATATATATTCGATCTTCAAATTTAGCTTATCTTCAAAACAATATTCGCAACATTGTCTTAATTTTGATATATTGTCCACCTCTACATTCAGTAAATAATAGCTGGAACAGTATTGTGTACTACAAAAAATTTGAGCTGCAGAGTCGAAAAAGTAACTTGTACGTAAGTGTTTAATACTGCTATTCATTGCAGATCATATTGTTAAATGATAATTATTTTAATTTACAAATATTTTACTGGTATTCTCCTGTTTTTGTGTCAGTGGCATTAAGTATTTTTATGTCGCAATATATTTTGACAGACTTACCACTACATTCGTCAATGTTTTTTTGTTTTTTTTAAGAAAATACACTGATATAATTTTGTTATGAAGTTAAGAATGACATTATCCCAGGTGCTTTGGGCGTAAATGCTCTAAGCTCCATGACTGAAACAAATCAAGGGCCAATATGTTTGTCACGCTGATTAAGAATTTAATAATTTTAGTTAAAACATATATATTTGGATGAAAATTAGAAAAATCAGTTCAATTAGCCAACATGAACAGTGGGTTACCATTCAATCCAAATGAAGAATTGAGTGCCATCACTTTAAAAAATGCAAAAGAAAAAGTAGTTTCTTCATACTAAACATGAATCTAACAACTAAGCAATATTTGAATTTTTGGTATTAATCAACTCATTTGTCTTGCACAAACTTCTTTTTTTTTTGCTGGGCTGTATTTTAGGCCCTGTTCTTAAAAAACACACACACAAAAACATGTTTCTCTGACAAACTGCAGCAGGGTCTCCCGAGGGACAGCAGTCTCGCTCCATGCCTCCAGTTCCGCTGTGATCTGAGGTTTTCGCTGATATTGACATGTATGTGGACAAAAGGCGCCCATGCAAATAATTAAAGCAGAAATACAACATTGTGTCAACACTTAATCAATAGAGAGCAGAATATACGTCAATATCCAATAGTGAGAAGACACGACTCATCTCAAAGAAAACCTAAACATATTCAACTGATTGGTGTAATTTGTCAAAAAAGTTAGGAAGTAGGGATGCAAGAGCTGATTCATTTAACAATTATAGATGGTTAAATATAATTACAATATTTTGCTAACCTCTAACTCTAAGAATGTATGTAAGAATGTAAGGAAATGTAATCAGGACCAGTTCCAATTGCATATTTTTTGTGTTCTTAGGCAAGATATTTCTCTATGGGTCGGGAACGTCTCGGGATCTCGCTTGATGTCGCTTTTTGATGACATCACAGAGGGATTACATTTTAGAACTCAGCGCTGCGTCCTGTAATTTTAAACTTTTTTTTTTTTTTTCCTCACAAACTGCAACTTCACAGATGTCAAACTATGATAAATAATTGCCACAGGTACCAAATTTAGTCATCATTAGAACATTTTGAGAACTTGTCATATAGACCTTAAGGCTAGGCATCAATTGTTTGGACTATTTCTTCATTTTTTTGCAGCAGATTTGACTGATTCATCTGTGCCAGGTGTTGTTTGCCCTTTAGAGTCTATCTGAAACTCTTTTTATACATATATTTATTGAAAAGCCTTCACTCATAAGGTTAGACCAGTATTGAGTATTGATATTGAAAAAATGTACCCCAAAAGTACCATCGCCCACTCTTACCACTGAGTATGGAGTGGATGAATATTGTAATGTAAATGCTTTAGGGTAAGGCATCCAATGGATCATCGTTATCATTTTTAAAAAGCATGACTCCACCGGGTCTAAAATGGGCCACATATATGTAGGTTAAAGCTGGGGTAACTACATTTCTAACAGTGAAATAAGGAAGTATGTATTTAAAGGAAAAATATTATGCATTTTTCATGTTGTTATTAGCCTTTAAACATGCTCTTGAGTGTGTTTTGAAACATTTGCAGTTTGCCCTTGTGCTTACTTAGTGTCTGCAGTCAGTAGATGGCGCCTAGCTTTTACACAATTCAGTCATGTTTTCACTTTAAGAGACAGCGTGACATGCGGTGATCAAACTAGTAGTAGCAGTTATAGTGCTTAGACGGCAGAAATGCTCAGAACGAATCCGGCGATGATTTAAGGACATAAAACAGAAAAAGATTCTCAGATAAGTGACATGTTAAATCGGAAAAAACATCACTGATCAAGAGAGTTCAGCAGGAAGTGTTTTTGACAGTCGAAGGAGAGTGAATTTTCTAACCAGCATTCCTCAAACCAGTGTGAACGCAACTAAATGCAACTCCACGTATGTTTTTGATGACAGAACATATTTAGAACATGGTTAAAAGCTGAGTAAAGTCACTGTAGCAGAATATGTGTCCTTTAAACCTTTCTAACTCGTTGCTAGCTCTCACAAACGCATTGGCACGTCACTAGTTTTCACATGATTTGGATTTTTTTGCCCTCTCGCACAACTCAAGAACAGCTTTTTCAGACACAAGAGTGAAGGTACAATCCCTGCACAGCCAATCAGCTCTCATCCCAAAGCGTCATAGGGCTCTTTCTCACAAGTTCTGACAAGATAAAATGTTTAATAATCAGATGAAGACAGTGTGTAGCGGTCTGACTTTTCACAGAAGTACAGATTGTGCGATACACTTTCGAGGATGGAAACAGAAAAATGTTGGAAAGTTTTCTGCATTTGGCCCATCCTTCAATCGTCCATCTCCAAATCTTGAGCCAGGATCTTGGTTGGGACACTCGGCATGGATGACCAGGTAGACGAAAACGTGCAAACTTAGCACAGAACGGCCCGTCTCCGCTTCATGATCAAACCCTTTTCCTTCCCGCTGTGAATTCCAACACTTTAACACCACCTCAAACTCAGTCAAACAAAAAGTAAAGCCTTACGTTTTATCTCCTCTGCTTCTTCCCTGACAGGATCTGCCTCTGCCTCGCGCTGATAAGGCTCAGGTGGCTCATATTAACCTGACAAAACGGCCGCGCGTGGCTTAGCATCAGCGGTAATTGAATTCGGGGGGCCGTCATACCTACCTCCGCTACGGGCTTCATTGAGATTAATTACTCACGCCGCGCGCTCACAGCCCAGATAGCGGCCGCGTTCGCCTCGATGCCGTTCGGGACAAGCCACCTCAGCAACCTACGGGGGGAAAAAAATAAATAAAAGGTTGGGTGGCCAGACAAAAGCGCGAATGCCACTGATGCTATCGCGCCTTGTTGTGTTAGCATTAATTAATTTCAAGGTGATTATACTTGAGTGAACACATCGCCGCGCTCAACCCCCCCGTTACGAGCGGCGCCGGGCCTATAGGCGGCGTACGGTGGTGGGACAGATAAGGAAACAATGCTGGAGGTGTTATTCAAATGTTTCCAGGACAGTAATGAAGGCTAGCCGTCGGAATATTCAGCATATGTGCGTTTAATACTCCTAGTAGTGAGGCATGAGGAACAATACACCGCCCATAGCCCTGTTTGCAGCTGTGACCTACAAATCCCATATCGGAGCAGCGCGGTGTGGAAGAGGGAGGGAGAATAGCCAGTAGCAACGAGACAACCGGAGCTATCAGACCGGCTTGTGTGTTATTAGCTTTGTAAATATAGATATGCTCCACGATAAGCGCTGATATTGTTGTCTAATAACGTTCTAATGATGCATAGCTGGTCTGTTCGTCGTTGAATGATAGGGTTTCAAAGGGATGCCGATAATGCCGCTGTTTGGATGGGATTTGAACCAGCGATTGGAGGGTTAATGGACAAACGGAACGCTTATAAACAGGGCAACTTGCACAAATATGTACAGTATTTTAACCCAGGACATTAATTGTTGTTAATATTTATATTTTCAAGAGCTTCATTTTGTCAATTAAAAATAAATAAACAGCTCTGACTAAATTCAACACAAAAAGGTCAAATTTCAAAAGTCCAAAGTCTGATAGATCTCAATTTTTAAAATGTATTATTTGCACAAGCCTAATCTTTTCTATGTAGAGAAAGGAAAGGCTGAGGGGTTGGTGGTTCTGCTGCTGAGCCGAAGGAGAAAAAGTGTATAAAATCGGGTTGATGAACAGAACACAAGGAAGAAACGCCCCCAAAAACATGGAGAAACATCCAAACTCCACACAGAAAGGCCCGGTCTGGCCCCAGAGTGTGGCAAATGTGACAAAGACAAAAATGAAAGGGAATGTGTTAAAGAGTTGAAAGAGAACTTGGAGATCTGTGACTTGAGACAATGTGATGTTTCTCCCTAAAAGTAAACATGGTCTTAAAACAGGGCTCTCTTTACAGTTGTAATAATATAAATTGCAAAAACATATGTTGTTATTGGTCATTTGGTTCAATGACTTGAAAGGACTTGAAACTCAAAGTATTGGACTTGACTGGGACCTATATTCCACTGACTTGGGACTTGACTTGGACTTGCCAGTCTTTGACTTGGGACTTGAATCGCACTTGACGTCAAACACCGGAGAGTTAATCTAGAGTTGCTAAACAAGGACTTGGTCCCAGCTCTGGTGCACTGTATAATGTGCCCAGTGTGACTTGTTTTCTTTGATTTACATTGGCCATGGGAGAGTGGAACACATCTGTGCTCCACTTAACAACGGATAAGTGGCTCCTGCTTTGTTTAGAGCAACTTGTATTTTTACTAAATCTTTTTGAGATGCAGAAGACCACACTTCAGAACAATACGACAAGTGAATATGACAAGTGACATGCAGAGTGTCGTCTCTCTTCTGTCTGGGTGGAGCTAAACGTGGAGGAATGGCTTCGACGCGTTCAGTTTAGAGAGAATTGAGTTGCGACCATCGACTGATACAAAACACTTTAAAGCTCTATATAATGACCATGTTTTTTAAACCATGTTAAGCCGTTCACTTAACATGTTTAATGCACATATCACTGCCGATTCCTTGTTTATCTAAACTTAATGCCTTCCCCTTTTGTTCCTTAACGAAAGCAGCATAAACAAGCTCTCCGCCGAGCGCCCGCTGATGTACACATTTACCTGTCATCTCCTCGGCGCACATGTTCATTACACCGCGTCCGTCCGCCGCATTGTGGACCCATTAGGACACCCCTGTCAAACTCTCGTCAGTGCCCCCGCTTGGCACCTATCTCCCCCGAATACAAAAGACTCCCCCCCCCGCAATTAACACCAGCGCCTCCCCCTCCCCTGCCCGAAGCCTTTTTCACTTGACCATTTCCAGCAACTCTAGACACCTAAAGTGGCGCTAAGTGATCAAAGAGCGGAGTGCATATTGGATAACGCAATTAGGCCACCGCTGAGAGGGCTGAGACAGGACTGGCAGTGGGATAATGGCGGTAAACACAAGACGCGACTTTTTAGACAGAGGATTCGGACCTGATGCCGGATGTGCCAGGGTCTATTAGAACACTCAGCCCAGTAGGGAATTAGAAAGGCAGCACTCTGGTTTAGGAAATGGGAGAAAATGGCACACTGACGCTACGCTCGCAAGTTGATTATGAAGCTCGGCTAATTGCAGATATTCTAAACAAAAGGGAGAAAATGTGAGATCTGGTGAAAGTGTAGTTTTCGGTGGGATAAAGGGGGAGGTTGTTGGTGGAACCCGTCACTTGATTGGCCCCAGAGGTTGACAATGTAAATATTCAGATGGGAGTGGAGTTGATGATACGGTGCCTTCCACTCATATTGGCGCCCCTAAGCGTCTGTTTTAATCATTTGAGCAAATATTACAAAAGTTTTATCGCAAGAAGGAGTGTTAACACGACACATATTTGAATGCGGATGAGGTCCACAGCAAAATGCAAAAATGTTTGACGAGTTGAAAAGTTGAAGAGAACAAGTGCTATGATTTAATTTCAAATCTGTCTCTGAAGCATTATTAATTGCTAGGTTATGTTTTATTATTTATGCGGAATCGGAAGTTTTTTATGTTTTTTTTGGACTGATAAGTCATACGGGGAAATAGTGCTAACTTTACCACTGATGCATTTAAAGGGGCTGTATGTACTTTTTGTAAGAATGTAAAATGTGTCTTGCCCCAGTACAGATATATTGTAAGAAAGTATTTTTTAGAAATGCTTGAATACAGATGGGCTTGACCATGTTTGTGGCCCACCAAATGACACACTGTTTAAATAAATTGACTTACTGGAAAATAATAATTAATAATAACGACAAGAAATGAAGAGTGGACTAAAAGTGGATAAAAAAGTGATTTGTATGTTAAAGGCGATTTAAGGGTCCGCCCCAAAGAAATTTGAATATATCACGTCATGTCCTGTAGTCAGGTGCATTTTATATCTAATTGCCCTTTTGAATTGGTGTAATTTTACATTTTACCTTGTGTTTATGACCTCTTTCTGGTCTGGATACAGCCATCAGAACACGTGGACCCCATTGATTGTGGCATTAAACATTTGCTTAGATTGTTTAGACGTTCCATTCCAAAACCAAAGTGGCAATGAGTGGAAGACAAGTTAGCTCTAACAAAGCTCATCCTTATCCAGCAAAGTTTACTTTTTTCTTTGTTCTGTTTTTTTTTTGTAATGATTGTGATGATGATTGACCCAGTACTTTCCTCAGTACGTGTCTATTCCCCATGAGTGCGATCTTCTGCCACTCTCAGACTTTGTGATGACCTGGGAAGTCTCTTTGGTTCTTCTCAACTC
Source organism: Rhinogobius similis (assembly GCA_019453435.1). Classification (NCBI taxonomy): domain Eukaryota; kingdom Metazoa; phylum Chordata; class Actinopteri; order Gobiiformes; family Gobiidae; genus Rhinogobius; species Rhinogobius similis. Next base: position 47,758,344 of record CM033620.1, read on the forward strand.
CTTTTTTGATGTGCCGAGAGCTCCTGTTACCAACGCCACGTCCCGCTCTTCTCAACGTCCAGATTTTTTAACATGCTGGGCTTCTCAACGTCTTTTACCCAGACATTACGGTCATCAGGCAAAGCAACATCGATGGCAACAGTTGTCCTCCTTGTTGTGGAACACTATATCAGGATGATAACATAACATAACAACTACACTTATTTCTCCTTTAATAAAGCATGAACAAAGACTTAATTCATAGTGAACAAATGGTTTATAAGAATGATTAAGGCTCAATAACTACTTAGATAATACTCTGACTCTAATTCCGAACTCTATCCTTAATTAAGTAGTTACTAATCCTGTTCATTGTGAATTAAGTCTTTATTCATGCTTTGTGAAGGCAGGTAAGGTGTAATTATTGCAAAGTGGTACAGATTATTCTCATTATAATTTGCTACTGCACAATTGAGAACCGCACCATGTAGCACTCGGAGTGTTCATTTCTGAAATAATCGCGACTAAGTGCAGAGAAGTGGACGGGGATAAAGGTTAGATAAAAACAGGGATTTTGTGAGCTCTCGATCCTCAGTTGCAGGACAACACGGGATTATTCAAACATGCTGGAATCAATCAGAATACAACCTTGAGTAAACAAATGATGAGGAAACGATGTAACAAGGTTAAAATCTCATTAAAGTTGCTTTTGCATAATATGTCCCCTGTAATATCTTAAGAGACTGGGAGTCTTAAGGCAGTGTTTCCCAACCAGGGGTACAGGGACACCAAGGGGTACGTGAGCAATTACCAGGGAGTATTTGGAATGGTTTCGGGTTTTAAAAGAAGATATGAAGATCTGAATAAAAAATAGTTATTAGTTGTAATGTACCATCTTTTTGGAGTGTCTTGGAACATAAATATAATTAAACCAAAAAAATATAACAGTAATCATTGACAATATGTGACTAGTAAAGACATTTATTTGCCTGAAACTTAAAGGGTACTCCGACTATGAGACAGAGTTTAGGGGGTACTCCAGAAAAAAAGGTTGGGAGCCGCTGTGACTACCTTCTTATGTCTGGAGTGGAACAAACCATATACATTTTAACTGACAGGATTGTTCCTCATGTACTAATACTTCCTACACCCCCCTCCTCCCTAATCTGCTCTTAAAGACACAATTATGAACATTGCCCAGTCTCGTGTGCGTTTGTGTGTGTGTGTGTGTGTGTGTGTGTGTGCGTGTGTGTGTGTGTGCGTGTGTGTGCGGTGACCAAAGGAAGTAGCGATTTCCTCTTCAGACTCCGTGCCTCCCAGCGCTAAAGACGCAGGTCAAACGGTCAGCTCCTAATTATCACTGAGTACAGCAGCTCCACACAGTCAACCTGCTCACCTGACATTAACCCAGTCCCCAGGCGCCCCCGGGGACCCAGATGTTCATGTAAAGTGTGTGTGTGTGTGTGTGTGTGTTTTGGGTGGGAGGAGAGAGCAGTACATCTGCTGTGTGCCACCTGAGTCTGTGGGCCTGTGGTCGCTTTGAAGAGCAGCGGCGCCAACTCTCAACCCAGGCTGAGTGTTGTGGTTGAAACTTGTAATAGCGCTTCATGGAAACAGCATGGACTTACTTTAAGGTCGACTTTTTTGGTTTGTTTGTTTGGGGGTTTTTGGCACTTACATTTAGTTGAGTTTTCATTGTGTATAATGGCACACATAAAAAATAAAATAGACAGTAAGAGTGAAAACAAAACACATTAAAAAAAGCTCAGAACAGTGACCACCCACTGCTTGGTTCCAGAGATACATTTTACATTCTAGGTTTTCGAAAAGAAAAAAAAATACACTACATAAGTAAATGTTTGATAGCTTACTATAAGTAATGAGTATCAGACCTGTTATTTTGTTTAAAACCTGTTTCAGAAACTTTGCAAGCTGCTTTACATTTTGCAATGTATGTGTACATTTTGGGCTGAAAACTGCCTTGTTATAGACATGGAAGTGGCTGCTTAGCCTCTGTTGTGCCATAAAGGTTTATTATTTGAATTGACATAAATGATGTAACGTTTGCTTCTGAAAACACAGCGATCTTCGAAGTCAGGTCCAAACCATTTTGAGCAGTATTCCTCCATAAGTCTGTCTGTAACCAAGTCATTCCACTCATTTATCACAGGCGTTTCCTTCCTGAGCCACTTTGGCCCCCATCAATAGTATTCTCATTAATTATAAATGCTTTTGGGAGGTGCAGTATTTATATTATATTGTTTCATTTTAAAGTCCGCCTCCAGGACCTCATAAAAGGGAAGAGGGACATGTTTTTGTTGTTCTTGTTGGATATACATGTATCGTTGCAGTGTAAAGCGCTGGCCGAGAGGTGACTGCTTCCATCGTTGTGTCATGAGGGAGTGACAGGTGGTCTGTCAGTGTGAGCCTGGGAACCCCAACACAACTGTTTGTTTTGCACCAGCACAGATATAGTGGAGCTCTTAGGGTCAAAATGAGACGGCTATGTGCTGTCTGCATCTGCTTACAAGAGCGTTTTTATCCTCCCCTTTGAAGGTTAAACTTATTACGTTGAATAATTAGAATGATAAGAATGAGTTAAGAAGGTCTAAGAAAAGTTTGACCGCTGCAAACCTTTTAAAATAATTCAGTTCTGTTTTTCATGTTCATAAGCTTGTAAAGTCAGGTACGGCGCCTTTAAGCTTGCAATAAAAAAAAAATCTTGGCCTTCCTAACTTTGTGAACTGAACCCGATGAGACGGAAAAGTAAATCTGTCAGAAACTTTAAAGGTGCACAGACAGGCATGTTTTTTCAAACTGCGCTGTGGAACTATCAGTGATCCTTTAGTTGAGCGGCGATGGAAACATCTGAGGCTCACGTGTGCACACGTGTGGCACAGGGGCCCACCGTAACCACTAAAGGTTACCTTGCTTTTTCCATTCGGCTCTGAGCTCTTTAAAGACTTCTGAAGGTGCTACCAGACCCACCACACCAGTCAAACGGAACTCTGATCTGGGACGTGCGCAGGAACATTTACCACATGACAGAAATATACAGGCATGAGCTAGTTAGGAACACTGTATGCCCAGTTTTTGCTGCAACACGTGAATGAGATTACTGAGGGGACAGAGTGGAAACATTACACACAAGATACAAACTAGGTGTTGGTTGCACAAAGGCTATCTTGCAGGGTTCTTCCTGATAACTGCCTAAAGTTCAAAAAATGCCTTGAAACACATGTTTTTAACTGTTTTAAGTTGTATCACACATTTGCTCATATTACAGTACAGACTGCTCAATTAATCGTAATCAAATCCAAGTTTGGATTGGCACAATAAAAATGGCTTCATTTTTTGGGGTTAGCAAGTGCTCTGCAAACACCAAAATATTTTGAAGACAAAGTTAACATTGTTTTAACCCCCACAAACATGTTCTGAACTGTACAGGGTTCTTGTAATAGTGTAGCAGTTCTTTTTTTCTCTAAAATGTTTATGCTCCTGTAAGTTTCTGAAGAAGCTTCACAATATTGGAAAATGCCAAGATATGGTTAATCAGGTCTATAATATTGATATACGATAATATTTCAATAGATTTAACACAGAATCTAAAAAGTACATGCTTACATTTACTAGTCAAATAGAAAGGAAGAAGAAAAAAAAAACAGATTAAATTATGACTAATTTAGGATTTAGTAAGAAAACTAACTAAAGTCCTCAATAATTTAAAATAGCATCTGCTAACGAGGAAAAACAAAAGACCAAAAAATATCACAGGGACTGAATAACAGAGGATTTCTGCAGAATCAAAGATTGAAAGAAGAAAGAAAGAGCACAAAACTGTTAACTTGAGGTGAGAGAAGTTTGATTTTGTCTAAATGAAAGACGACCAATGAGTTCCTCTGTTTCACATACGGCACTGAAATAAACAATCCTGATTGCACGTTATGTTTGAGTTTGGCTCGAGACACGACAGAGGGAGCGGTGACCAGACCAGTGCATTATGGATCCTTGGCAAATATAGTGCAGCCCAAGTCTAAAACGTGAACTGAAAACTGAATTCTGATATTAAAACGCAAATCTTATCAGAATTACAATGCAGGGAAAAAAAACACAATCAGCATAACTTTTTACATTTTCAAATATGTAAAGGATAAAGTCAAAGCAACTACCAGATTGAACATACCCGGAGACACAGCACCCACCCACGTGCACACCTCCCCTCTCTCCTGCTCAATTATCCCCAGCTTCTCGTGTGTTTATTATGTATCCGAGGTTCACGTACAGTATGCGGAGTGGACGTGTTCCCGGGGGAGCGAGGGCCCACTGGAGCGTGGTGGCTAACCGCTGCAGCAGCACACGCGGAGGTGCAGATTAGAGCGTTAGCCACGACTCACTCCCGCCCGAGGAGATAGACAGGTCATTGGTTTGGGTCTTGGAGCTAAATACACAAATGAGTCAGAGTAGCTAATCTTAATATTTTTACATTTTTTAAAGTCTCGTCTCTATTGTCTTGTATTGTTGTGCTGAACTGTTGTGCTGTGTTTTGAATACAATTATAAGAGTGAGCTTTGCTGAAACATATTGCTTCCATGGACACAGAGTTGCCAGAAAAGGGAACATATCTATTTAGTGGGTGTTTGAATGAATTTGAAACTAAGGAGAACTGACTGTCAGACATATTCTTTGTCATTTTATTCATTCCATCTATAGAAAGTCTGAAAAATACTTATCTCCCAAGAAATCTGTTGGCCGCATCCCTTCTGCTAGTTTAAAGCTTTAAAGTTCCATTTGAAACTACGCATTTAGGACATAAAACACAAACAATGGAGACAATAGATTGATACCTACCTGTGCGATGTGTTTTAGGGCAGTAAAAAATAAATAAATACATACAATAAAAAGGAATTGGATTACACGAACGGAACCAACTGTCAAAGATTGGACTAAAGTAACGTTTGATGTTTTTGCAGTATCTTTATTAATATTTAAATACTGAGGGAACTTCTTGATACCTCAGTGATTTCCTTATTGTCTGCTTAGGTACCTTCTTAACTCCTCCCATTTACTTTTCAATGTGTCTCTCTGAACTAGGATTACCAGCTTTTTCCTGCTGTGTGGTCTTGGCATGATTTACAAAAAGATCTTGAATTGTCATCTGTAGTGCCAATCTTAAAAAGTGTTTTTCACAGACTTTTATTTGACATTATTTTAGTACACAGCTTGTTAGAAAAGTGAGAGTGGGGGGTTCGATATAAATTCCAATACGTTAAAAAGTCTTTCTGAGCGATTCAGATGTTTTTACAACGTTAGAGCTTGTTCGTCTGCGTTGATTGTGTTGGCTGCTTCCTTGGCTAAGAGATTCTGACGGTTACGAAAGATATAAAAGATTTTCTTGAATCTAACCTAAACTAAATGTATGAGAAGGGTCTTGCTGCAGCTGATGGGGAGCACCATTTTGAGTAAAGCTCCACTAGCTCCATATCAGGTTTGGTTTAATAATCAGTTATTGAACCCAAACCTTTACCCTAACCTTACTCAATTTAACCATGTAGCATACGTAAATTAATAAATCGTCCTCATTAAAAGAACAACAATAATCATAAGTTTTTTGGCACCGTATGTGACCTCTGGTGGCAAACCTTGACTCCGTAAATCAGCGACAGTGACCAGACTCTCATAAATTGCACAGGTTTCGATTGTAGAACCCATAAGAAACCAAATCAAATGCAAAAAAGATTTCAGGGCCATTGGTGCAACCTCAGACGTACCTCCAGATCTTTAGCTGCGCAACTTTTCCTTCTTGTCTTCATGAAAATGTTATTGCAGTGCCTGGAATGTTGCACAGTTTGGCATTAAAGTCATACATTACAGAACATCTGCAGACAAAGCAACCACCAAAAAGTGACATTTTGCACTTTCGGAAAATTCTGTCCAATTTTACCTTCTGCAACAAACAAAAAGAGTCCGACAAACCTCAACATCCAAAGTTTTGTCATGTTGCAGATTAACAGTAAGGTAGAATCTCTCCAGCTCTGTAGGTGTATGCGATGTACACGATCACACAGTCTATTCTTGGCATCCTTTAGCCATCCTTTTCGGTCCAAAACGTGATGTGGGCAGCTTACATCCAGCGGCTTCTCTGATCAAAGTTTCATTACTGTTGTGTGTAGGCACCAAATCTGTTTTACGCCTCAGGTACGAGCTCCTACATGTGCGCGATGGCTCATTACGCTCATTAGCACAACAGTGGAGCCGTGGACCCGCCCTCAGCAGCTCCTGGCCCACCTTGGCGGTCAATAGTGCGGGGGCGTCCAGTTACACATGGTCCAGCTCAGGGGAGATCCGTTTCATAGCTAATCGACAGTATTGACAAATATCATATGCTCTGAGACTCTCCAACGCCGAGCAGCAGTTAGCTCTTTGGACGCTATCAGGAATAATGGATGATCGGGGCTGGGGAACATGTGTGTAGGCTATGAGCACAGGTTGAGGTAATGGTTATATTTAGACTTGAGTTACCACGATGGGTTGCAGTACCTCCGACTTCTGACAGGAGCAGAGGATGTTGCAGTGTTCCTTTTCTTGACTGATATCCTTTGTCCATTTAATGTTTTTGCTAATGAAAACAACAAGTAAAAGTAATAAAAGTACAAACCGGTGTGTCTCCATAAAGTTAAAGTGGACATATCATGCTTTTATTTTCACCTTTTGAACATTTAAAACATTTACCTGGGGTCTAAATAAACTATACCTGCAATCTACAGTCTGAATTCCTCCTCATTTTCTTTCTACATGCCTCTCTTTTACCCCTTTTGTAAGGAGCGCTTTTGAGCGCCTTGTTTTGGCACTGTCTCTTTAAATGCAAATGAGTTAGTTCGCACCCCACCCCCTCCCTTGCGCATTGCATGCAGACTCCGCCCCGTTCAGCCATTGTTGTAGTCCCAAACACAGTCCGTCTGTCGGATCCAAAACTTCTCCAGAGTTAGAAAAAAACGTAATGACAATCGAAAAATGGAAACAAGCGAAGACATCAACATACAGCCACGAGCCAGAGTCTGACACAGACCAAGAGGAAATCGAAGAAGACAATCCTCCGCAGCAAAGACTTCAAATGGCTGCATCTCAATGGTTTGTTTACTACTATGTAATTCGCTACGCGCTCCGTTAGCTTAACTGTGTGTGACAGATTTTAGCAGGTTGTCTAATGGACCCTCACTTTACCATCTTACTACAACAACAGTCCGGGGGAAAAGGCTACTGTCAAGTCAGTCAGCGTAGTTACGGTGCTGCGGGCTATGCTTGCTGCGCGCTAATGCTAGCGACATGCTAACGTCAGCTACGAGCAGTCTGATGTGAGTTCTGCCTTATGAAAACCTCAAAAATAAATGTATTATATGTGTATATAAAGACATGTGCCCTAAGCAGCTGGAAAACAGCCGAGTAAAAGATGGGCAGCTACAGGTGTAATGCTAATCCCTCACAAATGGCCAGCACACAGGTAAAGAATGACTGGATAAAAAATAGGTCTAATAAACAGTGTTTCAGCGTTTCTTGACTTAACGCTCCACTATATCGTCATCTCCATAGACCGAAGGAACTGACCCTTCGATCAAATGCAATCTTTGAGCAAATCCCTCGTTGTACTGGCGGAGGTTACTGAAGCACTCCTCTTTGAAGTGCTTAGCGCACACAAACTAAACTTTCCCCACTGTCGGTGGTACATTACCACGAAAAATAAAACGTAACCATGCCGATCTCAGTTGTTCGGATGCAGGCGGTCGGTGTAATGAGTTGTGCTGGTAACACAACCAAGAACAGAGCATTTTAACTTGTCCACTCGCACCTTTGACATCTTTGCGCTTGGACTACAAAATCGCTTCTGAGGAAAATAAAGATGGCGGTCTCTGCGGAAGCTCTTGACCTTGTTTAGTAGTTCGCTGTGACGTGATAGACAAAAATACGTAACAGATAATGCGGAAATTGAGCGAACTGAGAAATATGTTGCAAAATTTATATAAATATATCTCTGCAGCTACTTAAGTGATTAATTTCAACTTTTAGCCACTACCAGACACCCACAGTACACAATAAAAGGTATCTAAGGGCCAAAAAAGTAGATTTTGCATGATATGTCCCCTTTAACTTGGTACCGCTTTGTAATAATATTCATTAGCTTTAATACAGCGTGAAAAAACATATTCAAATCATTATGAACAGGCGCAAAAAGATGCTTTTTTTATTTATATTTTTACAAAGAAGTACAGTCACATGCAAAAACACTTCACGTTGCCAATTTTTATTTAATTTTTTCCTCTGGTCGATGTTGGCAAATGTTGCGCCCAGAGACAGCAGGGTGAGACGACGGACACTTCAAACACCCTGAAAATATATATGCAACTAACACACAGACTTACAAAGACTTTTAGTAAGGTAAAAATGTTGCTTAGTTCTTCTTTAAGTAGTTATTAAGTTTGAGTAATTCTCAACGAATGATGTGTTCATTATGAATTAAAGGGGCTGTACCCAGTTTTTCATGTAATAAAGAACAATTTGTTTTGCCACTGTACAGATATAGTGTAAAAGCGTCTATTCCGGTGAAAATGAGTCCATTGTAGGAAAAGCACTGTTAGCACACTAGTTGTTGTTAGCTTTGCTGCAATGGCAGAACTCGCTCTGGCCTCAGAGAGATGTGAAACGAGCTCGCCGTAAATATTTAGGGTATTAAGAATGGATTATGTACGTGAGCAATACAGCGATACGGCAGAAAAGACTTGAAATTGATCTAGTTAATTTTCAAGTTTTTAAGACTGTAATAATCAGGGACAGCCCCTTTAAGTCTTTGTTCATGCTATATCAGTATAGTAAATGGTATAAAGTCATATTTATATAGCGTTTTTTTTACCTTCCAAGGCACTCAAAGCGCCTTACATCAAGGAAACACTCACCCATTCAAACACCAGAGTGCACAGAAAGTAGTGGTGAGGCAGGTTAAGTGTCTTACCCACACAACGGCAGTATTCACATGAGGGAGCTGGAATCACACCACCAACCTGTGGGTTTTTATTTTATTTTTTATTTCAGAAGCAGGAAGTCGAACAGCTGACCTCCGGATCAGAAGACGACCACTCTACCAATTGAGGTACTGCTGCCCTATTAGGCTAATAAAAGTGTTATTATAAAGTTATTGTTATGATAGAAGAACAGTGCCATCTGCAGACAGACTCAAACAAGAGCATCCCAGGTCTGTGAAAGCTGATAGGCCCCCTCGTCGCTGTTAACTATACTGTGGGTACATTTCTGGATCTCAATTGCCACTTACAAGTAAAAACACACACTGTTCAGTTTAAAATCTATCTATCTATCTGAAAAATAACTTGGAAAACCAATTGAAGCTTTTCAAAGTAGTACGAACGAATTTCTCATTGTTTTCTGGTAATAAAATCATACTGTAATTGAACGAATGCAAGGTGAACAAGTTGAATGACATACTGCAAAACATCCCGTGCAAACCAATAATATCGCCATGGAGACGAGCATGTGGCAGACCCCCCACCAAAAAGTAACATAGTGCAATTTAGACCAGCACTGTGACTAATTGTTTAGATATTTTCGTCAACTAATTAAAACTACACCGAAACAAGATTAAGTTTGGTCTTTTATACATGAAAAGAAGAACGATAAAGAAACCCCTCACAATAAAAAAAGGCAAAAAAAGTCGTCAAAAACTACAAGGAATCATGAAACTAAATCTCAACTGAATTCTAATTTGTTTTTCAAAATGAACTCGTGGAATCCAGTTTGTCGACGCCAGGAACAAGGCGTCCACACTCCCGTCACGGTCCAGAAGGTAACGCAGGTGAATGCATTAATAAATAAAGCCTTTGTCTTCAGGATACGTTTCTCTGATTGTGCCCTAAACACACAGACTGCTCATGTGTAACCGGTCCCTGTCTGCCATTCTGGATGTCACTTTTTTCCTTTTTTTTCCCCCTCAAACTTTTTCTTTTCTTCTGATGGGCGATATATTCACGCCTTGAATACATTTATTCATATGATCTGCTCCTGGCTGCTTACATTGTGCGTTGGGAATATAATTGACTGGGTGTTATACCAGTCTATACATGTGCCTACACGACAATGGCAGGCAGTATTATAAAAAGCTGTACTAATGGGCACACAAAAAGAGCTCCACTCCAAGGGGCGCATCCATATTTATACCCATGTCCCCTTTCATGTCTCCTACAAATCTGATGTGCACGTCTGCTCTGGGCTGCTCCGCTCCGCAGCCCTTTGTATTAGCACAGACCTGCGCTGCTCGGCCTCTTCCAGGGAACCGGCTCCGTCTCATATCAGCGCACAATTTGTCCGGCGAGCAGAAGGGATTAGACCTGCCAAAGTGTGTCGTTTTACATCCCACCTGCTAAAATTCAGATCTTTGTGCACCCCTGATCAGACTCTCCGCTCCCCCCCGCTGGGCCGCCGCGCAGATATCCTGAGCCGGGAAACGAACCAGGAGGATGGCAGGAGGAGGATTCGGTCGTGCAGGTCTGTCGGCGCTCGCTGGGCCCAGAGCAAAGCCAGGTTCTCTGTTTTCCCTGCTAAATCAATAAGCGGGGTGCCTCTGGGGTGCCCCGGCCAGCCATCTGGACTCAAATCCGGGGCTCAGGTTGTCCCTTGGGTTCGCCTTCCTTCCAGTTCCAGCCCGTACAAACGAAGGCACAAGGACCTGGCGCTAAGTTAATCGCGCTGACTCCCCTCCTCAGCCTCCTCCTGCCTCCTGTCCCTCTCCGTACACCTTCCATCTAATCTGGCCGGCTGCGACTCAAATGTCAGGCCACCTGGGAGGGGCAGCTGCCGGGCTGCAACGAGAGCCGTGCGGGGGCCTGGACTGGTCCCAGACTGGACGTGGAGCTCCCTCCAGTACAAACGCCTTCTGATCATTTCATGTGGAAAAACACAGATTAAAGATTGTTGGGGCTGAATTATATTTTGCACATCACCTAAGCATATTCCTTAGGCTTATGTACATCTTTAAATGACCTGTTATCTTAAGGCTAGACACAACAGACAGTTGTTTTTGGTCAGTTTGCTGTCTTAACATAAGCATTTTCACCAAAAGATGTTTTATTAATTAATTTAATCAACTTGCTTTCATAGATTTATATGGAACATTGTAACTTTAAAGGCTGTTTCTCTAAAAATGCATTTTTCTTCCCGAGGGACATAAAGATCAGCCCCCGAAGTAGCACCTACACACACCAAACTTTACAATATTGTACTTAACAAGGTTTTTGAAGGATCGTACAGAGGGATTTATTGATTTATTAAACTTGTTCACCCTTTGGCTAAATTTGAAGTTTTCACAAATTTTCTGAAAAATCTAGTTTCCTGAAATACTGAAGTACAAAATCCTTAAGCAACTCCTTATGTAGCATCTTTATAAGTCTGAAATAGTGCAATGAAGGCCATATTTACACAAACATGTTTACAACATGTCTCGACTTAAGACATTTTATTTTATGTCAACAAATCTTTATAGGCTCTAGCCAATCCCAGTCAAAGCGACATGAAGCTCGTCCCCACCATGTGCAGCTGGTGAGAACAGTGCCTGGAATGTTTCACAATATGGCATTAAAAGGTCCTACCCTGCATTCATTCCAGTATCTGTTTTTAATTGTCGGTTTGATAAACATGTTGACCGAGTATGCCTTTCCACAGATGTAACCTGTAAATTAGCTTATGGCACCTGCTTGTCTTTGTGGCCCCTCAGACTGGTTCACTTTAGAGTGCTTTGGAACGGTACATTTCCAAATAAATAAAACCTAAATTGTACCTGAATGACACTTTTTAAGGCCAATCTCAGCAATTCACAAATAGATGTTTAGTGATTCGAGGTTGGTATTGCTAAGAGACACCGCTAAAGGGAGAGTAAACAAGAATCTACTTTCAGTTTGTTCAGTTTATTAGCTGATGCTAATGTGCGCTAGCTTTGTTCTGCTAAGTCTGTCAGTTCAAAAAATAAATATATGGCAGGTTCTCAAAATGTTCTAATCATAACTTAGTTTGGCAGGAGGGCATCTGCGGCAATTATTTACTACAGTGTTGTTTAAAATTGCAAGAAGTGATTGAGTTCTAAAACCCCTCTGTGATGTCATCAAAAAGTGATGTGCCATGAAAAATACAAATACAATTTACACACAACTGACACAACTTTTTGATACTTTAAAGTTTCATTCAACAAAATAAAGTTGTTACTGGGTATTATTATTTGTATCATAACTATTGTGTCATTTATGTGGGTTTTGGCCCTTATTTTGAAAATGGTTGGTAGGTAGCGGCTGTAGAATTACCTGTGTCATATTTGCAAGTACAATTATAAACATTACGAAAGCTGTCAAACTGGGATAAGTGGGCAAAATGTTTAGCAAAATCTTAAATATAATCATGTTCACTACGTTTTAGGATTTTATCACAGGATCAAGTCAGCGTTTGTGACAAATGAGTAATCTCTGCTTCTGCTTTATTTCAGATTGTTTTCACTCGTGCTAAAGCTAAAAGTGATCCAGGCCTCTTTGGATCACTGAAATGGATCCATACGGTCGACCTACGACACTGGAGACACTTTCGGACCGCCCCGATCCACTCAAAGGTGAACCAGTTTAAACGTGGCAATAGTCCACCTTAAAGTCTATCCACCAGATTTGTAATAAAGTTGCATGAGTGCTGCACATAATAATAAGACTCGATTTGTACTGAAGGGGGGGAAATTGGTTGTTCCTTTTGGCATGAATCCTCCTCTTTGACCCAGTCCGATCTCCCGGTTTGGTTGAAACCCTCCTGAAACTCACCCACACCTCTTAACCAGCGCACTTGTAATTCATGTCAGATGAGGCAGCTGCGAGAATCCTGGCAGCTCTCTCCTCCCCGCACCCCCCCCCCTCCAGCACCCATGCGCCACACCGGGGCTCCAGCAGGTACGAGCAGGAAGGAAGGAGGCCATTTCCATCAATACACCCCCAGATAAAGATCCATCTGGAGCAGCTGAAAGAAGCGTTGGAAGGGGGGCTTTTGGCACCGATGCGCGTCCATTGATTGTGCGTCCCATTACCAGTATATGATCCAATCTAAAAAGAGAGAGACGAGCGAGCGAGAAGAGCGAGCTGCCCTGTCATCGCATAACCAAGACATCCCCCTTTTAATCACCCAGGAACGCTTTTTGGGAAGGCATCCAAACACGAGAAAAGCAAGCGCCGGCGTGTTTGGAGGAGAATTAAAAAGAGAGAGAGAGAGAGAGAAAGGAGGCTACAAATACTTACTGGGCTCCGTAGGGGAAAACGGAGCAGAAAGGTAGCAATCAATATTGAAACACAGAAATTAAGCGTTTAAATGGGTAATTAGGGAGCAGTTGGTTGGTTCACACCTGTACGTGGCGCCGCTGCCAGCTCGGCGCATCTGTCTGCCTCCACCTGCCAGGCACCTGCCACCGTTTCAATGGAAGCCTGATTGCATTCAAACGCCGAAGACTCTTTTAAGCTTCTTAGTGATTCGTGCACCCCCCCACCCCTTCCTCATCGCCGAACCCCCCCCTCCCTCCTGCTAACCCCCCCCCCCGCATTATTTTGTATTTATTTGTATCTGTTCATTCCAATGCAGGTGCCTCGGAGTAATACTCAAGTGCGCCATACATGAGTGATTCCTTTATGCCTCAGTTCCTGCATTTGTCATTTTGGCGAAAGCAAGAGGATTAGGGCTTTGGATGTGTACCTCTGCTTTCTTCCTCTTTCTTTGGTGCTCTGTCTGTTTTTTTCTTTTTTTTCTCCAGCTCTCCTTTTTAACAACATCCTCCCCTAATCATTTGCCTACCAAATTCTTTAACCCTACGGTGGTCAGAGGCCTGTCAAATCCTCTCCACTCGGTTTGCTTTGTGTGCAGCCGACCTGTGACGACTGACTTAGTTCCGACACAGTAGATACGAGGAAAATCTCATGCCCTGGAAGTTAAGGCTAAAGCTCCTTCCGTTTATTCTCCTTTTCTTTTTATCTGGATATCTGCCGACTTTGACTGTTTGCTCTTTTTTCTTGTATATTTAAAATGTTATTAACTTGCAAAGTGTCAAAAGGTTCTTCGAAGTCAAATCAGAAGTCCTATTTAAAACGTACTCGAAGTTGTCTTTTGAATCATTCCAACATGTTTGAGTAATTCTTTTCAGCTCACAATGTGTGGTTTCATCTCGCAACATCGTTAGGTGGTAAAACAGTTTCTATGTGCTCTGAAAGTCCACCTTCATCAAAGCGCTAACATTTTCCACGATGCGTTTCAACTTCAGAGAAAGCAGCAATTGTTTTTTAACCTCATTTGATCTGCTTTACTCCTCAACATAGGTCAGCATAGGTCAGTTCCTTGTATCCTTCAGAAAATGGAGAATCTTGTATGATCAGAAATTAAATCTCTTGCTGGTGGTGCAGTGGTTGGAGGTGTGGCACATGTGTTGTTTTCTTCCCGATCTTGACAGTTTGCCAAATATATCTACACTTTCTCTACTTACTACACACAACAGCTTTTCTGTCTATGGCCAGAAAATGTATCCTTGAAATACTTTTTGGCTATGAAAAATGAAACATCAGTGTGAGGATTACAAAATAGAAATAATTAAGATGAGTTATGTATTGATTGATCAACATGTTTGAGTTGTCCTGGCTATCCAGTGTGTTCAAACGTCTTTTCAGCCGCCCCCTATCCTCGCCTACATCACTGTGTTTTATTATTCAAAAATTGCTGATTCTGAGTCACACATAGGGTTCAGAGATGTTGCATAGCCATTTTTTATTTTCATTTCAACAATAAGAAGTATCGGTAAATGACGTCATGCTTAAGATCTATAGTTTAATACTATACAGTTTCTCTGGACAATATCACTGTAGCCCCCAGCTCTACTGTAAGAAACCTTGGGGTCCTATTTGACCAAGATCTCTCATTCAAAGCACATATAAATCAAGCCTGTAAAACAGCCTACTTTCATTTGCGTAACATAACCAAAATTAGAAAAATCCTGCCCAGAGATGATGCCGAAAAACTCATCCATGCATTTGTCACATCCAGATTAGACTATTGTAACGCCCTGCTTGCAGCGTGTCCTAAAAGCTCTATAAGAAGCTTTCAACTGGTTCAAAATGCAGCAGCAAGATTATTAACAGGTACTAGAAAAAGAGATCATATTTCACCAGTGTTAGAGTCTCTTCACTGGCTTCCTGTTGAGTTTAGAATCAAATTTAAAATCCTCCTCCTGACTTATAAAGCTTTAAACAATATGGCCCCATCCTACCTCAAAGATGCAATAGTAGCGTACCATCCAAACAGAGCTCTTCGTTTTCAAAATGCTGGACTATTGTTAGTCCCCAGAGTCTCTAAAAGCACAGTAGGAGGTCGAGCATTTAGCTACCAAGCTCCTATGTTATGGAACCAGCTCCTGTTCATGTAAAAGAGGCCGACACAGTCTCTACATTTAAGACCAGGCTCAAAACGTTCCTCTTTGAAATAGCTTATGGTCAGGCCAGTTAGGAACAGAAATAAAAACCTACAGTTTTAGCTATGCTGCCCTTGGAGCAATTCTGCTTAAGTATGGCAGCTTGAACACTATCCTCTGGTTCTTCCTACTTTATCTATCAACAATATTTAATATTACTTCAACTGTAGTCTGTTCATTGCTGTTCACATGTTTCTCTTTCTCTCCACTTCCCCCGGGGAGTGGAGACTGTTTCAGGCACTGCGGCGGCTGCTCCAGTGACGACCCCCCCATCTGTCTGGAGGATCGATCTCTACACTGGACGATCTATGCGCCACCCGCCTGGAGGAACTCCCTCAACCCTGGATTAGCCACACCTCGTCTGCCTGGACGAACTCCATCTACTTAGATTAACTGTTCCTCATCTCCTGCTGGAGGATCTCTCTACACTGGTGGACTGCTCCTCGTCCGCCTGGAGGAACTCTTTAAAGCCACCTCCCTCTTGAGTGGTTCTGGCTCCACAGTCCAAGTGGATGCGTCAGTCCTAGTTCATCTGCAGCCTGTCCGTCCGTGGGAGTAGGATCTCTCCTTCACTGTGGTTCTCCCCGAGGTTTCTACTTTTTCCCATGGGGTTTGTAGTTTTTCTCGCCTTGAAGGAGGGTCAAAGGACAGGGGCATTCTGGGACAGTTATCTGAACTGCTTTTACCTGTGGCCCATCGAGGCAACTGTTGTTGTGATTTTGGGCATTATAAAAATAAATTGATTTGATTTGATTTGATACTAAATACTTGAGAAAAAGAAGAAAAAAACAACCCAAAAACACTATGTTGTCTGCAAGGAATAGTGAGTACATCCTTTCCACTTGGACCTTTTTTTACTAAACACCAGACTAAAATGAGCCTCATTTCAAACTGAGGCTGTTTCTGAACCTTTGGAGCACAAACTATTGGCTGGACTCTTTGTGAAGCTGAGACTCTAAGAGAGTTTTGTCCTCTGGTGTCTGATTTACTCTAATTACGAGTGGAAACAAGCTGCAAAGAGGAAAACCAAAATGTAAAGTCCACCTAAATGATCTTTGTTAATATATGAATGAGTAAAGCTGGTGTTTGTAGGTAATGCCTGACTGACACTAGATTGGGCTTTTGTTTGGTTTTAACAATTTCTCTTTCAAAGCTGAAGCTAATTTAACTAAAATGTGTTTTAGGGAGTTGTAATAAAGTAAAAAAGTCCAGACGGAATCCATATAGTCCTATTAAATTGAATTTTAGTGTAATTTCTTTCTTTCTTGTTTGTGCTGTAGGAGTACAAACTAATCCGGATTCATCCCAGAACGTTTGATTTGAGTGGAAATAAGAGAGTTACAGCCGTCTTTTCATATTCAACAAGTCCGGCAGCTTGATAGTTTCCTTTTATCAGATGGAGGATAAAAAGGAATAAACAAAAAAAAGTCCAATTGAATAATAACAGGGTACTAATTTAATTTGCTGTGCGTTATTGTTTCTCAACCTGGGACCCATAGATAAATAAGTGTGATGTGGAAGTAAAAACAGAGGAAGGACAGGTTCTCAAGCTTTTTACACAAGTACAACCCAAAAAAAAGATTTGCCTTTCCAAGTCCCACCAGATCTAAATCAGATCTGTAACAGGACTATTCCAGATCTAAATTAGGCCTAAACCAAATCTTAGAAGGAATAAACCATTACCACAGTAGTTTTAATTCCGAAATAACTCAAGGAAGAGCAAAACTGTGAATAAAACATCCTCTAAACCCTTCATTTTCAACCAGTGTGCTGGGGAACACTAGTGCGCCTTGAAGTTTTTCCAGGTGTGCCTTGAAAAATGTCCAATTTGAGTTAACAGGTTCACAAATGTGGATGTAAATAACAAATGTATCTTTTCAGAGTGTCTTGAGCAACTTCTGCACCAAAAAATAATGTAAAACCACCACTAATGCCAAATTTAAAGCACCAGATAGTAGCACAAACATGATTTGGCTCATTATATGCCATATTTGATTAACTAAATTGTCTGAAATGGTCATGTTTTTGTTGTACGTGGTGTGCCGTGGCATCTTTTAAACCTAAAATGTGTGCCTCAGCTTGAAAAACACTGCTCTAAACGAAACAAACCCTAGAACTGTGGATGTGTCCGCGTCCCAGAAGAAGCTTGCGTTCCACCAGTTTGAGAAACACTCAGACGGCGGATTAACAGTGAGAACATCGTACACAAAAAAGCTCCCACAAGGCCCGAAATGAACCGGCCCCCCTCTCCTTCCATTCCCCTCGTCCCGGCGGGGGGCTGCGTGTGTCCCGCGTAGAGTGTGTAAAACGCGCAGAACTCCAGCCTGACGAACTAATGTGCTCATCCGGATTCGGTTACGGCGATTCAACAGTTCGAGAGGCACCATCTGGGCGTCTGTTAACCTGAGTCAGATGTGCGCCTGTCGCTTCTGCAAGGTACAGCAGCTTGGCTAATGATTCTTAATCTTTTCTTTAATTAAATTGTGCAGCCAACCTGAAAAATCTATCTTTATGCAAATGCGCAACTCCTTTTTTGGCATTTGCTTACCGTAATGCACTAATAAGGTTAATTTAATAAAAATCTGTTCCAGTTTTGAGAGATAATTGCGTGTTTTTTGATGTGCTCGGTGCCGCGCGGTTGTTTGCGGGGTGAGACCTGCCGTGGATAATGGTATTTGTGTGAAGTGGAAATCTATTTTGCTCGGCGTCGTGTGCCACAGGGGCCCGCGGTGACACATCCTGTGAGGTGCGAGCTCGCGGTGACGAGGCAGGTGAGAGGTCACACCGACGAACGCGACAAGTCAACTTAGCCAAAGACGCAACAGCAGTAAGCACATCGGTCAATCACTCGGCGTAGTGAGGCAAGCGCTAAAAGGAGGATATATGCTGGCTTTGCGTTTGGAGTTTGGAGGTGGAAATGACAGGAAGTGGCACTGAGTTGCACTAAAGCTTGACAACATGAGAGGAGGGGCACAGAATTCACTCCAAAATGTACGGGGAATGCATTTTAGTGCTAGACAATAAACAAAACCAAAAAAAATTCAACAAATAGAGTAACTTTTAAATGGGTGGTGTCATCGCTGGCTTGTCTTTGTTGAAGTTTTTGCTTTGCATGGAATGTTCCACAGTATGGGATCAAACTGATACATCTCCATGGAGACAAGCAGGTGATGTTAGGCCAAGACTAGATCTGTGGAGTGGCAACCTCACTCTAACCTGCATTTAAAAGCTGAAAGCTAGATTCTTGTTTTATTGTTACTTGTGTTGATAAAGTGTTGTTTTTTGTTGCCTAAAATAAATGAGTATGTTTCATTGTTTTATATGAAACAAACCGAAAAAAGGTATAGGCTGAAACTTCGGCTTATTGGCGTAAGAGCTACCCTCCAACTTTACAGAAACATTAGATAAGTTAAATTTCATAAATACACAACTTAAGCTTTATTCTTATGATTTTGTTATATCGTTATTTTTTAGATTTTGAAAAATAGGATTATTCTCCTCTTAGATCATTCCACAGGTTTGGAGAGAAGTACAGTTCTTTTTTTTTACATTAGTTCTGACCATTTGTACTTCAAATATATCCTTCTACTCATATCATCATATTTAGCTTCCTTGATTTCCAACAAACAGACATTTTTCTACAGGCAGGTTTTCTAACTTAAGAACTTACATTATAACTCATTTACATAATATAGTAATACACAGTCCTGTACGTTTTTGTTTGTACATGTGTTATGTGTGGGTAGTAGTCACTTACATTTACTTTAGTAACATTATTAATACATTTGAGTAACCTTTTGACACAACACTTACTCCTACTTGTAAACATTTTATTGAATTAACAGTACTCTTTAACTTTAAACAAGTCAAAGACAACTTTAACAATTTGAAACGATTTAAACATTGTGTTTCTTGCACGGCTGTTCCAGATATGATTACTTTTTTATCATGTGTCTGTCAACTCTTTGAAAATACATGATTATTGCATGCAGTATTTAATGTTTTATTAACTTCAAATGTTTTAATTAACTTCAAACTAAACCAGATGTTACGCCTAGACGTCTAGACAAGTAGTAGTTTACCCAAATACTTTTTTACTCTTTCTTGTGTCATTTCTTGGACACCTTCTACTTGAATATTATTTTGAAGTAACTTTGCTCTTTCTTGAGTACACTTCTTGGCTATTCCATCAATGACGTTAGCCAGGTTACCCTCGCTCACAGTGAGAATGCAGTTTTTCAAGGAATTTTTAGCAAATTTTTAGCTCCATTTGTAATTGAATAAATAAATGTACAATAGAAAGGTTTAATGCAACACTAAGGAACATTCTTGGACCAAGCAATTCATCTACAGTGAGACAAGCAAGGCTCCCATCAAATAAAAGTGCAGTGAAAAGTGAAATGCAGTGAAATGCGTAATCCAATCTGTCATGTGCACTTCAACTGCAGTAAGCAAAACGACGATCACTTTAAACAATGATACAAGTGCTAAAGAAAGTATATGCTAGCCGTGTGTCAAATTACTGGAATAATAATATCGTTGCATTTTGATTTGACAGCTTCAACATGCATGCAGACTTTAAACAGTAAGTTTTCAAAGACTTCCCTTTGGTGCCATAAAGTTGCATTATGAAGCATTTCCATAGCAGTTGGGGCTACCTGTTTATATCGCTAATGAACAAGCTTACTGCTGATTGCGCCTCGCGGTATTGCTGGTTTTAAAGCCTTCCGTGGGCACCTGGTAGAGCTTTACTAGACGGAACTGCAGTTTGCGGAGTGCAGGTTTGCAGCGAGTGCAGAAAAAAGTCATTAATTAGATTACATTAGCTGCAAAGGCTTAGGAGGGGATTAATGTCTGGAAACGTGTGCACTCAAAAGCAGCAGATAGCGTACCTGGGTGTGCTTTTGACGCGATTACGGCGGCGTTGATGAGCTGAGCAGTCCTGACGCCGCTCCTGTTTGTCAACCTTAGAGTAATCTTTCTTTTGTGCGACGGCGGAAGAAGGTAGATTTAGACATGCTTGTGTGTTTTAAAGACGTCAGCCGAAGAAATACGTCGCCTGTCTCTCCACTGTCGGGTTTTCCCCTCGGTGCGATCTTGGCACAGGCTTATCCAGTCAAGGTGCGCCGCGTTCTGAAGCCGGTAATAGGTGAATCACTGCAGCGTATCCCCGGAATCCTCCCTGGTGGCGCGTAGTCCGGCTGGCAGCGGCGGCAGGAGGCACGTGTCGGGAGACGCCGGCGTGTCAGAGCGCGTTGTTAAGGCGACCGATCTCGGCGGATGGAACAAGACATCCGTCAACGTCTCCTTGGCGCGTGATTCCTGCGCTATGGGGAATACCAGGTGCTACAAGGCCAGAGTCAATTCTCTAGTTAAATAAGGGAAAAAACGTGGAGGGCGGAAAGGAGGGGAGAGCGCAGACAGAAGAGCAAGTCCCTCTGCGAAAAGGTAAAAATATTATCATAGCACACGTCGGAAAGTGCAATCCAGCCGATAACTTGACGGCCCCCGATGTCAGACAAGCTCACTAACAAGTCTGACAATTGAAAGTGAGGTGAATCTTCGGGGAAATGGGGGGAACGGTGCTGTCGGCGAGCCTCTTTTCAACCTGCCATTCTGCTCCTCTTTTTCCTCGGCTCTTAACAGTGAATAACATTGACTCACAGAAGAAGAAGAAGCGGCGGCAGCAGCGAGGAGCTAAGGTGCGGAAGCCGGTAGCGTCACCTAAGCGGAGGCGTGCTGATCACACCTTGGCGTAATGAGCTTCTTAGACGGTCGAAAATAGCAGAGTGCAGAGAAAATAGCAAGTGTTTGCTGTACCTTTCCGCAGACACCCTCCCGGAGCACACGCACACAAACACACACTCTGTCAGGTGGAGCGGCACTCGTTTACGGCTCTGGCTCGGGTCCAGGGGGACGCTGAGCAAAGAAAAAGGGAGTATATTTATCTAACGCTAACACCGCTCTAGCCCTTGAGTCCACATCCAAATCCAATCTTGAGTGTATGCCGCGTACAGGTGCACAATTGATTGCAAAAATGTTTTCAGTGTCAATAGCTGCCGGAGTAACTTTCCAAATGAAGGCGACGTTTGAAGGCAAGTGGGGACGTGGCTTGTAGAGGTGGAGAGTAGTACAGTAAAAAAAAAAATACTGTGGATCATTTTTACTTTGCTATATTTGAGAGCAGGTATATGTACTTTTCATTAAGATGTTCGACTGGATTGAAAAGTAGAAAGCGCTTTTCATATGGATTTTTTTTTTGTTTGTTTGCATATTCAAATTTCAAAATATAACAACAAACAAACAAATAAAGGATATTAGTTCAGTTAGCTATTACCAAAAAGCAGGACAATTCTTTATCAAAATTAATATTCAACACTTCTCCTAGTCCATGTGAAATATTTTAACTTTCATTTGATTTGATTTTTTTTTTTTTAGTTTTTCTTTTCTTTTTTGTGTACCTATAGCTGTACTTTCAATGGGTGATTTTTTGATTGTTTATGATGTTTCACTAAAAGAATACAGGGATATATCGAGGAAAGCAGCAGCCTGGTTAACTTGTTGGCGCCAGGTCAACATGAACGGTGATTCGTAATTCGTAAATTAAGCCAGTGTTTCCCAAATAGCGGTACGGGGACCCTAAGGGGTAGATGAGCAGTTACCAGGGGGTATTTGGAATGATTTCAGGTTTGCAATGAAGATAAAATAGTTCTTTATCTGAATAGAAGAATAGAAGTGTTATTAGTATTAAATTTATGACATTATTGGATCATCTTGGACCATAAATATAATGAGAACAAAAAATATAATAGTAATAATTGACAATATCTGACAAGTAAACCCATTTATTTGTTTGAAAGTCAAGTTAAGGGTGAGTGTGAAACAAAGCTTAGGGGGTACTCCAGACAAAATGGTTGGGAACCACTGAATTAAGCAAACTTTATTATGCTACATAATATCTCTTCATAAGTCTCTTCGATTGCCTTAATAAAGCATGAACAAAGACTTGATTCATTTTCAACAAATTGTTTATTGAGAAGGCTTTGTAATTACTCTATTAATACTCTAACGCTTAACCCCTTAATTAAGTAGTTACTAAACTATTTGTTCATCATCAATAACGTCTGTTAATGCTTTATTAAGGCTAATTAAGCTGTAGTTATTATAAAGTGGTATTATACTCTTCAATCACAAGAAGTTCTAATCACAGAGGCCGGTTCTAACTATTCTGTGGCTGCGTTCACACTTCAACACACACCACATTAAAACTACAAAAAAACAGGGACTAAAATGTAGATAAGACCAGGACAAAACCAAGACCAGAATCCAAGTCAGGTCTCCCAGAGGTGGTAGTACAAAAGTACTGTATTCGTCGATGTAAACCCTCATTCGTCCAGGTGTGGTCCATCGTAGAAAGGGTTTCAGGGGTTGTCAGGGGTTGTCATCAAACGGCGTCTGGATGACAACCCCTGAAACCCTTTCTACGTTAAAGTACTGTACTATCCAAAAACATTTAGGTATCTGTGCTTTCTTAAGTACATTTTATATCGTAAACATTTTACTTTAACTTTACTACATTTAAAAAAGTGTATCTACTTCACAAAATGTTTGAACTGGACTGACAAATAGCACAAAGTAAATTGTTGTTTAATACTTTTACTTAAAGGACCTGTACCCAATTGTTTTCATGTTAGAAAGAAAACTTGATCATGATCCAGTATTGATATATTCTGAAAGTATGTTTCTGATGAAAATGAGACCACAAAGATGGAAGTGTGCTGTTAGCATGCTAATGTTTGTTGGCTTTACTGTTGTGAAAAGCCCTTTAAATTTAACACAATTAAGTTTTTGGATGCTCAGAATGCATTGGTTAATTGAGTGATATGGATGGCTGCAAAGAGTTTGGTTTTTCCTGTTTTAAGACAATAAATATCGGGAAAAGAATTTTTTTTTTAATGGTTTGTTTACTTTTTGTTTAGTTTTTTTCCTCCTGTATCTCTACTTTTACTTATGTATCAGGTTCTTATGTTTCTCTAATTATTACTTAGTTTGGTGGGAGGGCACATGTGGAAAATATTTATCATAGTTTTACATCAGTCAAGGTGCAGTTTGCGAAGTAATTTTGAAAAATAAGTTTACAGAAAGTAGAGCGGGGTTCTATAACAGAATCCCTCTGTGATGTCATCAAAAAGCGACATGCCATTGACAATACAGGGACAATTACCACACTACCGATATTTTTCTGTGAGTTTAAACCATATTTCAACAAAATAAAGAACTTAAATAACTCAGGTGTTATTTATTGTCAATTCCTGACTATTGTGTAATTTAGATGGAGTTTGGCCTTTGCTTTCAAAATGGTGGTGGAATTACCTCTACTTATGTCACAAATGCCACGTCCAACCAGGAAGTAACAGTAGAAACTTAAAAAATAACTGTCAAACCGGGGACCAATGGGCAAAATGTTTAGTAAAATCTTAAATATAATCACGTTCACTCCGTTTAAGTTAAACGTGTAGTCTGACCTGTCATATAGACTTTAAGTACTTCTTCCAGCACTGCTCCTGACCGTGAAACTAGCTCAAGATCTGGACAAAGGTAGTGCCAAGTCCTGTCATCTTTAAAACGCTCGCATCAGCACAATAAGAAATGAGTGAATGCATAACACCAATCTATATTTTCACATTATCCATAAAAATGCCTGTTCTAAGCATGCAGATTATAACAACTCAAAAGATCCGCAGAAAATACCACTAATGTAGCTACTTTGGCCATTTAGGAAACAAATTACCCTCCTGGCAGCGGTGTGCAAAACTGTGTATACGCCATAATTCAGTCTATCAATAATTACTGGGACTACCTGCTCCAACATGTGTAATCTTCTTAGGATTATGTTTGTGGGAACGCGGCGGTGACAGGTGTCTCTGCATTAGGCTCCATTAAAACTCGATTATGTGGCAGAGGCAGTGGGTTTGGGGGAAGATGGAGTTGTTGGCGCGGACACCTCGCAGCAGACGCGCTGTTTAAACCTGTATTTACTCGGCTGTGGTCTGCTGAGCGAGCATTTCTAACATAGTGGCGCGCATTAGGCCTGAGCGGGATGTGCACAAGGAGCAGGTGTGGGTGGAGTTAAACGTGATGTAAGATGGTAAAAGTTATGTGGTGTTGAGGTAGTAACTTGGAAAAAAAAATGCAGGGAGATAATAGATTTGTAAAAATGTAAATGAATGGATTCAAATTTTCTTTAGTTCCAAATCCAAACTGATCCAAACTAATATTTCTGCAGTTTTGTGGGTGATTTTACAGTCATTTCACATTTGTCAACAAAGACACTTAAAGACATGTAGCAAACTAACTTGATCTGTTACTTAGTTGGTACTTTCAATGGCGCTTGGAGTTGTACTTGTACTGATAGTTAGTGGTACTTATAGCATTACTTATAGTGGTAGTTTATGGTACTATATTGGTACTTATAGTGGTACTTTTATCAATAATCACAGTGATACTTACAGCATTTACTAGTGCTACTTCTAGAGGACCTTTACTGATACTTAGTGGTACATATTAGGGCTGCAAAAGTATCGATATTGCAATATTAGCTTCTGTAATAATCCATATATTCATACTAACTAAATATAGCGGCTCCATGTGACAGAAATTGACTGTATTTAAAATGAAAATATTCAAAAAGGCAGATTTTATGAATGATTCTCTTGATTAAGTCTTAGTTAACATTGATTTAGTCTTTGACTTAGTTGTTTTGACGTAATTTGACAAATATATTAAGGCGTTTTTGTTTTCATATAATTGAAAATACTGTATCAAAAAGTATATTCAAATATTGTAATAATATCGTTTACGCAGCACCTAACAACCAAATTGCCATTATGTTCAATATTGTGCAGCCCTCGTACATGTATTTGGACTTCTAATTGTAGTAAGTGTTACTGACAGCTTACTTACAACTTATTTGTAACTACTGCTAGATATAGTCTGAGG
Source organism: Rhinogobius similis (assembly GCA_019453435.1). NCBI lineage: Eukaryota > Metazoa > Chordata > Actinopteri > Gobiiformes > Gobiidae > Rhinogobius > Rhinogobius similis. The sequence goes on from CM033620.1 coordinate 47,783,845, forward strand.
GTGGTGGTATTAGCAATGGTAAACAGAAAGTGGACTGATTATAATACCATAATAAAGCAAACATGAAGCTAAACATTCACTAAACTGTGACACATACTGGTAATTATCATTCCATACAGTGGCACTTAGAAATTAGCTCTACCTGTGTCTGCTGCTCATGTCCAATTAGATATCAACATTACATATGTCACCAAAATGATCAAACTGGAGAAAAACAGGCAACATTTTAAGTATTATCATGTTCACTGCGTTTTTGTGAAATGTGTAGTTAAACCTGTTGTACGTAAGCTAAAATGAGGTAAAGTCCCGAACACAGCACAATATTGAACCGAGCTTCAACAGATGAATCAAAACACAATGGAACATGTAGAAACTGGCCTCCGTCCAAACGCCCCTCCTCCCCCCTCACATACACACACGGCCTTGTCCTGAGCCCCCCTCCCCCTCCGGGCCCCGGTGCAGTAATGGCTGGCAGGTCACAGGCTAAAGGAAGTGCTAACGCTCAGTCACAGCCCACATAATGAGGAGCCCAGTAAGGAGACGCCATAATATCCCTGCTAATAAGGTATAATCGTCTCATTCTAATCAAGTTATGTGCAATTTATGGAGGTTAGGGAATGGGCCTCTGACCAGGAAGGGCTGTGTGTCGTCTGTGGATGTGCGTCTGCGGGCTCGGGGTGAGTGTTCAGAGACCCACTGAGGATACACGGCCCCTAGTGCAGAGGTTATGCAGATGACATCGCAACGGTTGGAATTTTAGCAGTGAGTGGCAAAACTGCATGAGTTTCAGTGGTAAGTAATGCAATGTTCTCCTCTAAGAGCTCAAACACAGCTAAATTTGAATGAGCCGCTATTGTCTAATAACAAATATAAAAGTCTACAACGCTGCATATTTAGTTTGTGTCTGACATCTAACCATATACACATAAATAAACCAGATAAACAATAGGAACACTACAGTTTTACTCACATTCATCACTGATACAGACTTTGAGATCACACACTGTTGAACTGATTAGTTTTTCTCCTTAAGTAAGAAGTTTCTGAGTTTGTGCGTAGAGTCACTCGTGGCTTCTGTTGGTGTTGTATTTTGTGTTCAATGGTGACGCTGGTTGTTTTGCTTGCACTGTTGATGTCTTGTGTCTGTGTTGAAGCATGTGGTCCCCTGTCCCAAGACAAATTTCTCTCACGAGAGACAATAAAGGATTATCTTATCTTATCTTATAACATTGATTGTTGAAGTGTCCTTTATCTCCCTTTACCGTTAACTAACAAACTAGCTAAGCTCTGCACAGTTGGAGTAACAACAGAAACAGAAACTACTTTCAGTTTCCATTTCACAGTATAAAGCGAAACAGAAGCTCCACTGGCAAAAAAACAACATCAGAGAAACACGACAGTCGGGACATTGAGGGCCAGTTTTAAAAATGATGCATAACCTCTGTAGTGAGTTCAAATGTTGCGTATGCTAATTTACCTTTTTAGCCATATTACATAGTAGTATGGTTATGAAAAGTGAGGTAAACTATGTGACTTTTCTGGTGCTTTTTGATTATTCCACTGCATTAAACGTTTCTATTTCACTTTTATTCCATCATGCATACTTTTTTTTTTTTGCTGAAAAATACCTCCACACTGTAATCGGGGTTGCCTCTTCACAGATCTGACCTGTACGTTTGCCTACCTGCTTATCTTCAGACAGATAGATTTGTTTAATGCTTACAGTGGAACGTAGAAAAAGTTTCAGAGGTTTTCATCTGGTCAGTGTTATAAGATCAACTTTCCGAACCAAAATCAGTTTTCAATCTAAAGGATCTGGTCTGAACCTCTAGGCCTACAGTTTGTCCTCAGCTTTGGGACGCAACCCTTTTATGTCACATCTCCACTGCAGCAGCAGAGTCATAAGCCTTCTCAGACTTCCAATTCTCTCCACTAGTTTCTTGGTAAATTACAAATCCTACATTCTTTTCCCTTTATTATCTATCCTCCTGCGCAGTGTCAGCCTTTATTTATAAGCTACTGAAATACGATACTTAGTAATACCATTTTCATTTCAGATCTATCTCCAGCGCTCGCACGTTTTTCTCGGACTTTGATTTTCTGACTACATCCATACCTTTGAAATGGAAGACAATATTCACAGAGCCGAGCATCAGAGCATTATACATGAACTTTAATGTTTATGCCTCCGTTGCGACCATTTCCGAGCGCGACATCAGTCACCGACCTTAGAGGAGGTGTACCTTACATCAGGGAGAGATTTACCTCCTGTCCCTGTTTGATGCAGCAGATTGGTCAAATCCGGCTCAGATTATGCTCATAAACGCCGTTTGGTGGAGGTCGGTCCGATGCAGACCAATTACACAGAGACCGATGGTACCCACACCAGCGACACCTGCTTTGAACTGGCCCCACATCAAACACGGACGGGTGATTATGGGTGCTGTGAAAAATATGGAAAAATACAGAAGACAGACCTTCACCTACAGCAGCAACTACAGCAGCATTTTGATTTGTGCGATTCATGTGCCTTGAAGAAAACAACTTTGCAGAACAGAACTTTGGGCATTCAAAGACCTTTACTCAAAGAACGGTGGGCAAATTGACTGGCTAAAGGAGGCAACATCAGGACTGAACCACCAACTTTGAGCTTAGTGGACGTTTTCCATGGAAGTAGGCTATTCACCTTATTCTGCCCCGCCCACTTTTGCAGTTTTTTGCCACAGATACACACTTTTGTTGTAAACGCACTTCCGTTTGACGAGAACTCCGTTAAAGCTAGTGACGAACGAGGGAAAAGCCTTGCCGCTAAAATGTTACATAAAGTAAGTTGATTTGTGTAAAATGTTTAATGAACACGAGCAACAACAAGTCAACAACGCACCGATTTCCTGGGTGGTCTGAAAACGGCTTTTTAGTCCGTGTAGAACTTATTTTCTGTTGAGCTCGTCTGCTCCATGTAAACTAATACAACAGAAACAAGACGGCGGCGCATACGGCAACGTCCGGAATAAGATGAATAATATTATCTAGAGACGAAGATGAACCAAATATGGTGTCGGATTGGTTACATTGGTCTGTGATTTAGTACGTTATTTTAGTACGTACACAGTGCTCGCGCCACTCATCGTGTGGCAGCAGACACGTGCACCATGTGATCAGTAATGACCAATAAGCGAGATCACTGCTAGTGGAGAGCTAGTGCAGACTGAGAGCGAAGTTAGGCTAAATCTAACTTAAACACTTGAAGTGAAAAGTGTATCTTATGAAAACAGAGAAGAATCGATGTCACAATCCGACATTTGTGAAAGCGTTGTGTCCCAGTCAGTTTGATTCCTCAAATAATACATTGGCGTTCTTTTTGAGAATCATTTCGGGGCCCAGCAGCTGTAGTCGAGCTTTTATTAAACAGAACTGCCAACTAACTATTTCACAAATATAAAAGATAAGACTGAAGTAATGAAGAATGGGAGATAGTTGGCGGTTCACCAGACTCAGACCTCCACAGTCAGTCCGCTGCGTAGAGTGGTTGAACTCGTGCTGAGACAGCCCATCAATCTGGCCCCAGACCCCGTCACCTCCGCGCCCCCGCCCCCCTCCGCCTCCTGTAAGTGCTCTGCCATCCACTGCCCACAGGAGTCCACAGGAACCCACCGGCCCGCGATTCTGCAAACCTATTTTTTCCTTTTAATTTGAGCAATTGCTGCAAGTATTGATTTAGCCGAGGCACAATGGGGGTGTCAGAGAGGTGTGTGGGGGGGGAGGAGGGCGGGGCCGTTAATGCAGTTCCACCAGGGGAATCAAACACTCCCTCTTGTTTTAAAGCGCTCCTCTGCCCCGGCTGCACCGCGCTCCGTTGAGAGCTGTTCGATAGCGCTGATTAAACGCCACATATCCAGTCCATCAATATTATACAAGTCTGGGATGGAGAGGGGAACGGCAAGCACCTGAATGCATCACAACTGTTATTATATCCTATAGCGCCAAATCAAATACATGTTTCCTTGATTATTACTCCACCGTTTTTCCAAGGTCTTAAAAATCAGCATCCATGACAAGATCAACAAATCAAAAATGGCGAAAAAAGTAAACTCATCCACTTCTGAACTTACTGTTCATGAACTTTTTTTCACCATTTTTGTGCTGCCTTCTTTGATCAGGCACACATACATGGATATGTGTGTTCCTTTCCTCGCTCAAAAATTAAAATGCATCTAACAGGTTTTTATGACTTTCTAATTTTGACTTTATTTTACGCCAGTCAAGTAGCTGTTTGTGGAAAAAAAAACTGTTAAAGTCTGTTGAAAATAAAAATAAATTGATGACTTCACATTACTGTAGGAAGATTCATTCCATCCAAAGGTTATAGATAATTTATACAAAACATTAATTCAACAAAGTAAAGGTGTTCACATGTATTTCTTTTAGTCACATATAAGAAAAAAGTTTTAGTGTACAGTTTCTTGGTCATTTCCAAGTGTGATGTCATAATTTGCAACCAAGAAGTGAAATTACAAAGCTAACAAAAATAAATAAATGGTGAACTGGGGTGTAATTTTTTTAACCAAGTTTTAAATATAATTAACATTTTACTTAAATGAGTAGTCCAACCTGTCATGGGCACTTTAAAGGGGCTGTACCCGATTATTTTTGTTTTCCATGTAATAAAGTAAACTCTGTTTTGCCATTGTACATATATATTATAAAACAATCTTTAGAGAGAGCTTTTTCTATTCTCTTTGAAGCAGAAAGTGTGCTGTTAGCATGATACTGTAACAGCAAAGATCATTCTGGCCTTTTAAAGTTGTAAAACGCAAGTATACACTCGTCGCCGCGAATAAATAGGATGTTAAGAATGCATTAAATAAGTGAGCAATACTGCTATAAAGAGTTTAAAATGAACTAATTCTGCTTTTCACGATTTTTAAAACAGTAAGACATCACTTAGCCAAAGATTTGTCAAGCCAGGAACTCTGCTACTAGACATTTGAAGAAAGATAACAGACAAGTAAAAAGCTAGCACTTGTTATAGGTATGAAATAAAATCTCTTTTTTTTTTCTTCAATTTTTAAATGTTAAACACATAAACTATACAACACAACAGAGAGACAGAACAAAAAATGTTAATAGATAAAACCCAAAAGTAACAAAAGACATTAAAAGTAGACAGTAAAATTACGGTACATTTTGTTTAGCGTATAGGTCCCATTTGGTGCAAAGTGTCAAAAAAGCTACATCTTGAAATTAAAGCTGGGCTACCTGACTTTTTTGGGTGTAAATTAGTAAATTTTGTGTTTTCCACCATAGAGTATCTAGTAAAAGCAGCACTTTCTGACAAACATGAGACCTCTGTGTGCTGTCTGCATGTAATAATAAAGTATTTTGTCTCAAAGTAAGGGCTGAAAGCGTCGCGTTGATTGGCTGCACTTGGGTGGTCCTCCCCAGCTTCCCTTTGCTGCCTGAAAAAATCAGTTCTTAAGCTGTGCACAGGACCGAAAATGAATGTATGTGAATTTTTATGTGTCAAAGGGTTTGTGAGAGCAAGGGTCGAGTTACACAAAGTTAAAAACCTACTTCTGGTTCCGCAGTGTGAAAATCATGTACACCAGCTTTAAGTCTGAATGTAATTGTTCCCAACGTCCATTAGAATATCGGTCCAATCCCAGTTTGTGTCATCCATTTCTTTGTGACAGCCTTAGGAATGCAATCTCTTTGAATCAAGAAATTATGGGCATTTGACGATTTACGAAGACCAAGAATTTCGTATCTTTTCTAGGCATTTGTTCCATTGATTTTCCTGTGGTCTCATAGATGTACTACTTTCTTTACCCAGTTTTCCACGGCACTGAACAGTTTGCCTCAGGTACAGTGCGACCCCAGTGTTCCGCATACTTCCAGGGCACCGCTCCAAACGGGACCTGCTCCACAGACAGGAGGGGACAGTCGATAGCACCAGCGCATGATAATCGATGGTCATTTGTAACAGCAGGGTGGGCAGAGGTCCGATCACTGAAATGATTGTCACCGCGCGCCGTGGAGCTGTGCAGTCAGCCCGCCGCCAGCCACAGCCACAAGATAAATGACAAAAGAGTACCGGAGTGTCGGGAGTGAGATAGCAGTTAGTCATACCTGCGAGTACAAGGAGCGGACAGGGGGCATGTCGATAGCACTCAGACGGGCTGGAGAGAGCGCGAGGGAAGGAGGGGAGGCAAATTATTCAAACAAGAGTCCAAAAGTAGTTTACGTCTTAGTTTTCTTGTTGGTAAGTTATTTAAACAACTGGAAAAGAGGTTTAGATGATTTTATTTTCAAGATAATACTGTATTATGACCAGTTTCACCAGTGGAGGAACTGGCTGGAAAAAGTTTTTTAGACAGCATGGCTTTCATGTGCATTTAAAACCACATAACACGCTAAGACAGAAACAGGTTCATCGCAAGGACAAGATGCCATGACAATACTAGTCCTGGGAGTTACAATTTGTCAGATTATTGTGTTTGAATAAAGGGAATTAAAAGAAAACGTCCTGACTTGAAGCGATCCAACCACAGTTGTTAATTTTTCTCTCAAAGGCAGAAGACATTCTCAAATGTATCATTCAGAACAAAATGCACCATAGACTTGAAACTTTATTCATTCATTCATTTTCTACCGCTTATTCCCGTTAGGGGTCCCGGGTGACTGGAGCCTATCCCAGTGACTTTGGGCCTTAGGCGGGGTACACCCTGGACTGTGGCCAACTCGTTGACAGAGAGACAGAGACATTGACAGACAACCATTCACTCTCAGATTCATACACTGCGGGCAATTTAGAGTTGTCAATTAACCTACACAGTCATGTCTTTGGACGGTGGGAGGAAGCCGGAGAACCCGGAGAGAACCCACGGTAACACAGGGAGAACATGCAGTCTCCACCCAGAGAGATCGTGTGATGTTAGGGTGGTCCGGGATTCGAACCCACGATCTCCTCATTGAGAGGCAGAAGCTCTAGCTGCTCTGCCACCGTGCACCCCCCACTTGAAACTTTACTACTCTCTAATACTCCTGCTCCTCCTGTAATGATTCTCAAACATTCAATAAAAACGTTGAGCATTCAGCATAATACTAAATACATTTTGTATATGGGACAGCCCTGACGCTGTCCTTAACATATAAATGGGGCCAACGGCATTGGATAATATATTAAAATATCACTGTTACCTACTTCGCTAGCTATCTAATCCATGTACCTTTTGATTAAAGACATGTGTATCTGCCTGGCTCTCTTTCAGACCTCGAGTTATACACTGCCCAGTAGTCCAGGGTTATTCTCATACATCTTCTCCACACCCCCCTCTTCCAAAACACAATCAAACCCTGTAAAGAGCAGCGTGGACGGAGACACCTCTCAGAAAGTCAACCCCGTTCGTGCATCAAGCCTCCTCATCGATCTCCCAACGACCCAATGGAAGTCCTGCATTGATCACCGCAGCTCAGGGTCTTATTAAACAAGTGTGGCTGTCCCTAAAGCAGCCGTCGCGGACATCTTACCTAACATGTGACTAGTGCATTGATTTTTTTGGGACTCGGCGAGGTGCTGTTTGCATGGCCCGCACCGGCAGACACTCCAACCGCAATTTGTGATCGGCCATCAGACTCCGCAGGTCAATACGGTATCCGAGGAAGCAGCTAATAGGAATAAACATTTCACCTTTGTCTAAACAATCGAGTGGTCGAGAGTCCCCGAAGTGAACCAAGGGTCAATGGGTGAGCGCTGGACACTGTTTTAAATGGTCTCATACAGAAAAGGCTATTACTAATCCATGCGGAGTCATTTTTCTGGGCTTCGTGTCAGCTAGGGGGATGCAGGTGAAATTTAATTGTGGTGTTCGGAGCAGCAACCATGAGCTACGCAATCCATGAGCTATTTGTTGTCTGCGCATTAAAGGGCAAGACACGTCGAGGTTGATCTGAAGAAGTTTGAACATTTATAAGAGCTTTAAACTTTTTATGAATGAATGTGTGGGTTATCTAGAGAGAACAATGAGACGAGGAGGTGTGTACAGTTTCAAACCCATGAGTTACGTAATTTTCATTCTGGCAACTGGTATTCCCTACAGTCCCCCATCCAAGAAATTACCATAAACAGTCTTAATGCTATCTTTTCATAGTAGCTTTAGTTTTACCTTTTGACGTGTTCATACTAAACTTACAGTAGTTTGTCATTTAAATTCAAGTCCCTCTGTTCAAACCTCTGTATTTCTTGCTTTACATACAAAATATACAACAAAATGACAAAAATTAAGTTAGTTCTGTATGCCACTAAGGGTAAATCTAACCCAGGGGTTCCCAAAATGTTCTGGTCGGGACCCCCAAAATAGCCATGTAACCAACTCGGGACCCCTGATGTGAAACGAAAATTACAGTAATAATAATTTAAAGCTTCAAATCAGGTTTAATGTTGTTGATTTGCATAGTTGATTGTCTTATTTTATAAAACTGCTGTAAAATATACCGTTTTAATTACAAATAGGGCGAGAATCTTTACCATTCCACCACCCAATCTCTTTTCCAATATTGCAAGATCATTCATTATGGATTCACTCACCTATAATTAACAGTTTTTAGCTTACTTTACAACTGTCTTGGAAATAACTACACCTTATTTTACCTTAACAAAGAATTTACAAAGACTTAATTCATAATGAGCATATAGGCAACGACTTAAATAAGGTTAGGGTTAGGAATTAGGGTTAGAGTATTAGTCACTAAGCCTGAATCATTCTTAATAAACTACTCATTATGAGTAACCCTGACTTTTTCTGCTGCTGCTCTTGTGTAATTGCACAATGTATTTCTCAAACATTATGAAACCGTCACAGGGATTTGGCTAATTCTCTGACAACATTTTCAGCCTTACAGATAATTTACATATCTTTAGGACAGGGCGATATGAAAAAATAAATAAATAAATGCAATCACGTTTTCTTCCTCACATTGATCAATAACGAGTTGAGATTGAGATGCCATTTTATTTTGTGTTATAATAATATAATAAACCCTAACCCTTAAAACAATAAAAATGGCTTTTAGTGCTGCTCATGGAGTGGCTAGCACACATGCCTGCTGTGTGGGGTGGCCTGCAGTGTTGTGAGTTCAAATCCAGCTCTGACCACGTGCTGCATGTTATTCCCCGGTCTCATCCCCATTTCACTCTGCACTGTCCTGTCAAATAAAGTCTACGGGCCAAAAAGTCCTTTAAAAATGGCTTTCAATATTCATTCCTGAACGTAAACAATACAGACTTTTATAACTACCATTTAACACAACAAATGTCAGAACTCCAAAGCCCGAACTTCAAACCAAATGCTTTTACGGAAAGAGGATTGACTGTAGACCTGTCATATAAAAAGAGCCAGATCATTGATGATTATACATGACTGAACCGTACAGGGGCGTAGCACCAAATTCTGGGCCCCAGGCATCCTCTTGATTGGACCCTAATACATAATTTTGTATGATTTATGTATCCTAGAAAATTGTGTTATTATTGTTATATTTTTGTTCACTTTTGGTTGAATATACATCCTCTGATTTCTACATATTAACAATAATTTGCTGATTAATGGACATCCTTGTACCGGGTTATGATATGATACAGTAATGTTTGTTTCTGCAAAAACACCAGACCAATTTCACAAAGGTCTCGATACGTATTATTACTTTAAGAAAATACACTACCTACTTATAATCACTTTTCAAACAACTTTACTAATATGTGATTAATATGTAATGAAGGACTGATGGGGCACTCACATGTGCTGATGGGGCCCTCAGATCTCATGCACAATTGTATTTACTCTCTGAAGCACTTTATTATTGCATTTTATTACAAGAGAAATACATTAAAACATAGAAAAATGGAACCTCCCTGCCCTTGGCCCCAGGGAAACCAGTACCCTTTACCCCTCCAGTCCGACGCCCCTGGAACCACGATAAAAATTCCACAGGCTTACAAATCTTATATCCAACTTCAGTTCAATTCAAGATCAGTTCTTCGTTTATCAAATAGGACAAGACATTAATACGTTCAGCCAGGCATTTGAAGACCGATCCATTCTTCTTGCCTTTCTATCGTGCCCATTCACCTGCTCCACGGCTCTGATACACCGTGACACAGAAACACAATCTATGTATGAATTCGTATTTTAATAACCATCTGATGAGTGGCCCCTCGGCACCAATCAAAGGTCAAATCATGTCAGTTTGATTCTAACAGGACCCCGGGGCCAGTAACGTCTCCACGGGACACTCAAAGGCCACACTTACCCACATGAATAACTTTACGTTCCACAAATTCAGCCAGATCTCAGTTTTCAACCGAGCCAGGGGGAAGTGACGAGTTATCAGCAATCAGACGACAACAGTCAGTATGAGTAAGAGTGTTAGCGACGCGTGACTAGTGACCAGAAAGAGGAAAGTGTTACGAGAACAGTGGATTCATGAGGTTGATGCTTCTGCTCCGGTGAATGTGGGGCAGAAGAGGGAAGAGAGAGTGCATTCACTGTGGTATCCCTGCCGTATTGTGCTTTTGTCTGCTAAATAGTTCTAATATATGACATCTGTGGACTATTGTGTTATATTATTATTCTTTATTATTAGAATTATGTTATATTTTTGTTACAATATTGATCTAAAACAGGGGTGTCCAAACTTTTTCCATTGAGGGCTGCATACTTAAAAAAAAAAAAAAAAAAAAGCTGCATTTATCTGATGTTTTAAGTACCACCACATCTACATTCAGTCTTAGTGTCTTTAATATCTTGTTTGTCTTGCACCAAAATGTTAGTTATTTAGGTTAGAGTTGTAGAAAATTTGCTGTAAAAAAAGTACTTCTCAGGACAATGTGGGCCAATTCACCAGGAAGCCTAAGGGCCAAGAAAAATTGGGGAGCCACATTTGGTCCCCGGGCCTAAGTTAGGACATGCCTGATCTAAAATAACACAATAAAAAAAACAGCTGCTGACTTCTGGGTTGAAAATTGCGTGCTGATATGCGCCGCCCCCTTTATGACGCGTCACCTTGTGGAGAGCTGCAGTTTATGATCGTGAGCTGCGTTTTTTGTTTTTTTAATCATTGGTGCCAAAATGGCTGCCCCACATTTGAATTATTAATGCAAATAGCTAAAGTCAATTTAAAATCATGTTGAAAAGGCATATTCTTTGCTTTTGTAAGAAAATTTGTATTTTATTAAAGGGATTTCCGATTAATAACTACAAGGAAATGTTTTCTCTTTTACTAGTACAATAACATCAACATAAACTAAATTGCTGTTTTGTGGTGGTTGTTTTTGCTGGTGTATAATTTTTTGTATATTGTATTTGCATTATTTTTGTCATAATATTCCTGTAAATGCACTTTGGTGGACGGATCAACTCCAGGAAGAGTAGTTGTGGTCTCGCAGCTAATGGAGATTGAAATAAGTACAAATACACAATGCCGAATTCTACATAAATTGGCAGAACCAACTAAGTAAAGAGCAGTTTGGTGTATCGGCGAGGAATCTGAGGAGGGTGAAACTGTGGGAGCAATGGTGTCTAGTCCACAGGAGAATAAAGATTACTCAAATATGCACGATCATTTTGTCTCCTTTAAGACGTGAACCTGAAATTATTGCTGTGGCTGCCTTGATCAATGGAACTATTTGACAATGCAATACTTCAAAAGTGCACTGTGTAAACCTTTTGCTGGTTTCATGTTTGGTTCAGTGGAGATGTTATTGCCTTGCCTGGAATGTTACACTATATGGCATTAGACCTATCAATCTTGCATTTCTTCAGTAGCAGGTGTTTTAAATGTTGAAAAATACCTTGAAAAACAGATATTCTCACTGAGTGTGGTCGCAACTCCACAGAACTGACCTGTAACTTGACCTGGTAATGTTACTTGCTTGTCTCCGTAGAGATAGATACAGCATGTTCTTTGCAAATAGTAGACAAGGTTTCAAACAGCCCAGTCTCCTGAAAAATACGTACATAATTTATGTTTTTGTAATTCCATTTATGTAGCTACTGTACATTTTTGCTGTCAAAATATGAACAATAAGTACATCTGTGAAAATGTACACATTTTCAGTTTTTGGAAATGATGTTGCATAAGGAAATGTACATATTTCACGTTTTGCAAATTACGTAAGAATTTCAATCAGAAATGTACACGTTACAGTTTATCAATAATAAATCCTAACACCAACGCAAACTCTAACCCTCATTTACAAAATACAAAATGTGCACATTTTCCACAAATGTACTTACTGAACGTGTTTTGACAACAAAAACGTACATTAAGCTACGTAAATGCAAAAACGTAAATTATGTATGTTTTCTCTGGAGACTAGGTTGCAGCAAAAGTAGTCATCTGGACACCATTTTAGAAATCAAGATGTTTCGACTGCCATTTAAAAGTAATTTTCAGTCTCATGGTAATGACTTGAGTTGCAAGAATTTAAGCTCAAATGAGTCCTGTTAGAACTGAAACTTGCCCTACCTTTGTTTATAAGTCTGACTTATAAAATTCCAGCTGGTCTGGTTCGGATGAAAGTCGAAATGTCTTGATTTCCACAACAGAATCCAGATGACTACTTTTAAAACCATTCCAGGACAAATAAAGGATTACGCCGACTTGATTCCAGACAAATGAATAACATCTCCATAGAGACAAGCTGTTACATCGTGCACTTTTGATATTTTCATTGTTCATAAACCGTTCCGTTGCGCCTTTGACATGGGAGAGCCTCTTGCGTTCCACTGAACCACAGTCTTCCAGAGCTGCTTGGCACCTGCGCGGGGCCAGACGGCAGATCGGCCGTGTGCACTCCACTTGCTCCGATGCGGCGAAGGTACAGCAGTTAAACAACACGGAGCACATGTCCAACGGAGCGCGCTCACTCACAGCTGTGCCGCACCGCAAACTTATGGCGCCATCATCATACTTCAATTATGAAAAGAAACATATTAGCAAACGTAAATGGTGTTAAATTGAAAAAGTGCCCGAGGATGTGCAGCAGAAGGTAGGTTAGACGTGCCACACTTCTGACTCCAGTGTTTGCTCGCCATATGCCAGATGTCTTCATGCTCTTAAGATTTCAAGGACACTATAGGAATTCTACACGGTCATGAGCCGAGAGGGTTCTCTTTATGTAGAAATAACAGCGTGAACAATTCAATCTGGCTAATTATAACCATTTAAAACCACCCAGGTGACAAATTCTCGTAATATGTGCATGTTGCTGCTCGTGTTAGCGCATTTGTAGTCTGTACGCTTTGCAGTTTGTAGATCCAGTACCAGAATTTCAGTCAAGTTGCATGAGTTTTTGCGTCTGTTATGTGGTGTGGATATAGGAGTGGACAATTAAATCAGATCAGAATCAGAATTTTATTGTTGTTGTAAGTGAACAAAATTAAAAAACTAGGAACTTGCTTCGGCGGTAAGGTGCAACAGATAACAATGTATAGACAATGCTAAAATAAGATCAAATAAGGGCATGCAAAATAAAATATGTATATATGTATAACTAGATGAGGGTAGTTGTGCAAACAGTGTAATAGGTGAGGTTTTACACCAAAATCTGGCGCCATCTTGGAAATCCTATTCAAATCAATCAAACAAATAGACTACATTTATTATTCCCGAGAGGCAATTTAAGCACATGGAGCATTTGAAAGGACAGCTGTAGCGTGAACGTCTTAGAGACATTCAGCAGATGTCAATGGCTGGACTCAAACGTGACGTTGCGATGGCAGCAACGCCCTTATCCACTGTACCACCGGCGAGCATACAGTAATACAAGACAAACTGTAATGACTCAAAATGGTGTCAGTGCGCTATGAGAACTGGTCTGGTAAGTAAATCAATTTGAGAAGAGTAAAATCCCTCAGGACATAAGCGGTCTACCTGGGCACAACACTGCTGGCAGGGTTTCAGCGCGGCATTAAAAGTCATTACATTTATTCAGGCAAAAATGAGGCCATAAAATGCATTGAAATTAAAAAGCATTTTGACAAAAGATTTATCCATCAGAACAATAACTATAAAGGTAATAATAATTAGGGCAAATAATTATTTCAGTCAGTCTGTGACACCAAGAGCCGCTGTATCAGCCAATCAGAAGTCCCATGACTTTCGAATATATTTTCAATCCCAGATGTACTGGATTTATGGAATCTAGGCTTTAATTGCTTGGATTAAATCATCTAAAAAATAAACTCTAGGATTCAGAACATACATTTCCATGGTTTAAATTTGATGTATATTAGCATTTTGAATAGTCGTGTTAAATATTCTGCTGCTCAATGGAATGGATATATGCCAGTAGTTGACGTAAAACCATAAATGTCTTCTGTTGACATTGATAATGGCATTAAAAGCATCACATTTGATTTGTAAAAACCTGCTTAAACCCTGGTTGGGGAGCCAGTAGAACTTTACTTGTTTTAATACCTTTTCCAATGGACTTTGTGCACATTCAGCTGGAAAGTCTCAATTTCAAAGGTCCTTAACTACTACTCCGTGCACGGTCTCCATGGGAAAAACAACAACAAAACAAAAAAACAGTTTAATCCACACAATCCAACAGTCCTTTACTTCCGTCTTTCGCAGCGCACGAGATCCTTAATTGGTCAAAATCCCCATTAAAACTTAAAAACCCCACCATAAAACAAGTTACCAAAGAACTCAGCCAGTCAACCACAAGAGCAATGACCACGACCATGTTTTTGATTAGATTAGCCTGTGTTCAACTGTTTTATGACGTAGTGATTCAGTTCTGTTTGATTCAATGCGGCTTCATGCTCAAGCAGACACGCTGGGTTGTTTTTCTTTCATTCCCATTGGTCAGATATTTCAAATTCTTATTGACTGACCCATGGATTTGATCAAACAAGGTGAAATGTGACGCATAGATAGGAAAACACATTGAAAGACAGTGATAAAAAGCTTACACAACAACTTTTGGAAGTTTTTTAGGACATATTGCCAATCTTCCTCGAGGATTTCCTTGCATTTCGATGGTAGGAAGAGTAAGTGCAGTACTCCGTTTCCATCTCTCTTTTACATAATGATGAGCCTAACCTCTCGTGTACTTCTATATGTTCCTGTTGTGTGGGATGTTAGTTTGCAGAACCCCACAGAGACTCAACATAAAAGCCAGGATTAACAAACATGCTCTGGGAACGGTGGAGCACTTGACCCGGCTGTTTAACTCCGGCACGGCAGGAAGACGGGGGGTCAATGGTCGGCTCTCACTCGGCCTGTGGGGGGCGCTCTCACCGGGGGCCTGACTGGGCACTTCCTGCTCCAGCGGCACAGGGTAATGGAGGGTCCAATGGTGACGCGGACCCTTAATGGAGAGAGGGGTGGGTGCGTGGGTTGGATCAATGGTATCGTGGGAAGCTTTTAAAGAGGCGCTCTTGTCCCAGGTTTAAAAATAGAGCGTAGGGTTTGGCTGGGGCTGCAGGGAGCGCGCGGCAGGACGCTGAGCACCGGAGCAGGGCCAGCGGCAGTCCCGTACACACACTTTCAGCCATTACCCTCCCCTCTCTCCTCCCACACTAAAACGCACGCTGTGGAGCTCAATGGACTCCTGCAGAGGTATAAAAATGTATATGTGGTATATGTTTGTAAACTATATTTCATCCATTTGCCTTAATTTAATACCGAGCTATGTGATATAGTTTGAAAAAAATAGTTTGCAGCAAGATCCAAACTTCATTCATTCATGTTTCATTTAAAAACAACTTTAGGCAGCCATATTTTTCTTTCATGAGTTAATTGTTTCATAAGTTAATTTGGTTTGTAGTATTTTAAGGCCTCTTTCACTGATAGGCCAACTTCATCAGACCCACTGTTTTGAACCTGCATTTGTTCAAGAACAATTTTCAGAAAAGCCAAAAGGAAGACAAGAAAAAGCAAGTGGTTTAAAGGTGAAGATAAGTTAACTGATGCTAATGCTATCTGTCGGCATTAATTACGGCGTTTCCAATATGGTAATTGCAGTTGTTTGTCATGAAAATTTGAAAAACAGTCATGTTATAACTCAATCGTTTGCTGTATTGCTCAGTTACTTGCCGTCACTGTAAAGCTAGCAAACATTAGCATGCTAATGGCACACTTCCTGCTTCGCGAGGAATGAAACACTATAATTAGATGCACAGAAAGGGTTGTGGTCTCATTTTCACCCGAATAGATGCTTTTAAAATATATCTGTACAAGGCTAAAACAGAAAATTGGGTACAGCCTCTTAATAATTACTAAAATGTGTAGTTACTGCAACAAATTGACAACTTAATGAGTTGAAAATACTGGTAATAACAATATGTACATTCAAATTAACCTAAATGAAGCAAAAGACTTACTTAAAATGAACAAATGCTTTATTTATACAGATTTGGGGTTACAGGGGTTTAAATGAAGATGAAATGTACCTTTATTTGAATAAAAAAGTGTCATTAGTTGTAAATTTTGCATCTTTCTGGACTATCTTGGGACATAAATATAATTACAACAAAAATATAATAGTAATAACTGACTATATTCAACTAATAAACCCAGTTATTTGCCTGAAACTCGAGTTAAGGGGTACTCTGAGTGTGAAACAAAGCTTAGGGAACAACTGCATTAAAGGAGACTTATTATGTTTTGGTTCTGGTATTTCATTTTGAACTAAAACATACTTAGAACCTCTTTTTACGTTGACATTGATTATGGCAGTAAACATCTTGAAATGCGACATTAAAAAGCATAACATTTGATTTGCTGAAACCTGAATAAACCCTGTTCCATTTTCACGGTGTGGAATACAAAATATAAAATGTGTAGCCAATATTTAGTGGAAAAAAGTCATTGCCATCTTCAAAAGCAGAGTTCAAGGGTCAAATCCAACTTAGACAGAACAATACATAAGAACTCGCAGTGACATATCGAGCTAAAACACTGAAATTTGTACATTTTCTTTCCTAACATTGTTGTCAAGGCATGCATTCTTTTTAAACCCTTGTAATCCCTCTCTATTTACCATACATGGCCCTGATAAGACCGTATCTGGTCCTTGCATATTCCTCCGTCTCCGCGGCTGAACCTAAATGAGGCGGGTTTGTCTGTCGGGGCCACGCTCCAGCGGCCCTGTGTGAAGGCTCTCCTGACGCGGGCTTGTCAAACAGGATGGCCCGTGGTTCCTCTTAAACACACATAGGGGGAGGCGAGGAGCACGGAGCAGTGAGGCGGTACCTGAATACATCTCGTACATCACACTGTGCGCAGGAGAGAGAGAGACGGGGGGAGAAAGGGAGAGGGCAAGGCGAGAGGGCAAGTGGAGAAGATATAAACAAATCCGGATTTATGTAGACACCAGGAATAGGGCTTTCCAGATGGATGTGAGAACTAAAGCTGCGCTGATGTAGATTTTGAATGGACCAGATCAGCTATAACGCGAGACCGTGCACTTTGGAAATTCAAGGATTGTGATATATTTACAGTAAACCAACTTAAGGCCCGGGGGCAAAATCAGGCCCACCAAGGGATATGAAGCGGCCTCCAACGCATCTTCCAAAAAATTAAAGAACACATTTTATCTGTTGTTAATGGTTTAGTCCTGGTTTAGACCTGGTTTTGTCCTGGATTAGACCTGGTCTTGTTCTGCAGATGTTGTTAAAGTATTTCGTATTACATTTTCGTATTCCGTTGGCACGTTGGGCACGTTTCTGGCCCTGAGGACGAAGCCGTCCAAAAAATCTGGCCCTCGGTAAAATTAAGTTGAATAGCCCTGCTGTGAACTATCAGTGCTTCTCAAACTTTTCACACCAAGTCCTAACAAAATGTTTGGTACCACCAGACTTGATCGGTAGTAAAAAGTTGTTTAAAGCAGGCTTAAAATAAACTAAACCTTAGCTAAGTTAGTCAGTGGCGGACTAAGGAATTTGGGGGCCCAAGGCAAAATTAAAGAAAGGCCCCTCCTCATCAAGTATGATTTTGATTATTATGATTATGATTTTTTTTTTTTTTGATATGTCTCTTAAATAGTTCTGGAAACTGAGATTTTCTTACGTGTGGTGGCTGGACAGGTTTATACATTTGGGGTGGTGAGTGTACAATTTCAAAATTCAAATTCATACGTGCTACATGTTCTAAAAGTCGTTAAACTAGGGGGTAGGTCCTTCCCCACAAGAATAGTTAACAAATCAGGTCATATTTCCTGTTTGTTGGTGCACTTTAATACATATTCAGCTGATTTAAATACATGGTTTATGTTTGTAATTTTATGTTATATTTTATTTATAATTTAGTGTTTATCCCATACAATTTTGTTGGATTTTTTCTTGTTTAGAAGTACTCACTGCACTACATTACTGTGGTGTTGAGACAATAGCAACAAACAGAGCCTTCTAGCCTGTCTAAAATGATCAGGATTATCTTAGACATCTTACTGGGGCCCCTTCAGGTTGGGGGCCCAAGGCAATTGTGAACTGTTGTTTAAAGAGTCTGTACCTGATTTTGAGCCTTGAGCCATGTTTTTGTTTGAACTGTTAGCCCCGCCCACTTAGTCTTTCCTTTCACTCAATATTGCACCATGACTCAGAATTGACTGTTTAGAATAGTCTGAAGCAGTTGTTTCTATCTAACTCTCCTTACAATTATCGTTTAGCATTTTTAAAACTGCACCATGACACAGAATCACATGTCTGGGATAGTGTCAAGCAGTTATTTCCCCATGATTCATATTGTAGAATGTGCCTGATTGGCCGAAAAGAGGTGACCCTGGTAAATGCTTTTGCACTAGTTCTTTTATAACAAAGTGTGTTTATAATATGCACAGATTATATATTACATACTCATTGTCTTTCCATGAAGTTGCTTCAAACAATATGTAATGTAAAGAGAATTTATCGTAAGTAGAGTGAATAAAAATCAGGTACAGGCCCTTTAATATTAAGTACCCTTAAAATAATACTGTATGAGTATGGTATAAAAAAAATTAAAAAAAATAAGCTCGGCTCTGACTTTTTCTTAATTTATTCCTTTTTCTCCGCTACCAGATTAAAGGACACTATCAGGCTACTTGTGGTTAACTAATACTAAACATAAAATGAAAGCTGTAACCCTCTTATTTCCAGTCAAATCAAACATGCTGGGACGAAACTCTGGACTCTTAGTTTATTACAAGTCCCTAAGTCCCATTTTGGTTAAATTAGCTTCAGCTTTTAAAGAGAAATTGTCAAAACCCAACAAATGGCCAAACGAGTGTCCATCGGGGCGTCCTCAGACACCATCTTTACTCTTGACTTACATTTACCAAAGAAAATCTAGGCGAATATAAAAACAGATTTCCCTTTTTGCAGAGCTTGTTCAACTTATAATTAGTCTAAATCAGGCACCAGAGGCCAAAATTACAGCGTTTCAGAGTCCAGACATTTGTTTGTGCTCAGCTTCAGCTTGAGTGAATTGGGGCTCGTTTTCGTCAAGCGTTTTTAAAAAAGAAGGCCCTAAGCATAAGGGTTTAAAAAAAAAAGGCAAACATACAAACCTCTCAAACATTTCTGACAAATATTGTAACTGCATTTAGTGAAATTTCAAAAGTTTCAAATCTAACTTCAATTCACAGCACAGCCAGGAGAAATGTTTAACCTGAACCAAGAAAAATATGTTCTGAAATATACAGGGTACGCAGGTTTTATAAAGGAGATGGGAGTTTGTTTTTTTTACCCCCCAAAAAATAGAGCTTTTTAACTTAAAAAGAAATTCAAAATCTTTGGCTTGTTAACTTGTCAAGGCCTACCTATTTTTTCTATCCTCACCTAGTGTCTTTAAATTGTTATTACACAAATTATAGCAAGTATTATAGAGTATATTTTGTCCAACATAGATGTGTGCAATGGAGGTGGTGCACAGGCAAAACTACAGCACTTATACAATTAAAACTATTATGATTTGTTTGAAAAAAAATAAATTAAAAATGCTTGATTTCAAATGGCTCTAGCAAAGACGTACTAGACATTCCAAACTGACTACAGTTATTGCACTACTGGTCATCTACCACTGTGAAATTTCAAAGCTCTAGGTTCAAGTATAGTGAAAAGAGGCTTTTTACTCTGCCCGTCCAAAAAAATAAATAAAATGTCACAACAAAAAGAAAAGGTCATGCGCTCTAATGTTTGGTGGGAACGTCTTTAGCTTAGATGTCCACTGAACGTGGCCTTCAGATCCCAAAGATTCTTACTGGAGTTAAGATCTGGGGCCACATCACCTACCGACCATAGTTCCTCCTTGACGATAATGGTTTCCCACTAACACACTGACATCTTTTCCATGACCACAAGATTTGTCTTTCTACATTTGTGAAAGAAATGAGAAGCAACTCACTGCATTAGTTGGATTCAAGTACCGTGTTGCAGCCGAAAGACAATCCAACATTTTAACAGGGAGCATATAATTTGTATTTGTTTATAAATGTGTAATAAAGCACAAACGTACCAAAGCAGTGCCAAAAGCAATAAAGACAAACACATGTCTTCAAACATGTCAAATGAAGTGTAAAAGTTTACACAAATTCTGTCAAAAAATTAAGAAATTAATCATTTTAATGCTTGTATGTGCTCATTTTTAAAAATTGTTTGCCCTGTATTGCTCTTTTGGGTCACACTTTGGCATGAAATATATGCAATAAACATTTTGTGGGGAAAAAAAGCTCCCCCATTGGAATGAATTGGAAAAGAACCTCAAACTGTTCCCTTGGGCCTCAGCAAGTTCAACATTTGGAGTTACTTACGCTAGCTCTCTGTGGTGTGAAGCTTTATACGTTTTTTTTAGGCCTTTCTGTGTGGAGTTTGCATGTTCTCCCTGTGTCTGCTCTGATTTCCCCCACCACTACAAACATAAGGGTCAATAATAATAAAAACTTCCAAATTCAACACGCATTATTCCATCTACAGTCTCAATAACTCCTAAAATTGATAAACCCTGTCACAGTATTCTACTCTGAATCCAATCCCGTTGCAAACCCGTCCCCTTCCCCTCCCATCGCTGAGCACTCGAGTCTGATTTCCACAGCGGAGAGTGTTTTGACACGAGCACTTGCCGGCTCGCGATGGCTGTCCTCGTCAGACAAAGCTGCCCTTGTTCTCTCGCTCTCGTGTCGGGGTGCTCGGCCTAAATGAAGAGATTTGTTCGCCACTCAGGTAGCGGCGGCGCGCTCTTGGCACGGGCCTCACCGCGGAGACAATTACGCGGCACCTGCTGACGGCAGATTGTGACGACAGGTCCGCCCCGCTCCTGTCGACGCGCTGCCATCTGGCCCCGGGAAGGTGTCGCACAGGTCGGGCTGCACCTGTCAGTCAGCACCCAGAGGAGGGAGAGAGGGGAGAGAAAGAGAGACACAGAAAGAATGCCAGAGAGAGAGGAAACGGCATCTGAGGCCAACACGAATAACGAGCCGCATATGCCTCAATGAGCTGCTCTGCTGAATATACATGGCTGATTTTGTTCCTGTTCTTGATATGCATGAATCATTTATCTGCAATTACCGTAGTAGCACCTAAAGCTATTTATTTCATCTATTTGTTTCTATATTTTTGGCATTTGATCGAAAGGGAAAAGTAAATGTTCTTACAACTACAGTTCAAACAATAACCACTTACTCTCTTAAAAGATATAATGCCATAGTGACTTTTTTGAGCTTTTAACCAGGTTCTAACAATGTTCTGTCATCAAATACATACCATGATTTGCATTTAGCTTCATTCATACTATTTTGATGAATGCTGGTTAGAAAGTCATCTCCCCCGACCGTCAAAAGCACTCCCCGCTGAACAGGCATTTTTCCGATACTTAACGTCATTTCTCCGAGAAACTTCGGTGTTTAAGTCCTTTAAATCATCATCAAACTTGACTCCGAGCATTTCTGCCGTCTAACCACGATAAACATGCTCACTACAAAATTCTATGCTAAGTCACATTTCTTCACAAACGCATTTTTAGCTTGTGTTAGCGCTATACAGCCAGTAGATTGCGCTTAAAATCAAACTTTTTTTTTTTTCATTTCTAAAATATGCCACACTTAAAGTACTCAAGAGCATGTTTATAGGCTAATGACAATATTTTAATAAAAACATATCTTTTTCCTTTAATCACTGCTACGTCATGTTTTGTTCTTGTGCTTCTAAAGATTTTTAATTTCTTTTTTTTAGTTAAATTCTGACCCCAGCTCTTTGGGATAACTGATAATTAGCCTTTGCGTGTTTGCGTTCATTTTGTATCATATCAGTCCTTTAAAATGCACTATCCCAGTCAAATAAATAAATGAAAATAACGTGCCATACTGTAGAACCTTTCAGACAAAGCAATTACATCTCAACGGAAATAAACAACTAGATCCAGAGAAACCAGAAAAGTGACACAGTGCACCTTTAAGTACATTAATTAAGGGTTTAAAGATAATTGACTCTTAGAAAAGAATTTGTGTTTGGAGAGACATTACCACTGTGTACTGTTAGTATTATTACAGCTCGGTTTATTTCTGGGCGAGGCGAGAAACTTCATCAAGATTAGCTTTATTCATGGATTTATTTATCGATTTCTGTCATAATCTGAACAGAATTCGCAACATCCGAGAGAACTGGCCTTGAGTCTTTTAAACTGTACTTCGCTCCATAACGTGAAGGAGGAAAACAAACTCGAGAATCCAACTTAACCGGAGACACAAAATCAACCTGACCACTAGCGCCTAGCATTAGCCCTAGCCATATTCCCTCCGTTGTGCGATCGCTTAGGATAAACTTAATATTCATGATTCCGACAGACGAGACAAACGCCGCTGATTTATTGGATCATATCACTTTTGCACACTTCACTTCCCTTTCCGAAAGCATTCAGGTTCCCCGGCAGAAGACATGGCTCCGGGCGCCACTCCAGCCCACCGCCTCCTCGCAGCCCGCGCCGTGGTGGAAAACCGACGGAAACGGGCAAATGAGGAGAAAAATTGTGTTTCTTGCATCAAAATTGCAAAACACGATCGTCCACTATAAGCAAAATGGTAATATCTCATAAGGCATTCAGATCGAGAAACACAACAGCAATTCAGCAGCAATCAGCGATCACCACATTACCGCAGAGGATGGGAGAACGCTTTGGATTTTACGCAAACGAAGTAGTCGAGGCGTATTCCGGACAATTTCAAGATAGTTTTAGCAACGTTTGCTCACTTGAAATGCTTGAAACTGACAGCGAGCCTTCCAGTATTGTCCTATTGGAAAGATAATGAACACGTTGAAGTATTATAGCCGGCGTGCCTGATTTTCAAACTGTGAAAGGAGGAAGTGGCGTATTTAAATTGTTCTCCGTGTTTATAAGTGGTTGCCAGCAATCACAAACCTTTTCGCACATCACTAGTATTCACATATGTTGGCTTTAGAACTCTTTTTTTCCAGTGGCAAAGGAGGGTGGACCACAAAGCAGCTCTCACCCCAAAGCGTGACATGGTGTCGTATGAGATGTGGTTTTGTCAAAGATGCTATTTTTACAATATACTCTACGGGGGAAAGTGTAAGAGAGTCTTTTAACGTAATAAAGTCAGATACCTCTGCTTTAAGGCAAGACGCTTTTGGAGAATTGGAAAAAAACTTAAATATTAAGATATCAATTTAAAACTTCTCCAGTAGTTTACTCTTATAAATATTAAAAAAACATGTATTACAAGTTTTTTCATCATGGAAATTAAACATTTGATGTGTAAAACTGCTAAAAATGGAACGTATATGGGACCTTTAAATCTGAAAAAGGGACAGAACCAGGTTTAAATTTCTTGGTAAATTGTGTACACATATTAATTACAAAAAAGCAAGGGGATTTTAAATATCTTATTTTGTTTTTGAGCAAACTAGAGATGACTAAAAATTGCCCAAAAGATTTCACCTCATTTTTTGGACTTTAATAAATCAGACTTAGAATTAGATATCAACAAATCCCTCCGTATGTTCTGTCAAACAACTCTGACATGTTAGAGCCATATGAACCATCTCGCGCTCTGAGGACCTCAGGGACCGGCCTCCTGCTGGAGCCTAGAGTCAGGACTAAACATCAGGAATCAGCATTTCAGTTTTTTGCAGCTAAAATCTGGAACAGTCTTCCTGAAGATGTGAGACAGGCCTCCACTCTGACATGTTTAAATCCAGGCTAGAAACAGTTCTGTTTAGCTGTGAAAACGACTGGAACATTTAAGTATTTTAATAATCATTTTGTGAGTCTTTATATGTTTTTATAATGATTTATAATGATGTCTTAAGCTGTTATTTTATTGCAATTATATTCTGTTGCATGTAAAGCACTTTGAATTGTCTTATGTTCGAATTGTGCTCTGCAAATAAACTTGCCTTGCCTCACATGATTTTAAAGTTTGATGTGTGTGTAGGAGCTACTTTAAGGTTTGATCTTTTTGTCTCTGAGGGAGAAAAATGCATTTTAAGAAAACGGCTTTTGATGTTCCACTGAACAGTGGAATGAATGAAATAATAAAACGTCGTTTGGAGCAGATTGGACAAGTTTGTTGTTTCCACACGAAAGCCGATATATTGAGAGAGCAAACTAACCAATAAACAAAATATTGAAATAGTTCTTGCCTTAAAGGGACTCAACCAGATGTTTTTATGTACAGTGATCCCTCGTTTATCGCGGGAGTTGCGTTCCAAAAATAACACGCGAAAAGTGAAATCCGTGAAGTAGTCACAGCTTTATTTTTTATTATTTTACAATGCAATACTGAACTATGGAATGAAACCAAAAATCAAAACCTGTTTTAAAGCTCAAAATTTGTTTAAAACAATAATTTTAATATAGTAATACAAGGTTGGAAACATTGTCACAGTCGTATTTCACAGTCTGTGCCTCTTCGTCCTGACTCCGCTCCGCTGTAGCCTCTGTTTCTACTGAAGGCGCAGGTTATGGGTAGTTGTTGGCGCTCTTTCTTTTTCTGAGCAAGAAGATTTTTATAAACGGATATGCCACCTTCGATTATATTTGAGAACTGCAACGAACGACTCGTCAAAGGGTCCCGTTCTTGTGCGTGCGCTGAAGTTCAGTGGATGCACTGTAAAAATATCCGCACTGTAAAAAAAATCCGTGAAGCAGCGAAGCCGTGAAAGATGAAACGCGATAGAGCGAGGGATCACTGTAATATAGTACAGAAATCGTAACAGCCGATCTGACACGACGCTTTGACTGCACCCAGAGCAACCTCGACTGCTGTGTTGGACTCACAAGACCAGGTACTCATGCGGTAACTTACTATTTAAATTCACACATTTTTCTGCTTGTATCATACTCACAACAAAGCCGTTTTCAAGCCGGTGCATTGTTGACTTACTGGTGCAGAACAATTTTACATTTTACACTAATCATTTGCTTTGTAGCATATTTTAGCGACTAGATTTTCCTTTGTTCTGTACTTAAGCGAACCGAATTCCCGCTCAACTGGAAGTGCCAAAAAAACGCAAGTGCCAATCCGTAGAAGAAAAAGGCAGGGCAGAAAAAGGTGAATAAGGGAAAAGCCTGTGGAGGGATTAAAAGCGAGCTTAAAAAATCCTTGAGGTGAACTATTTGGATCGTTATAATGTGTTGGGGAAGCATTTGGATTGCTGCAAATCGTCTAAAATCTAGTCTAGATAGTAAAAAATCAGGTACATTGCCTTTAAATTGTGCAACCACATCATATAGTTCTTCATTACAACAGAAGTACACCTTGAATATTGAGTAAACACCCTGAAGAAAACCAGCCAGACACAGGAAGAATATGCAAACCTCTAACAAAAAAAAAAGCCCCACACAGTCCAGGAACTGAACTTGGGACTTCTGTGCTGTGAGGCGATATACACCATATGTACGTGCACATTGTTTTTCTAAATGTCTCTTTAGTTTCTCCCACCGACACAGGAGCGCACACTGGGCTCTGATCCGAGACCCGGCACAGCTGCGCACCTCCAGCCTGTACCTCCAGGGTCCGCTCTGTGTGGGCTACGTCTGCCATCTTCTGTCTGCTCATCTGCCTCGTACGTGTGTGCGACTGTGCGTGTGTGCGTGCAGGGTCAGGCCATTCCGAAGCCTGCCGACCCCGCACGTACTCTGTCAAACAGGTAGCGGGGGCGCCATGTTTTATTCATGTCAGGAGGAGGATGGAGCTGAGGAGGCAGGGGTCAGAGGAGGAGTGGATGTGGGCAGGATGGTCAACGTCGGCTTTCATTTCCTCGGAGCAGCGGCTGGGGAGAAGTGCGGGAGACTGGACTTGAAGAGAGAGTGTAGAAACCGTTTACAGCAGCCACGTCCCTCAGAGAATACACAGAGTATGAGAACTCTATGGAAATGTGAAACCGTGTACCGGAGTGTTACTCAAACAAACCAGAGGGAGATATGCACACAGTTGTTCCCTAAAGTGTGGAGGCTGGTCCAGGGTCAGTCGGAGCTGCACAGCGATGGGCTGAAATGCTCCACTGAGTTTGTTTACTGTTTAAAAGCTAGAGCTGAAGTTTGCAATTTGTACTATTGAGTGACAGGGACAAAGACACATGGAATACACTTTTTCATCATATTTGCACACAACGAATTATACCAAAGCCTTGGCACAAGTTTAACCTGTGGTGAGTATTTGGGCTAGTCTTAAAAAAACGGACAGAGGCACAGCTTCTTTGTTTGCACCGAGGGTAACAAAGGACCAATGCTGTCCTCACTGTGTCCAACATCACACACACAGCTCAGAGTCTCTCTCCCCTCCCTGCTCTCTGCACTGCTCCAGAGTGAGGGGCACCACACCTGGCACTGCCACCGCTCCACTCAGAGCAAACGTGCACTTGTGCTTGTGTCAAATGTGTGCCTCCCTGGGCCCAAACTCAATCTGAGGTGTGAAGAGGCGGCAGGAACCGACCTGCATAATGGAGCGCCAATCCCCCGGTACTCTTCTTTACACCTCCGGTCGTGTGGAGGAGACAGACAGAGCGACAGCCAGCCTCTCCCACAAACAACAACTTGTAATTGAGCCCACAGCAGACACTGCACAGCTCCAGACTTCTGTCAGACTTTAGTGAGACTTCTGTGAGACTTGGTGGGGCTTGTGAGCAGTGCGGGGCTTCGGCCTGGCTTGGAGAAAGTTGTCTGGCACCGAATCTGTGAAGAAAGGCCTTTGATTCAAAGTCTGGAAATACCTTTCCAAACACATCCTCACAGGCTTAAGGGGAGACGCATCGATCGAGAGTCGCACACAGAACTTCACACACCTACATGGGGGGCTTCTCCATACCTTTGGTACCTCCACAACTTCTGGCTCTGCCTTGCCCTCACCCGAAGAGACAAGGGATCTTAACTACAAAGAAGCAATGGCGCTTTGAAAGGGAAGAGTTTCAAGCTTGCTTTGGGCAAACAGGAGCCTTTGAAGAATCCACTCCTCTATTAGAAGGAGAATAGGGTGGAGGGGAGAGAAAAATCAATGCTGACACAAAAAAGCATGCTATCTATTGCTGGAACTCCATGAGGACGGATAGAAGGTCGGACTTAAAGCTAAGAAACAACTCTGTGGACAGGGTTTTGATTTGGCTCCGCGTGTACATGTCTGTTCACTCACTTTGTTCAACCTCTGCACCCCTCTGCAAACTCAAGGCATCAAACGGAACAAAGACAAACCTACAGCTTCAACCGTCTAATATCACTGTATCACTATACTCTGTCTTTAAATATCTACATAGGAATAGTCAGGTTTGACAGCAAAGTCTACAACAAAGAAACAGCATGTAATGTGGGGTGGAATTTACTGAAAATAATTGGAATTAGTATTATATCTTAAATTGGATGCTGTAAACCTGAACTGTAAAAAGAGAAATGTTTTTATCACAAAGAGTTGACTTGTGAACATGCATTTTGGTGCATATTAATTGCCTGATTCTATTCTTAATTTATTCCCTTCTCTGAAATATCCGAACCAATCAAGTGCTCCAAAATTAAGCCCCTCCTACATGTGACCCTGCAGCGGGGAATTATCTAAATACTCGAACCGAAAATTAAAATAAACTACTGCTCTTAAATCCCGCTACATAGACATTTAGTCGATTTATCTCTTTAGCCTGGAAAGAGGCAAAGTCTGGGGGCACGAGCGCATCTTTAGACACATTTTGGCCTAATTAAAGTGTCTCAAATCGTCGGCCATGTGGGGACGTGCCAAGCCAGAGTTTGGGGACTCTCTCTGATGGTAAACGGACAAGAATTTCGTGACTGCAAGTCTTCTCACATCAAAGCCACAACTCTGGGGAAAGTTGAAACTCCAAATTTGCCCCTGAACCTTTCCAAGTCCGGAAAAAACTCAGGGTTGTTGTCGGCGGTGGGTGTTCGTCTGCTCTCCTAGGGGGTGCACAAACGCCGAGCCGAGTTGGACTTTGCCGGTGCGGCCGTGTCCTGTTCCTCCGCTGCAGATGAACTAACAGGTGGTAGCTAGGAGCTTTGGAAGTGTGGATCTGAGGAGAGAGGAGCGCGGCCAAGAGGTAGAGCCCGGGCCTGAGTTCCAATGCCTGTGATGTGGCTCCAAACTGGCAGCAGTGCTATCGAGAGCGCAGGCTGCAGATGTTCCGGGGGTCCCCTCTTCCTCCAACACGGCCCTCCAGCGCTGCGAGTAGGAGGTCCTGGGAGCGGCATCCGGATCAAGGCCTGACTGTGACAATCCGTGTCAGGCTGCTGTGGGACTTTGGAGGTGCGGGTGTGTGTGCGTGGGGGGACGGGGGTGTGTGGGTATGCGTGCATCGGCAATATTAAAAAAAAAGAAAAAAACTCAGAATGTTAATTAGACTGTTTTTGATTTACTGATAATTATGCACGCATTCTGTAAAAGGTGTTTAAAGGTGCACTATGCAACTTTTCTGGTGGAGGGTCTGCCATCTGCTTGTCTCCTCGGATATTTTGTTGTTTTGCCTGGAATGTTTACAGTATGCAATGAAACATATTTATCTTTCATTTAGTTAACTGTTTATACCATTTTAAACACCTTAGACCATTTAGCTTTATTTTACCAAGGGCCAGATGTTTTGGATAGTTTTGTCCTCAGGGCCAGAAACTTGCCCAATGTGATAACAAAATGCATAAAATATGTAACACAAAAGACTTTACCAACATCTACAGAACTGAACCAGTTCTATACCAGGGCTAAATTAGGACAAAACCAGGACTAAACCATGAAACCAGGTCTAAACCAGGACAAAACCAGATCTAAATTAGTTCTAAACCAGGTCTAAGCCAGGTCTAAACCAATAACGAGAGATACAAATTTTCCAGGGCCGGATCATTTCCCTTGGAGGGCCTGATTTGGCCCCCAGGCCTTAAGTTGAATAGACCTGTTCAAAATGTATGCATTGAGCACTGTGGTTGTCTCTCCACAGATCTCTATGATGCTACCTGCTTGTCTCCATGGAGATAGATTAGTTTAATCATTAGTTTAATCATCTAAG
This sequence comes from Rhinogobius similis, assembly GCA_019453435.1. Classification (NCBI taxonomy): domain Eukaryota; kingdom Metazoa; phylum Chordata; class Actinopteri; order Gobiiformes; family Gobiidae; genus Rhinogobius; species Rhinogobius similis. Next base: position 47,813,340 of record CM033620.1, read on the forward strand.
TATTGTTGAACATTTCTGGCAAAGCAAACTCCTTGGAGACAAAAAGTTACATAGTTACAATGTTATTTCTACTACAAGAATAGAATAATTTGTTGCAGTTGCAGAAAAAAATGTGAATAAGCCATGAATTGTCTCTCTCTCTTTTATTTTTGAAAATCTGGTCACTCTTACCCAAACGTCAGTGGTCCAATGCACACTTGAACCAGTGCATATTTGTTCTGTCCTTGGGCAAGACTCTTACTTTGACCATGTGTGAATTTATAGAATGCATGTGTAATTGGTGATCGCAGTTGTGGATTATAATCACCAGGGGTCTTTTTTGCAAAGCGCATGATTCGTGTTAAGTTTGTGATCTATAAAAAGACAACTTTACAAATTGGTCTGGTCTGCATACTTTACATATGAACTGTGTAGGATGTGGAGACAAGGCAGAAGACGATCTAAGTTCAGAGAGACTTGAATCTTAAATAAGTGAGTTTGAGGAAGTTGGTGTTTTATCTGTGAATATATCTTTGGTAAAAATTGTATGTTAAGTTTTATAAATGAAACCCAGGTGCAATGCCATTTAAAGCTTTAATGAGTTTCCGATACAACGCTGAACAATTCAACTGATATTTATTAAGAGTTTAGATACAGTATGTCCTCAAAGGTTTTTTTTTTTTTGCATTGTGTGTGTGTTGGGGAGGTTTGACTCTTTTCTCTGGTCTTCTGGCACCGCTCCGCTCCTCTCTGGCTCGCTCACAAACGGCACATTGTTCTCTTGTAGTTGTGTACAAGAGAACACCTTCGGAGGTTTAGAGGTAAGGCAGATCTGACGGAGTCTCTTTCAAACGGCCCGAGCGCGTTCTAAAGGACAGCGCGTCTTTGTTCCCGGACTTTGGATCTCGGGCCAAGATGATAACCTTGGTCAGGTGGCACAGATCTGACACCACAACTTGGCACGGAGTTCTGTTGGCGGGGAAGGCAAAGTGTTATTGTTGCAGGGTCCCTTTTTGGCATTTTTCTTCATTGAGTAGAAATTCTATAGGTTATGTAACGTTCTAACTTTTTTAACAGCATTTTTTTCCCAGATGCCATTGTACTGTGGTGAAGTTACGAACAGAAGAACAGAAAAACATAACTCAAACGAAAATCAAACTGGAAAGAAAAAGGGCAGACATTAAAACACACAAAGAACTCAGATCCTAAAGTAAAAAAAAGATTGGAGGGATTTTTAAGGTAAATAAAAAACCCTGCGGGTAGAGAAATAGAACATTTTCACCTGGGCATTCGCAAACAAAAGGAGTCACAGATGTCTCCAATAGGGTCCAGGTCGCCATATTAAAAGTACAAGTATCTTTAATTGTATATCGGTCCACCGCAATCCCTTGCATATAATATATTTACTCATAAAAACAGACATTTCACATTCAAGTATTTGTTTCATTACGGTTCATTAACCACGACTATTGACTGCTCTTTAAAGATAGGGCCTTGTTATTAGTGAGCCGGTTAAACATGTCCAACGTCCTCCATCATTCTAATTAAAGCTAGTTCTGAAGCCTTCAAACCCTTCCCCAGAGATCTCACGGACAAATGATCAGTCAAACAAATCAATAGTACACACAACTTAAACTGAGCTTGGTTTTTCCTGTAGAATAACTATAAATAGTGGTATGTGTCTTGCATTAAAAACCCAATTAGCGTTACAAAACCACCAGTTCACGGTGCTAGGACTGCATCTGGTGGGATAATGAAACTGTAAGAAGTTTTTATGATGCTAAAAACAAGTAGTTTAGGTCAAAATGGTGTATCTGCAAAGTGGAGGCAGTTTGAGAGCAGACATGCTTTAGAACTTTAAAAAATACAAGAGTCAATTAAGCCAAACACAACTGCAGATATGTTTTTGATGATGGAAACAATGTTGTAACATGGTCAAAAGCTCAATGTGTGTTTAGTGTTTACCACCTTTATATAGAGGTGTTACTGCACTTCCAAGAACGTTCCACAGTGTGGCATTAATCTTGTCTATATACATGGAGACAAGCAGGTATGGATAAGTTTAATGACATACTACTGAGCATTCCAGGCAAAGCAACATCATCTCCATGGAAACATGCAGGTGACCACAGGAAAGTATTTGTTATTGTTGTCTGTCTGCCATTAAGGTACATAGTGTAGCTTTGAAAACTCAGAGTATGTAGTTTTATGGATTACAACATGATGACGTATCAAAACTTAAAACTTAAACTTAACTTAAACTTAAAACTTAAAACAGAACATTTTGCGTAACATCGCCCCTTTAAATAACCATGGCATCTTCCTCTCCTGACCACAGCTTTGTGATTGTGGCTAAAGTTCTCTCCTCTCCCCGTTCTCTCGTAGAGGTGCTTCTCCGTGCGGCTGCTCCTCTTGGCTCCCGCCGGATCTGTTCTTGGCAGGGCTGCGCGCCTTCTCCCGCTCGTGCCATTTGAAAGCATTCTGAAATCTGCCATCTTGACTGCACCGACCAAATAACAACAAGAGTGCATTGTGTACCACCTGCTCCACACGTCGAGGTGGCTTTAAACACGCGGGCGGAATGGCACCTATCCGACGCTCCGGTGCCACGTGGCGGGGAGGAGGGGGAGGGGTCGGGGGCTGCTCTGACTGCTATATAGTGCCACGTTGGTCTCCTGCCTGTCTCTTGTTTTAGAAAAACGTGGATGACAAACGCTGGCACGGGGAGCAGGCAGAGGTGTGGCTCCGAGCTCCCTCACAGAACCGCACAGGCACACTTTTGGGGAGAGGCCTGGGCAGAGTTTAAAAGGGATATACCCGGCTAATTTTGACTTTTTCAGCTTTTAACCAAGAAATAATGATGATTCAACCCCAAAAACAAGCCTACAGAACCAGTATTATTGTTTATTATGAACACACCTATATCAGCCGTTGATAATTTCGTCTGCACTCCACCAGACTGTAAATCGGGACGAGAGGGCGTACCAACTCTGTCACACCTGAGGTACAGTTTTGAAGAAGTCAGGATGCAGATGGAGCTGTAGGATTAAATCAATTGGCCTGGCACAGCACAAAAACATCACTGAAGAAGGCTGCAGGGAGATGCTGAAACTGTCATGGTACGATATAAACAAAGGCATTAGGAGTGATTAATTCACTGTCACAGAAGGCAAGCAACACCCTGAACTTTGTCATTAGGAATCTGAAGCAGTGCTGGGACCATCCACCTATACCACCTGTAACACGCTAGTATGCAGCTCCCATTTATATACACTATAGCGCTACTGAGTTCTATATGGGATCTTTTACCAGCAAAAAGGCAAAGAGTAAACTTGAAAGTCTATTTTGTAACTTCTGACAATGATCCAAAAAGCAGTGTAACATCTACGTTCCAAAATTGTTGATGGAAAACTCTTGAGTAATGTCAAAAACATCATCTAAAAAAAAAAAAAGAATTACCAACCATATTGTACCACCCATCAACCTCTCTCCAGCAGGCCACCGAGCCAGATCTAATCACCCATACATTATCCATCCAATCCATAGTCCATAGTCCAAGTCGTCTTTGTATTAACTTTTGTTTGATCATTTTTAAGACAAAGTAGGTTGCTTTTAACTTACCTTGACACGTTTCGGTGAGCATCTGTCATCCAACCTCTGTGAGGTGCCGTTTTATCAGCTGTTCTTCCTGGAAGTGTTTTAGCTTGAAACATGTCACGGTAAAAACAACCTACTTTGCCTTTAAAATGAACAAACCAAAGTTAATAAAAAGAAGACATGATTAATTTAATTTACGGTTATTGTCCATCGACGTATCAGACCTTAAAAGCCAATATTACCCACTGTCCCAGAACTGAACCAACTACCACCTGAAGAAGTTTCAAGCCCAACTTTAGACACTTTTAAAAGTTGTCTGTCAAAATTGTTACTCTATAACTCTTTCATCGGCCTGATATATTTGGACTTTGGCTAATCAATGAGAGGAGATCTGGTCATAAGAAACTATAGTTCGCACATAATGAACCATCGGATTATGTCTACCGAACTATATATGTAAAATACACAAGACATCAAGCAAGGTGCAAGAGCTCAACATGCCAGCACTTTAACAAAATTATTGGACGCACATGATATCCAACACTAGATCTGTCTCAATACGGATCCAATTACTACTGCTATTGTAGGATTTTGTGGAAAAATAAAATATAAAATGTTTTCCCAAAATCTCCAAAACTGCCAATCCGAAACTGAACCAGTATTAAACTCAGACAAGACTTGATAGTAGATACCCACCGGGTCTGAATCAGGATTAAGTCAGAATCAAACCAGGTGTAAAACAGAATTAAACAGATTAAACAAAGACCAAACCAACTCCACACCAAAGCCAGAATTAAACCGGCAAACAAAACAAATACTTATTTTCATATTTGGAAGATGGGTGACCGACCAGATCAGATTGTTTGGAGGGCCTGATTTGGCACCTAGGCCTGAAGTTGAATAGCCCTACTTTGTCTGAATATTGTGTGAGTGATGTTTCAATTTTTTTCCACAAAAACAATTGGTACATCGAATAATTTTCCATCCACGTCAATCGTTTTATTTGCTCACAGACTTCCTTATTTGTTTTTTTTTTACATCTGTTATCAATTTCTGTTTCGGAAATGTCACTTTGAATTCTGCAACCATAACTTGTCAATGAAGATAGACTTCTGTCAGCTTCGACGATGCCAGTTCAGTTCACGTGCCAAGCTCTGTGTTCAGGTGTTAAAGGGCCGCGCTTTCATCTCCTCACAACAGACGTCAAAAATCCATAAGAGTCAGATCCTATTATTGACTTAGAGGAAGTGACGGGAGCGAGGGTAGAGGTAGCCAACACTCAGGCAAAGTCTGCTCTCTGCCAATATCAAACCATCTGTCAGCCACGCAAGAGCACGCAGCCACTAACTTTAGCAACAAGAACGCGGCGGCGGCCATGTTACTATGACTCCAGAGACGAGGGGAGAGGGAGGCATGTAAAGAGGAACGTTAAGAGACAGTACAAGGAAAATGTCAATGATGATTTTGTAGAATGGCATGATAGAAACACAAAGAGAACGTAAATGAGTAAGTTCAACATATGTACATTTCTCGAAAATAAGGAAAGAAATTACATTTGAAAGAAATGTTGGACACAAACATTTTGGTTTATTTTTTCGGCAGGAGAATTTTTTGGAGAATTTTTAGAAGAAACGTACAAGTTAATAGGGCTATTCTACTTTATTTTACCAAGGGCCAAATTTTTCGAATTCCTCAGGGCCGAAAATTCAAAAGGCTTTAACAACATCTGCAGAACTGACTAAACCAGGTCAAACAAGGTCTAAACCAGGACTAAACAAGGTCTAAATCAGGGCTAGACCAGGTCTAAACCACCAACAAAGTGATAAAATATGTTCTATATTTTTGGAAGCTGGGTTGAGGGCCGAATCATATCCCTTGGAGGGCCTGATTTGGCCCCTGGGCCTTAATAGCCCTGTTTTAAATGTTTCTCATCCAACAATATCTCTGATTCTCACCCAACAAATGTCTTTTAAAATGCATAATTTTGTTTTAATCCACAAATAGTTGCTTTTACCATTCTGAACTTGAAGAAATAACAATCAGCTACAGGCCCTTTCACTTCAGACCAGGAACTAGATTTTTTTTATGTCAGAAGTGAACAATGCAGCAGAGGCCTTAAGAATTAATGAGGAAATTGTCAAATCTTTGCGCGTTGCCACCTCGCGCCCAGGGACGGGATATTTCAGTCAGTTGTTAATTACTGTCATATGTCTGCGGCACCTTTTTCCTGAAAACGCTCTGAAAATGAAGTGCTTGGAGTGTGATGCCGTCATGTACCTGACACCAAACCCACCGCCGGCCCCGCACCTCGGCAGCCATTCCCGGTAAGAACAGAGATTAAAAAGCTAGAGGTAAAGCAATTTAGTTTTCAGTCATGTCAAGGTACAACGTGCAAATGATGACGAGCTGGTTGATTAATTCGTAGTGACCAACAAACTGATGGCGTTTTCTCTCTTTGTCTCCAGGAAAGGTTGGTCTATTGACCTTATTCCGGAATTTGCCGTACGCGCCGCCGTCTTGTTTTCGTTGTATTAGTTTATACGGAGCAGACGAGCTCAACAGAAAATAAGTTCTACACGGACTAAAAAGCCGTTTTCAGACCGCCCAGGAAATCGGTGCGTTGTTGACTTGTTGTTGCTCGTGTTCATTAAAGGTCCCATATTCTGCTATTTTGCCCTTTACTCTATTCTAAGGGCTTTGTTGATAAATGTTTGCGTTGTGCAATATCCATAACATAACAGTTTCCAAAAAACACCCATTTCTTGGACTGGCCCCCCTCCTTGCAAAAGCAAACGGCTCACTCTGAGATCTGACCCCCCCGAACAGAGAGCAGGCTGCCTCCCCCGCCCAACTCGCGCGCCTCCCCCGCCCAACTCGTGCCGAAGCCTAGAGCGGAGATCGCGGCGCATGCGCCGTCTGCTCCGGTAAACAGCGATACACAAACACGGGAATAAACCTTTTATCCGTCCTGACGGTGCGTCGTGCTGAGTCCTACGTCCTGGATCTGACCTGGAGTTTGACGTGCTCCAGTATCTCAACGACGGACGTTGCCGTTTGGTAAATAACAAGCTAACTCTTCGATCTGTCGTATCCATCGTGTAATTACTGTGTAGCATTAGCATTAGCTGTTTTTATTCTGCGGCTGCGCTTCCTGGAGGCGTGGCTTAAACACCGCGTCATCCTTGTGAGGAGCCCCCGTCTGCCTGCTCAGCCGAGGGGGACGGAAAAGACAGTTCTCTAGCGAAAACATGCGGGAATCAATCAAAAAACCACTTTGGGCACACATACGAGGCCCAAATAGCACTGTAGGAAGGTTAAAACCTCTGAAAAGTCGATTTTGCATGTTATGGGGCCTTTAAACATTGTACACAAATCAACCTACTTTATGTAACATTTTAGGGGCGAAACTTTTCCCTTGCTCGTCATTAGCTTTAACGGAGTTCTCGTCAAACAGAAGTGCGTTTACAGACGGAAGTGTAAAAAACGGCAAAAGTGGGCGGGGCAGAATAAGGTCAATAATGGATTTGTAAATTATGGTGAGTATGAGTCCTGGTAGTTTGTAGTAGGGACATGTGAGAAAGTGGTTGGCGATGGTTGGAAGGGTCAAAGAAACAAATGGCCATCGTTGTTTTCTAAGGGCAGATGTGGCAACAAACACTAACTACCGCTACAACTTTGAGCACCTGAAAACACAATATTTAAAGGTGCTGTGCCTTATATTTACAGTCGTAAAAATGTGAAAAACAGGGATAGTTTAATTTAAAAGTTTTTCTGCAGTTCAAGTGTATTGATTATTTTCCTAACACATTCTGAGCATTCTAAATATTCACCACAAAGTTTATAAGTGCTTTTTCACAACTTTTAGTTTCGTTAAAGCTAACATCAACTAGCATACTAACAGAATAGATAAAAACGTCTATAATTAGATTCAGGCAGGGCAGGGCGATGGACTTGAACAACCTTAAAGGGTAAGTATTATGCACAATACTTACCCAAACTTTTAACCTTATTGCAATTCCTGTTTTACCCACCCACTATCCCTGCCCACATCCCTATACTTAGTTAGATTATTTGAAAGTGAAAGTAAAATGTCACGTAGCCACTTTTCAAAAATAAAAACCTGTAAATGACAGTCTGCTACTTCTTGCGGTGAATTGTCACTATGAAGATGATCAGTTCTGTCGTTTTAAACAGGAAGTCAATGAACCTGTTTCTAGTAGTTAGCTGTTTTAGATCAAAATTGCAGTTTACAATGAACAAAATGTCAAATGATGCTCTTCTTATGTTGTAGGTTAATACTGTGTACCTGAAAAAAAAGCATTATATGGCCTTTAATCGGCTCCACCAGCTTTTTAACTGAAGATAGAAAGTGTTCGACTCTCAGAAAGTTACACAGTGCACCTTTAACATAGTAGTTCAATTTAGTTAAGCCTACAATCTGTTCTTTGTGTGCCGTGTTCAGGAACATAGAAATGACACATTACCATTAAAGCTGCTATTTTCTCTCACGTCAGTGTTTCCTGTAGGTTACACTTGCTTCATCCTTATATTTGCACATTTTACCGTGCGCCCACAAACCGCCTCGTCTCCGGTACCACATCGACGTGTCTATTAGCCAGGTGTTAAAGACTCCCCGAGGTTACTTTAATCAGGAAGCAACAACCTGTTAGCTGCAGCGCTACCTCTCTCCTCCATCTGGCACCGGGCCACAAAAATAGACCAGCGCGGCTAACAATTAGTCGTCAGGGTGCCCAGGGAGCGCTCGCTAGCCTCCGCCGCGCTCAGGATGCTATCAATAGTCCGCACCTGTTTCCTGCACCTGTAAGCGGCTTGCATAAGAGCCGTTACGAGGAGCGACCGGGCTAACGCAATCACAGGAAGAGCGGGGTACTCCAGCACACAGCCAGACCTGCCCAATCAGACCAGGATGTGGCTTTGAGTGGGAAAGAGAGCGCAAGATTCGGACACAAAAGGACTTTTCGGATGCGGTGCGACGATGGCTGTGTGGAGGTGCAGTGAGGTTTCAATAGACGATGCCAAGAGGTGTCCGTATTTGTCATCTTCTGTGCTGGCGATGAGGACGATCAGACAATGGCAAAAGAGAAAATAATTGCTGCGAAAAGGCAATGATAAAATGTTATTCATCCCATTTCTGCAACATGTCAGCCTGAAAGATTGTATTAAGGGCTGTAGAATGAGGGACAAAATACATTTCACTCTTGTTGGGTCATGAATGAGCTTTTTTAGGTTCGTAATGTAACTTTCCAAGACATTTTGAGGATAGCACTGTATCCACTTTTCTACATGATTATAAAAGAGCCAAAGTGCAGAAAGTGCATTTATTTATTTGTGGTCATCAGTGGCTTTCATTTACAGACGTATATGTTGCCCAAGATGTCACTTGCAATGCTTTATAATTATAATTTTGGTGTTACTAAAACTTTATCTTATGTATGCTGTTATTTTGTCCTTGTTTATATTTTTATTGCCCAAAATAACAACAGCACCTATCTCAGGCTTCCCAAAAATTGTTGACTTAACCAACAAAAGGGTGGAAAATCAAGAATTAGACAGTTTCTACAATTGTTTATTGATGCAACACACTGCAAGGGAAAGTTTGTGACTTTCATTTACTTACAAAGGTAATAAACTTACAGTCTGCCTCAGATCATTTTTTTGACTGCCTTCAGCATTATTTTACACTTTGCAGTTTTTCTTTCATGACTGCAAAAAATATCGGTCATGAAATTACTATTTACAGACATATTTTGCCACGTGTTAATTGAAATTATTTTGAATTTTAAGGCGAGACACTGCAGGTGAAAAGGAAAAAAATCTGAAATAGGGTGAATTTTAATCTAAAATAGAGATACTGAATTTAAACTTTTTCTGTAGTTTACTTATGATATTTAAGTATTATATTACATACAAAAAAAAGGTTTTCATTGTGTAATATTTTCAGAAAAAATTGCTCTTCTTAAAATAAAATACAAATTAACGATATCTTGTTTATTTTGAGTGATCTAAATCTTACTGAAATAATAAATAATACAGAGATAGACATTAACAAATCCTTCAGTACGAGCTGCCAAATTCTTGTAGATTACATGAATGTAACGATTGGTGAGTGTAGGTGCTGATCTGTCTCTAGGTGAGAAAAATGCAATTGGAGAAAACAAACTTTGAGGTCACAGTGTCTCATATAAATATTAAATGAATGAAAGTTGAATAAATGAAATAATAAACCATCTTTGGTGCAGATTGGGCAATATTGTTGTTTCCACATGATAGCTTTTATGTTGGGAGAGCAAACTGACCAAAAAACAAACATTTAAGGTTTGCCTTGTAGCATTAGCTGGACTTTGAACACCTTGTCCCGTCTCTGTTGCTTGTCGTTTCTTTTCACATTTCTCCAGACAGAGGAACCTTCCACTCCTCCATCATCCTCCAGCTCTCCCCCATTCATCCAGCCCCAACAAGCCCCAGACACGGCGCCGGCTCAGGGTCAGGCATGGACGGCCCGCTGATGAATGCCTCCGCTCTGCCGTTCGGGCCACAGAGCTATTGATTTGATTTTGGAGGGGCGAGAAAAGGTTAGCGTGGTCTGGGGTCGGCAGCCTGCGACCCCTCCCACACGGGCACGAGTCACCGGAGCGCTCAGCCAGGAAATGGACACAATCTTAGCTCAACCCCCGCCCCATCCCCAACCGCACCCATCGCCACCACAGCCACATGTGTGAAGTGGACACTCAGCGGAACATCTGAACACCGCCTCCTCACTGTCAGAATGGACTCTGGAACGGAATGACCCAAATGATGAGTCAGAACTTAATTATAAAATAAAGAGGGGGCTGACTGAGGGAGCGATTGTTAAATTATGCTGCTCCCATAGCTTAGAATACTTCTAAATCTGCACCAACATTTTTTTTTTTTAAAGGCCTGTTTTAATTTCCTACAATGTTCTGTGTGTTTTTTGTTTTGTTTTAGTGGATATGTTTTATGATGTGTGCTTTAGCCTTGGGCTACAACTAACAATTATTTTGGTCGATTAGTCTTTTGATGAATCAATTAGTTGTTTGGAATGCTAAAGGTCCGGAAATATGAAGTTTTTACAAAATTTTACCCAGCTATGACGAAAGGGTGTTTTAATCAATTCCTGCCCTCTCGTGAGTAATAAAACTGCTTCTCTCAACTGTTTTGGAGTCTATGTAGGCCAGTTAGCTATCACTAAATTAGTATTACTATTCATATAATCTATTTGTTGCGATTAATCAGTTAACTTGTTGTAGCCTTACTCTAGTCCACTTTGACCCAAGTCACCGTTGAAACATTTTTTACCATTGAAACCCCAGTATTTAATAGACAAAAATCAAAGCATGTTTCTATTCATTTTGGATGTTTTTAATGAAACTGAAAAATGTCAAGAAACATGTGTCATTACTGTGAGTGGGCTTGCATCTCCACAAACCTGACTCGTGCTTGGCCTGGAGGAGCCTCCTCCTGTTTGTTACCATGGAAATGTTATTCTTTTGGCAATAATATGCCACAGTATGGCACAGAACATATCTATCTCTGTGAAGAATATTAGGACATGTGTTTTTAACTTTCTGTTTGCAGGTGAAGTACCTCTAGCAGCCATACCTGCCTGTAAGGGCCCGAGCTCGTCAGATCTCGGAATCTAAGCAGGTGAGGCCTGGTCAGTACTTGGCTGGGAGACCGCTGGAACACCAGGTGCCACAGGGGGGCGACTGGAGGAGGAAGTGCCTCTGTGTCCTTAGGCAAGACACTTCACCCACATTGAAGGTGGTGTGTGAGTGACTGGTTGGTGGTGGTCAGATCGGTAAACGGCTCAAATTGGCAGCTTGGATTCCGTCGGTCTGCCCCATTAGAGCTCACCAGCATCGAGTTTGGAGTGAAAGAATAATGCAACGTGAAGCATCTTTGAGTGAAAAGCGAAAAAAAGTATAATGCATTATTATTATGATGATGATTTATTCAACCAAACCACCCAATGTGCAATTTTCCTCACGTTCCTTCTTAAGGTGAGACATTGAAAAAAATGATATCGGTTGTAAACTTCTCCTATAGTTTACTCACATAAATGTAAGAAAAAGAAAAGAAAAAACACAAATATAAATTTTAAGAGTTTTTATCATGTCATGTTTTCATGTAGAAATAAGGCATTTTATGTGTAAAAATGGCCAAAAATACACATATTTGGGACATTTTAATCTGAAAAATGGACAGAACAATGTTCATTTTGTACACATATTACTTACAAAAAACTTTACAGGGGGGATTTTGGATTTCTTATTTAATTTTTAAGTAAACTAGTTTTGACAAAAAAGTCCTAAAAATTCAAATTCCGCCTCTTTTTTTTACTTAAAACTTCAATAAATACGTTTTAGAATTAGATATCAAAAAATCCTTCATTACGTCTTTTGAAGTTACAATGTCCCATTTTTGAAGTTACAATGTCCCATTGAAATCTATGGATATATATATATTTTTTAAATTATATTTCATACGTTGTTTTATGTTGCACCTTACACCAAAGCAAAGTCCTGTGTTTGTACATTTTGATCAGTGACAATGGCAATACACTGATTCTGATTCTGGATGAAGTGGATTAAATGGAAGAATTAAACATCTTTAGGAGCAGATTGGACAAGTTTGTTGTTTCCGATATGTTGAGAAAGCAAACTGACCAAAAAACAAACAAACAAAAACAGAGTTTTGCCTGTAGTGTCTCGCCTTAATTAAAGGTCCACTGTGTAACTTTTCTTAGCTCCATGGCTATAATGTTGCTAGCTTCAGATTGAAAATGACAAGTCAAAAGTGTTGAGTTTTAAAGCATCCATTGTCCATTGAAACTTTATCGACTTGCTATCTAAAGCTAAACTACAAACCAAAAAAATAAATAAAAAATCCACAAAATGCCACTGGCGAGAAAAGAATAACCCACAAACTAGATCTGATCTGGTGTGTGTTTATATGCCTGAGAGAAATCTGATCTAAGCAGCTATGTAGTTAATCTTTTTTTGCATTTGTAGGACTAAAAAACAATAAATTTTAAAATAACTCTTTCAATCTTTCGACGTTTTCTCTTTAAGTTTTGTCTTTACCACATTATTTCCTTTTCCTTATTTCGGTGTGAACAATCAGAAATAAATCAGATCACTCTGTGGATAATTTTGATCTGTTTCTATTCTATGTATGTGCTGGCTTTTCTTTGAATGCTCTTGAATGATTCAAATATAGTGACTGGTCATGTATGCATTATGCACAGACTGTACTGTCTGTCAGAATTCTGGGAAATGGCAATATCACTGTAATGTTATTTGTTTAGCCTTACATTTCAGACGTTCAAAGTACAGAAAAACACCAGAGGTTCATTTTGACTGCCACGTACACAGTATTTTAAACTTGACTGTTGTAACATGTGACGTAAAGGGAACGATATATAACGCCTCAATGTAAACATGAATTTAGACTCTCCTGTACTGTGCTCAGACCTCTGTATGTCAGTGGACCTTTTAATAAAGCTAAAATAATGAATCTGCGCCAGTGTCTTTTCCCAGGGAGCAACATCTACAACTCCTTTCAATGACATTTCACTAATCTTACAACTCCAGAAATTATCCTAAACCTGTCAGAGCCATTCCTTAAGCCTAACAACAACGATTGCCGCGTCAACCACCGTTCCCGGGCTGAGCGGGGCATCCTCAGCGCGTTACGTAACCCAGCGGTGAGCCAGCAGCATCGCATTACCTCCGGCACTACCTGAGCAGCATGACTAAACCGCGGTGCAACCCCTTCCGCTGACAAAACAAACCGCGCCGACGTGAGAGCCATGCTAACACCTACCTGCGCAGCGTGATGGGAGTTGAATGGAAGTGTGTTAAGTGCAGGTTTAGTGAGAGGCAGTGAGTGGGTGAGTGAGTGAGGGAGAGAGGACTGTACGCCGTCACGGATGATTAGCTCCTCGGCGCGGCAGACTCCAGGCCTGTCAATCTGAGGAGTGCCAACAAAACGTGCACGGCAACACACCAGCGCGTCCACGTAGACACGCGGCGAGCAGGTAAAAGGAGAGGAAGAGCCGACGAAAGAGAGCGGGAAAGGAGGCAAAAACAGGTGCAGCGACAGACGAGGCGCACGGAGGGAAATCAAACAAAAACGTTCATTTAAATTTATGGAAAAGTGAATTGCTATTGTATTGTACTTTCGTGAAATGCCTAAGCCATTTTTAGGCGAGTAACTGATGATAGTGTTATAAAAGCCAGATGTAGAAACAGGGAGTCTCATAAAGCTTAACGTGGAATGCTTACTAAAAGTGCGGGTGAGTAGCAGCAGTGAAAGTGTTTAGAGGCCAGAAATGCTCAGAACGAGTCTGACGATGATTTAAGGACTTAAAACAGCAGAAAATTCTCGGATAAGTGCCGTATGAAGTCTGAAAATAGGTCCCAGAACAAGGGAGTACAGCAGGAAGTGTTTTTGACATTAAGACGGGGGAAGATTTACCTCAAAACAGTATGAAAGCAACCCCAGGTATATGTTTTTGATGACGGAACATTGTTATAACATAATTAAAAGCTAAAAAAAAAGTCTCTATAACAGAATATGTGTCCTTTAATAGGACCACTGGAGTGTGCAGTTTTGATTGCACACTCCTTAAGTTTATGTGCAGTTTTGATTGCACACTCCTTAAGTCTATGTACAGTCTTGATTGCACATTCCCTAAGCCTATGTGCAGTTTTGATTGCACATTCCCTAAAGCATAAGTGCAGTCTTGATTGCACATTCCCGAAGCCTATGTGCAGTTTTGATTGCACATTCCCTAAAGCATAAGTGCAGTCTTGATTGCACATTCCCGAAGCCTATGTGCAGTTTTGATTGCACATTCCCTAAAGCATAAGTGCAGTCTTGATTGCACATTCCCGAAGCCTATGTGCAGTTTTGATTGCACATTCCCTAAAGCATAAGTGCAGTTTTGATTGCACATTCCCTAAGCCTATGCGCAGTTTTTATTGCACATTCCCTAAAGCATAAGTGCAGTTTTGATTGCACATTCCCTAAGCCTATGTGCAGTTTTGATTGCATACTTCCTAAGCCTATGTGCAGTTTTTATTGCACACTCCCTAAGGACAAGGGACAAAGCTTCCATTTTGAAGGAATATTATTTCGACAAAAGTTACATGTTTTGAACTGTGTTGAGTCTTGACCTCTTGATATTTTAATTGAAAAGGCTACATTGCATCGGATCCTCTACGGGCTTCTGAGTGTTTGTGGCTGTTGATCTCCATTGTTTTCAACCTGAACTTCTTCATTCCTCATTACGACGGTGGAGGGATCACTACACACTTTTTAGTTTGTCCTGTGACCAGCCTCTTCAACTGCCTCCAAAAACAGCCCAAAGCTTACATTGCATCAAGAGCCTCTGCGGTCGTTCATTGACTGATCCAGTACCTGCTGCAGCACATTCGAGTCCACCGCGACAACACAGCTCCGTTCTCCTGTCGACTGTGATTGAGTGGAGAGTGTAACCGGAGACGGCAGGTGCGCGGCATTCGCTGTAGTGCTTTGAGTGCGCTGCGTGTGAAGGAGGGCAGAAGAAAAAAAATCCGGCGCACACGTGTCAAAGCGCTTCGAGTACCGCGGCACGCACCTGAACACAACCGGGATCAGGCGGCCCTTTTCCAGCCGAGTGAAGGGGTTTGTGTGTGGCAGGTAATAGAGCAAACATAATGGGAGCTAAGTACCTGTAATCCTCCGAGAGACAGTGCAACATGAGAGGTCCCTGCGGTGGGGCGGCGGTGGCTGGGGCCGGTTGGTGTCAGGTGGTGGTGGAGGGGGGGGGAGAGGGTGGCAGGTCTGAGTGGCTGGTATTGATCCAGGGAGGTCGGAGGCAGGTGCGGCAGGCGAAAAAGGGCTCTTCAGATCGGGTGAACACAAGCGCCGCGCACCTGAACCCAAACAGCATAATCGGATCTTTTAGTCACACTCTGTTTACTGTTTACTGAAGACATTTTGACGCTGTCTTTTTACTAGTGTTGGCACGCGATACCAGTGATTTTTGATTTGGTCTGAAACCAAGCATTACAATGAGTTTTGTATTATAATGCGCTGAAACTCCTTTACTAGAAAGACATTTACCTCAACATCATTTTAATTATGGATCACCTTTGGGTCTGAAATAAATAAATAAATAGAATTTCTATGTTCAATGCACACAAGCTTAAACCAAAATGAAAAGTAGATACATGTACCTGTCAGTATGGATATATATTTGCTTTTTTTTTTTTTTTAACTCTTAAGGAAAATGTTTGCTTAAAAAAGTAACTAAACAAAAAAACTAAATCTAACAATATTAACACTTGTATCTCATTATGCTTGAGACATTCAATATAAAATAATGCAAATATGTTCTTGTGCATAATGCAAAAAGAGAGACAGTCAAAGAGGAAGTGAAGAGAAAATGATAAAGGTTGAAAGAGTTCAATTAATTGTTTTCCAAATACAACAGTTACAAGTTACAGTTACAATCCATTCATTTACTGACAAGCGTCACTAGGTGTTTTTCTTTTTTGTACACCTAAACACACATCAGGTCAAATTATCGGGGTATCTAGTTCTAGCTATCTGATTTCTTTTTAAAGGACATATACAGATATAAGCTGCTATCACACTGCAGCATATTTGGAGTAATAGTAACAGTAATGTACGGGTGGAAAGTACAACCTTAAATCCCCAGAAGTGAGAGGCAGTACTGGTTTTCCACTTTTGTATGATACAGGCTGATTCCTGTGCACAGTTACAATCACAACATTTGTCTTTCCTTTACTTAACTATAAATGTGTTTTTAGTACGTTATGATTTCTGACTATTTGATGCAATTAAAGCAAGAAAACAGAGTGAACTGAACCGGCAACTTCATGATAACATGTAGGACTGTTCTACCACCTGAGCCACAACTGTAAGCTGCAATTATTTTTCTATTTTAGAAATAAGTGTATATAGAAGCAGGATACAGATGTTGTTTTGGACAAAAAATATAATATTGAGTATATTATCTATAATTAAAAGACTTGAAAATTAGCTCAAAAAGAGTCCAAACAAGTTTATAAAGTGATATTTGCCCTTTGTGATTAATTGTATGGTCCATTTACATTGTGTGCAAAATTTCAACCTTAACCAAGACATTTTCAGGCACAGCTCTGATGCATTCTTAAAATACTGCTTGAATATTTATCATGCAAAAACAAAAATTGATATTTTAATTTATTTATTAATATTGTCTACCCCTATTGTATACAATTATGTTATAAATTAAAAATAACAACATTGGAGACAATTGTAATTAACATCAGGTAAAACGTTTTAAAGGAGACACAAATGTGTGTTTTTTTCACAGATCTTAGTATTGAACTAATAAAAAAGTAGATCATCATTTTACATTTTGTTCATTGTAAGCTGCAGTATCGATCTAAAACGGCTTACTAATGTGTCATGTATCACACTGAGTCTTAATTTTTTCAAATAATCACGTATGAGTAGGTAAAAACAGGAATTTTCTGATCATTCAAGCCTCAGTTGCACGACAATACACGATTACTCAAACATGCAGGAAACATGCAGGAAACTTTGAGTACACAAATCCTAACGACACACGGTCGAAACCGGGTTAAAAACACAGTAAAGTCGATTTTGCGCAATATGACCCCTTTAACGTTTCAAGTTCTGTTTAAAGCCCTGTGTCTATAATTACATTTCAGAAGAACAAATCGCTCCTCCCACCCCTGATTCACACAGCAGCAATCCATGTACAGTACCTCTGCATGGAGTATAATGTTGGCGTTGAGAAGATATCTTTCGTTGGCCGCTGTGATCCGCTAGAGCATAAGTCAAAGTCAATGAAACTACATGATTAAATTAAGTCTGGGCGTGCGCAGGCTTCCACACGCATGCCGGCCCCGCACATGTGTGTCCCACTTCTTCTGGATATCTGCTAATTGTGCATTTCATTTCTGCTCAAGCGACTCTTTTAGGCCCAAGCGGATAGTGATAGTTAGAGAGCCCTGAGCGATGGAGAAAACGGGACGGCAAAAAAAAAAAAAAGAATGTAAAACGATAAGAAACCGCAAAGACAGCTGCTCTTTTCTGTCTCATTTCATCCACTTATTGGTTAACTCGCTGGAAAGAAAGGGAATGTTCAAGGGATTTTAGGTCCGCCAAGGTAGAATCTCCTCCAGTCCGGGTCTAATTCAACTCTTGTGTAGTATTGATCCGCCAAGGCCGCAAGGGAGCTCTCGTCCAAAGGTAGGCAACGCTAAGAGAAAAACTGGCTGTAAAACGCCGGCTCCCCTGTTGATATCCGCGGTAACCTTTTTTTTCACTTAGACACTCAGGGTACACGACCACCTCCAGGTTTGTGATGGAGCACCTTGAAGGGAGCACCTCGGGGACACGCTGACTGGAGATGAACAAAGACAGAGCGGCGTGTTACCTAGAGCCGGAGCAGGTGGAGTGCATGAAGAATCGCTCAGTCGTTTTCTGTCCATGGTTTGCAGGGTCTTGTTTAGCATTTTGAGAGGGTTTCGCCGTTGCGTTGGTTGCGTTAGATTTTGAACGTTCTGAAACCCGTGGATAGCAACTGCTGACAGGAAGTAGGATTTCAAGGATGTGTCACCGATCACATTTATAGGTGCGCTAACTTTTTTGGTACTGGGTGTAGTCGCTGCTCCTGGAATTCCACAGTGTTAAATTAAACATCTATTTAGCTTTTTTTATGACAGGTTTTGTTATTTTTCAAGAGTGGAATTGGCTTCATTGATAAAACTTTAAGTCTATATGATAGGTTAGACTACACATTTCACAAAAACATAGTGAACATGATTATATTTAAGGCGAGACACTACAGGCAAAACTCATTTTTTTCAATATTTTGTTTTTTGGTTAGTTTGCTCTCTCAACATATCGACTTTCATATGGAAACAACAAACGTGTCCAATCTGCTCTTAAAAATGTTTTATTCTTCCATTGAATCCACTTCATCCATAGATTTCTCTGGGACATTGTAACTTCAAAGGCTGTTTTCTTAAAATGCTCTTTTCTCCCTCGGGACATAACGATCACCACTTAAAGTAGCTCTTGGATTCAACAAGATTTTGAGGAAACGTACTGAAGGATTTTTTTGATAGCTAAAACCGAATTATGGACGCTTTAATTTTTAAAAAATTAGGCAAAATTTCAACTTTTAGGACAATTTTCAGTCCAATCTAGTTTACTTAAAAACTAAATAAGAAATCCATAATCCCCTCTGAACATTTTTATAACTAATATGTGAAATTTAAACCTGGTTCTGTAAATTTTTCAGTTTTATATGTCCCAAATGTGTGTATTTTTGACAATTTTTACACATAAAATGCCTAATTTCTATGATGAAAAAGTTGTGATATATTTTTTTCTTACATTTCTGTGAGTAAACTACAGGAGAAGTTTCAAATTGATATCCTATTCACCTGCAGTGTCTCACCTTTAGATTTGACTAAACATTTTGCCTATTTGTCGCCAGTTTGACAGTTTTCTTAATGTTTATAATGTTACTTCCATACATGGGTGGCAAATATGAGTACCCATGTAAATATAAGTAGAGTTAATTCCACGACTTTTACCTAGCAACCATTTTGAAAACAAGGGCCAAAATCCATATAAACAAATATAAACAAAATTACACAAGTTAAGTTATGATTGGACAAATAATAATTCTTGATAACACCTTTATTTTGTCAAATGACTGTTTAAAGGGTCAGAAATGTGTCAGTTGTATGTGAACTTTGGTACGTCACTTTTTGATGACATCACAGAGGGATTCCTGTTTTAGAAATCAGCATTACATCCTGCAATTTTAAACTTTTATTTCTCAAAATTTCTTCACAAGCTGCAACTTCACAAATGTAAAACTATGCTCAATATTTATCACAGGTGCCCTCCCACTAAACTAAGTCATAATTAGAATATCATGAGAACCTTCCCTTCATATAGAGGTTTTCTGACTATACGTATATACGGTAAAAACATAAACTTCCCCAAACGCGTTCCCTCAAATGAAAATATCTTCTCTCTAAGCACAGATTATCTTCTGCCTCTTCTCTGACAGCCACCAAAGGCTTTGTTCAAAATGTGTGGACCATACTGCACATTTATCTTTTTTTCTTTTTTAAATTCACTTTTCAGACATTATAAACAGAATAGAACAACACAAAGAACAGAACACACCCAGAGAGAGAAGGAAACAAGCAATTAAAGACATCTGAACAAAATTAGGCCACACTGTTCAAATAAACCTTCTATTTCCTTTCATTGTGTCTTCCATTCCCTGACGTCAAAAGTATGCTCCAATGTTTTCCGATTCACCGAGTCAATCTCAGGAGTTTTGAGGCCCAAATACATAGCTCTGAAATCGAGTCGGGCGGCACATTACGGTGGTCTTTTTACAGCTCGCAAAGTACAGATAAATTTGTACTGTATCTAAAAATTTGCCTTGATAACAAAAGCAGAAAGTGAGAAGGACAATACACTAAGAATGAGACGCACCATGAAACGCTACCTGCCATGACACAAATATGGATTCCTGTCAAGAAGATAAATTTAATTCCAATGTGTGGGAGGAAAGGGGAGAGAGAGCCAAAACACAGTTCAAGACCCAAGTCTGCAGTCAACGCGCGTCTATTCAACAATTTTGGATTCTATGTGATGGCAGTACTAGCTCTTTAATTAATCTATACTTCTACATTGTTTTCTGTTTTGGAGAAATGCAATAGTAAGTAAGTAACGTTTATCTGTACAGCACCTTTCACAGACGCAGGTCACAAAGGGCTTCACATAGTCATAGGAAAAATAAATGATATACAATCAGCAAGACACACGTAAAAATTAATATAAACAGCAATAACACATGCGATGAGGTGATGGATCTACCTTAAAATTCTCCGAAATGGACACAACCGGCATTTCTGAGCAAACGTTTGTGCACTGGCTTCAGGTCCCTCGGGTGCCCACCTGTCACCGACCTCTCCTTCACCACAGTAAACAGGAAAGACGTATACAAAGTTTCAGATGGAACTTGAAGGCAGCAGGTGTGCGTGTATTTGGCTGAAAAACACCAGCGTCCAACTGCCAGGTCGAAGTGTGATCGCTCATGCAGTCACTCCCTCCACGTCCTCACATCATAACGCTAAGGGTGAACGCATGCAGCATTTTTGAAGGTGCACTGTGTAACTTTTCGCATGGAAAGAGTGCCACCTGCACTTCTCCTCGAACTCATTGTCGCATTGCCTAGAAAGTTTCATGGTGTGGCATTAAACTTGTCTGTCATCACGCAGACAAGCAGGCGAGCGCACCCATACAAGGTCAAGTCAGTGTTTCAAGTTTTGAAATGAGTCTTTTCTTTTTATATCTTCTTTTAGCCAAATCGTTTTCACCTGAGTTTGTCTTCTCTCTACAAGTATTTCGCTCAAAAGCATTTCAAGAGCTGTAGGAGAGTTAGATCGCTGAGCATCATCTCCATCAACTCTTCCAGCTCCTGCCACAAGTACCGGACACTGAAATGGAGAAGGGCCTTCATCAACAGACGCTTTGTACCATTGGCCATCTCCATCCTCAACAAAATGTCCCACTGACCTGCTGTCTACCTATTGTTTCTCTAAATGTTTTGTACATTGTCTGCTGTGCTGTTTGTATGGTGTGAAACGTCGACTATTGTATGATGTCTGTGGAAACAAATAGTTATTTATCTACAGTGGAGACACTTTTGGAACGTACCAATCTGCTCCAAAGTGAACTAGTTGAAATGTGGCCGTGGTGAACTAGCAAAGTGACAAGGTGTTTTGTTATTTCCAGGACATCAACACGACTGGAGTCTGGATTTGGGAAGGAATGTATTTACTATCCAGGGACACAACAGAAGAGATTTGAACCAGCGATGTTTCAATGGTGGGTCCAATATTCAATCTGTCAATCAGTCTGTTTTATTGTCTTCTATTATTTCCCTGTTTTACTACGAAAATATTGCGTCAATTAATGTTCATGTAAACAGCAAACATGAAATAAGACCATTAAAAAAAAATCGGAAGGGATCGTATCCATTTTGCGTTGTTGTTACTTGCCTCGTCCTCTTCTACCCATCGCTGAAATAAATACAATGTTTTGAATTTGTCCTTGAGAGAAAAGCAAACAACTTTTTTGCCACCTTGTCCGTCGCATTGCATTTCAACCTACTGAGACAAAGCTAATCATCCTTTTTTAGTTTTAGTTTTACTGCAGTTTTTGACCTGTGTTAGCTCTTGTTCAGCTAGCCCGGATTAGCCTGCCTGATTTGCACCGCGGCCTGCCCGTTGACACCCTTGACTTGCTAGTTCATTTTCCATCATTAGTCCATTGAATAGCGACACCCTGGTTCTTTGACTCCGCTGATGAAGATCATTTAAATAACGCCAGGCCCCGCCCTTTGAATCATTTGATGACGATTGGCGGTGACACGCTAATTTTTCAAGGGTAATTTCCAAAATGTGGCTCACACATAACGTCTGGACGTATTAATCCCGGCTCTTCCCTCTGGCATGCCGCGCGCTCCTGCTCCGGGCAATAATAAATCACAGTGTGACAAGTGGCGCTCTCTTAACCTTGATGGAGCGCGAATGGCCCGAGTTCTTCAAATAAAGGCTGATTAGGCGATTGGCATCCATCATTGCTCTTGTCTGCTTCAATAAGGGAGCTGCTCTGACCCCAACGTCCCCACACGAAATAAATAAATGAATTATCCGCTCGCTTTTATGGCAAAGACGATCTAATTCAGTTAATAACGTGTCGACAAGTTGTTTTTTGTCGAGCAAAGAATAAACTTCAGCAGGATTTGTAATCACTTTACCTATGCAAAGAGTGTCTGAATCAGCTAAGTAAGGCAAAACTTCATTTTTGCAGAGGTTGAAAACACGCAATGAAAGGTAATTCAATTTTATTTTTTCTTAATAAAACTTTAAGTGCTTTCTTTTCAGTCCCTCAGTCGGCCTACGGAAAAATAAGAGGGCTACAATTTTGAGAAAAAAGAGCGTCATCCAAAGATTTCAAACATATTTTTTTTGTATATATTTTATTTTATTTATTTATTTATTGTACATCGTGTGTAATTTTATTCTATATTTAATTTTTAATATATATATTTTTTCCTTAGATTTTGTTATGTATTTTTTCCATATGTTTTTCCCATATATTTTTATTTACTTTATTGAGCACTGAAAGAGGGCTTTTCTCTTTCTATTGTGACCAAAACAGAAGATAAAAACACATCACATTTATTCACATTGTGTCGGCATCGGACACCAGACTGATGTTTTATTTTTACACCGCGGCAAGCAAAGCGGGGGCCCTTGGGTGCTACCTCAGGTCCGGGGGCCGACCTGTCTGTCACTGTCTTCTTCAGTGTTTACCAATGTGTGCTGACAGGTGCCACTCTGGGCAGATAACACCAGGACCTAACCCCCACCCACGCAGGGACAAATACAGAACCAACCTCACAATAAGGTGTCACAATAAATAGCAAAAGGATTGTTATTGTGATATGAGTAAATCAAATTAATTCTGCAAAACAAGCTCACAGTGAAAAATAGTCATAATTTTCTGACCTAATTTCTTGTTTGGGTCTTACTTTTTATTAATGGTATGGATACATTTGTAAATAAAGGGATTTTTGTTCCAACTTGATTGAATTTGTCGGGTCATTGCCAAGTGGCCCAGCATTACCATGTGTTTTGGGACTGTCCTGCGTTTCTGGGTCACAAAACTCCTGCCATGGATACAATGAATGGATGTCTTTGGCACCCACTTTTGGCAGCAAGGAGGAAGGCCATCACTATGAAATGAAAGACACAAACTGCACCAACAATTAAGGCCTGGGCTGATATTATAATTGACGTACATAAAATCGTAAAAATCACATTTGGACTTGATTAAAAAAATGAAAAATTTGAAAGACTATGGACAAATTGAGACATTAACTTTGGACTAAATATGTGTTAAGCTTCTTTTGATGTCTGTTGCCCTTGTTTTTACTTCGTGTGTTCTCTATGGTCTTTTTCTGTTTTATGTGTTTTTTGAAAAATAAAGAAAAAGTAAAGAAAAAAAATATTGCAGAATCAAAAAATTCAAGTCAACCAAAAAAAAAAAAAATATATATAAAAAAAAAAAGATCAATTATCTATTGTGGAACCTACGATGAACAATTTCAAATAAGAGAGAGAAAATATGTCTGTACAGCAATATTTAATCAAAACACATATCTCTGACAAATTAAAAACAATTGCACTATGTACTGTAGCTGTATGATGTTTGGATTAAAAAAACAATAATTACCAAGTTTCAAAACTGTCCTTTCTGAAATTGAGAGGGATGGCGATATCAAAAACAGTCTGCAGTACTTTGTTCATCTTTGTCCAATACTTCTGAGCAAAAGGGCAGTCCCAAAACACATGGTAATGATGGGCCACTTGACAACCGGTTTCTCCAGCAGCCAATCAGAATAGTGAGCACTTTGACATGCTGTTATAACAAAAATGTGACACACTTGTCCAACAGAACTCCATCCAAGTGTGATATTATTGTCTTCCATTGTGAAGTGCATATATTTTTTCCATTCTTCATCTGTCAAGACCAATCTACCTTCTCTTTTCCACTAATGTAAATAAATACATCAATGTTATTGATGTATTTATATACGGTTTAAGATATTATTCCCAGATTTGCATTTCTAAAACACCAACAACAATAGGTTGCGTTCACGTTGTAGATTTTTTTTTGACATGTCATAATTTCAAATGGAGGGCAGAGACCTTATTAATTCTATGGGAGATTTAGTGTTTTTTCAAGAAATATCCAAACTTATGATCCACAAATGTTGAACCTTGTCATTGTTTGTTTGGGATTGGCTCAAAAATCTTTCCATATTAAATTTATGGCTTTAAGACCTTTAAACTGTCAATAATAACGTCTTTGGGGTTGAATAATGGCAACCCTTTCTGAAGTTTTAGTGAAAAAATAACGTCTATTTTGTGAAATTTGTGCCAGTTTTTGTTTCATGTGGGTAGGCCGAGTAAATACAACAATATTAACCAAATAACTCACTTTTATGCTGTGGCTTTTGATGGAAATTAAGTAAGTATCTAATGTACACCATGTTGATTGATGTTGTTAAACCTTATACAGTATTATTGAAACTTGAAGCCCTTGCGGTTGTTTTTAAATGTACCATAAAAATAAAGTTATAGTGACTTGACAACTTAAAACTACCATAAAATTCTGACATGTCCTCCAGTTCCAGTGTAAACTATAGATGTCAAATGAACCCAACGTACTACAGTAAAGACGGTAATTAATTTTGAAAATCAACGTGAATTAACAAAGCTATAAACAACTGCGACATTACAAACACCAGAAGGAGTCTATTGGACCATTAAAAAACCCAGATCCGTTGATGCACCCCTAGTCTGGCCTAAATAAGACCAGGACTGTCCCACTATAATCCAAGACAAATCTGGATGTGCGTCTCATCCAGGCCTGACAGCGGTGTCCGAGCCTCTGCCCCTGTCCAGGAGTGATTTATGGTTGTGGAGATAGCCTGTTCCATGGTTCTGTGCGTTTGAGTGTGTGTGCGAGTGGTTCCTCCGCTGTCAAGACGCCTCACGCTCCCCGCCTTAAGGTTTGGACACACCGATAAGACCCTGTCCTCCTGTCAGTCTGTTTTAAAACCCCGACGTGAGCGCTACATTCAAAATATGTTTGTTATTCATCGGATTCTAGGAGTAAAAACACACTTGAGAACTCTTGAATCTATACGTGACAAATCCAGCAGTCAAGTTTCTTTAAGTTAATTATTGGAAGTGTAAACACCAAGATGACATTGTAATCGTAAGTTGGTTAAACTTCTGATCATGAATCTGAGGGGACTTGGTTGAAGTCCTCTCCAAAAATATGCACTGTTGTTTTGTCGTTTTAGGACGGAATAAAAAGGTTGAAAAGTTGTTAGATTTGCAAGGCCTCAAAACTCTTGCCATGCACACAATAGATGGATACCTCTGGAGCATACTACTGGCCACAGGAAATATCATAAAAAAATGGACGACACAAACTGAACCATCAATCAAGGACTAGACTGACTTTATAATTGACATATGAAAAATTGATTTTTACATTAAGATAATAGAACCTTTATTTGTCCCACAGTGGGGAAATTCCAGTGTTGCAACGGACCAATCAAGAATATCATGAACAGAACATGCACTCAGAAAAAACAAGATAAATAACTTTAAAGATAAACTTAAATCTTACACACTGCAGAAAAGATGGTTATGTCTAGAGTACAGCATATAGACACAATAAATATAACATGCAAAGTGACTTAGCACGTTACTTTATTAAATACAGTAAGAAAATGTACTAATTTAATAGGATCAATTGTACCAATGCTCCATGTTTGGGACAATGTTAAACTGTTTCATTTGAAAAATCACCAAGCTGCAGTGAGAATTATGGGTTGCACAGCTAATGTATAGCTTTACTTTATTTATTTTTTAGTCCGTGGAGCTACAGTTCACTCAAATTTACTTTCAGCTTCAATTTTTCCTATATCAGGATGTTTTCCTGTTTTGACAGCAAAAAGCTAGCAGCACGGGGAAGAGATTGGACACTTTCTGCAGGCCAATTAATTAATACTTAATTTGCTCAACACAAGGACTCAGAAATGTCAGAAACATGTCATACAAGGAAAGACAGATAACTGGTTTAACTAATAAATGTGCGCGTAGATGCAGCATTCCCGATGTTTATCTGGTTTATCTGTTTGCCTGTTTTTCGTCTTTTAGTTGTAGACTTTTACATTTTATATCAGATTGTAGCAGCTTTTTCATATTTTAGTGTTTTGAGGTCTTACAGGAGAAAACATCCTTGCCTACCCTAGACACCTGCACAGTTTTCTTACTAGCTGTCAAAATTCCTAATGTGATAGCCTTTGGTCAACTTCTGTGCGCGTCTTTTATTCTTGTCCATTGTGTGTTGTAACCCAAACTCTAGCCCTTCTGGCAATCCATGTCCTTAATGTAAAAAAGTAAACGCATAGTATAATCAAAGACAATGATAAGCACGTTTCAATATCAGTGCTAGCTCCGGGTCCCGTCTCCAGGCCCCGGCGCAGGGATAGGTGTCCGATGTACGGCTCTGCACACGAGATGGATGGAGCGTCCAGTGCATTTTTCAACCCGCTCCTCTGTTTGTACTCCTCTTACACACACTACACAACGGGGAACACATGTAATGCATCAAGCCGTGATTTCTGACAGCGAGGTGGAGGTAATAACTTTAGGAAACCAGCCCCCTCGCCTCCGCCCGCCCCCCCCCTGCCTCCCTCTCAGAGCCGCTCTTATGTCACCCATCGATCTGCTTCCTGGAGACAACTCATTTTATCGGCTGACGTGGCGTGATGGAGCAGCGCTGCCTTGAGCCGAACGGACTGCGGCTCTGCGCGGGGCGTTCGCAGGCAGCTCGGACGCCCCAGCGCTCTATCGATCCATCGTCTCGACACGCTCACCGGCCCGGGCCCTTCTGTGGCACTTCCTTCATTTCTCGCTTCTCTTCAAACGGACACGGCGCGCTCTCCGTCTCTTGCGCCGGCGATGTGGATGAGAGGCTCTCGGAGAGTACGGGAAAATCTATACGACGTAATCAAACATTCTAATCTTAGATACGGTGAGTGCACAGTGAACGGGACGCAGATTTGACATACGTCGCTGATCTGATCCTCAAATATAGGCCTTTTGGCAGTTTGTGAGAAGAAATGTGCTCACGTGCAATACTTTGAGATTGATGTGAGATTGGTAAGTTTATGGAATGTATTAATGGCTTTGACCCTCATGTATCAAAACATGAGAGTCATTAAAAGAATTTGGGTTATAGTTTATATTTCAATTTACTGTTTCAATTTAGTGTGTTGTCAAGTTTACCATCTCAAAGCGCTAATGCTAATAGTTCTTTAGCAACAGCTGCCCTGTCATTCTTCACTAAGTCAAGTGTCCACTACACAATTTTTTGGTTTTAAAAGATTTTGAAAAGAAGAATACAAGACGTGGGGAATGGAAGATTGTAAAAAAGCTCACATTCTCATGGTGCAATGTTTCAAAAAGTCATGGTTACGACGATGTCTGAGCAAATATCAGACTCGAGGATCTGTGTTGATACGTAACTGAAATAGTAGCATTGGCTAAAATGCTAGTGGTGTTTTTGTGCTTGTTAAAGTTAGCTCAGACTTTGATGGAGAATGTGTTTCCTATTGGCAGTGATTGATAAAAGGTAGAGGAGTGAGAAGAGGTTCAAGATTAAAAATGATCTGACTCATCTTTGGTTGTTCTATGGTTCTTTGTCCCCATACCGTTTTGAGACCCATGACCCACATTTTGGAGACATGACCCAAGATGCACTATAAACTAAACACTGCCGATGTCCTCTGCGCTTCACTGTGTGTCTCATTTCGTAATGCGTTAAGTACATGTGGATGCAATCTAAGCTTACTCCTGCAGTGACAGAAACAGCAAGTGTTTTAGACCTTTTAAAGCAGGGGTGTCCAAACTTTTTCCATCGAGGGCCACATATTGAAATATAGACCAAGCGGAGGGCCACAAATCAATCGCGAAACGTTAAAAAAAGCTGCATTTATCTGATGTTTTAAGCGCCACCACATCTACATTCAGTCTCATTGCCTTGATATCAGGTCTGTGTCGCACCAAAATGTTAGTTATTTAGGTTGGATTTGTAGAAAATCTGAAATGTGATGTAAAAAGTACTTATCAGGACAATGTGGGCCAGTTCACCAGGAAGCCTAAGGGCCAAGAAAAATTTGTCTGAGGGCCGCATTTGGCCCCCGGGCCTGAGTTTGGACATGCCTGTTTTAAAGTTTATTCACGATATATATATTTTTTTTATTTCAGGTTTGTGAAAAGGCCTGTAACAAGATTTTCACCATAAGCAGTAATCTTTCATCACAAACTATGCAGTGGACCCAGCATTAGCCGCAGATGCTACAATCAGGTGGGAGAAGTGTCTTACCCAATAACAAGTGACTGGAGCTATGTTTAATATTTATGTATTTCTTTATCCTGTAAAGTGCATCCAGCCACTCACCAATATTCATACATACGCGACGCCCAATGCTAAGAAAGCGTAGTTAATATATTCATGTTTACATATATACCGTCACCACACATTGTCACTGAATCAGATATTTGAATAAGGCCCCCGTGCCCACCTGAGCAAACAGTGCTGCGATTACCCATGATTCCCTGGGAGGCTGTGTGGAGCTGCTTGTGTGATGGCCCCGGGGCGGTGCAGGTCAGGTCAGATTTGTGCGCCAGTGTTTGAAGCTCACACCTGACCGCCGGGCTCGAAGGCACGAAGGCAGAGGCGAGGTGACACAAAGTGAGGCCACACGGCACAAACGCGATGAATATTCTGCCCCTTCAGACAGACGACATGTGTACGGCCCGATTACACTCCAGTTAGCCTTTACGCCGTGGTCAACACGCAGAGGTACGCCGCAACATCAGAGGCGCTTCACGAGGTACATTTTAGTTAGTTAGTTTGGAAGGATAATGAATGTTTGTATGATGACATTTTTGGATTTGTTTCGAGGTATTTTTTCCTATATATATAACCTGTGAATTTATCATAATTGTACACTTTTTTAAGCTGTTCTAGAAGCTGTGGTAACACCATATAAAGACTATATATTGTAATATTGCACTAAATGTAATAACTCACAGTTTGCACCTACTATAATTGGCTCATTAGAGATACGATACAGAGTGAGGTGTGAACACAGAAAAGGTAGAGGGGGTTGATACTTTCACACTGTCCTTTTTTACACGGCAATATCCAGATCTGCGGATTTGAAATGGATCATTGTTGGTGGTGGAGTGGATAAAGGGGTTGTGCATGTGTGGTTGCTACCAACACTGTGACGGCGTCTTGGGTTTGATTCTTCGACCATTTGCTGAATGTCTCTCCCTCTCATTCTCCCCATTTCACGCTACAACTGTCTTGACCAATAAAGCGTTCATGACAGAAAGAAAAACAAATCCCTGTATAAAAAATTTATAAAATAGCCAACGTGATGGTTATTTCAATTAATTCATTTTTAATTTATGTACAATAATAGCCCTTTGCTGTGGTGGAAAGCCAGAAAGTCTATAATAAATTAGAAATGCCCTGGCAGAGAGTGTTATAGATTGTTATACAATGCATTATGTTTGAGTTACACCTTATTTCATTTTGTTTTACAGTGTGTTGCTGAGTTACAGGTTTTTATACAGTGCGTTATATTTGACTAGGCGCCAGTACAGGTTGTTACACAGTGACTTTGTTTAAGTTACACATTATTACAAGTTGTTCCAGAGTGGGTTTGTGTGGATTGCATGTTATTACAGGTTGTTACACATTGTTTTGTTTTTTTTTAGTTACACATTATTACAAGTTGTTCCAGAGTGGGGTTGTGTGGATTACATGTTATTACAGGTTGTTACACAGTGGGTTTGTTCGGGTTACATATATTACAGGTTGTTACACAGTGGGTTTGTGTGGATTACATGTTATTACAGTGAGTTTGTTCGGGTTACATATTATTACAGGTTGTTACAGAGTGTGTTTGTTAGATTTACACGTTATTAAATGTTGTTTAACAGTAGGCTTGTTTGGAGTACATGTTATTACAGGTTGTTACACAGTGGGTTTGTTCAGGTTACATATTATTACAGGTTGTTACACATTGGGTTTGTGTGGATTACATGTTATTACAGTGAGTTTGATCAGGTTACATATTATTACAGATTGTTACAGAGTGTGTTTGTTAGATTTACACGTTATTAAAGGTTGTTTAATAGTAGGTTTGTTTGGAGTACATGTTATTACACGTTGTTACACGTTGCTTTATTACCAGGTTACATGTTAATACAGGATGTTACACTGTGTATGTATTTACTGGTTGTTACACTGCTCATTCTTTAGGCAGGAATCTGGTTACAGTCTGGTTACATGTATGTATGTTACCCAGTCCGTTCAGTTCATGTATTCACAGGTGGTTACACAGTGCGGTACAGTGCACATAATGAGGAGTGAATATTGTAAATATGGTGTAAAAAAGTGCTACTGGAAATTCTTTGAGCAGTTTCTGAGAGTTTGTGGCAGGTTTCTCTGGGAAATACTGAGCTAAATACTTAAGTTTATTTTGTTTCTCAGTCTGCTCTATAGCCTGCAGACATCCTCCCCTCGCTCTCTCCTCTCGGCTGCATGCGCGCTCCGCTCTGAAACACGGACAGG
This sequence comes from Rhinogobius similis, assembly GCA_019453435.1. NCBI lineage: Eukaryota > Metazoa > Chordata > Actinopteri > Gobiiformes > Gobiidae > Rhinogobius > Rhinogobius similis. Next base: position 47,844,324 of record CM033620.1, read on the forward strand.
AAGGTAATTTGGCACCGCGAGGAAGCTTGATTTTTCACAGCAATTGTTTTGACAGCCAGCCTTGTTCCTAACATCTTCCCGGTGGTAGTATTTTTTGTTTCCCTTAATATGAGTTGCCGTCTTACCAAATAAGAAAAAAAAAGATAATAGATGGGTAAGGTAACTGTCAGAGTGCCAAAATGTCAACTTAACATTGTTGTTGTAAAAGAGAAGGGAAAAAAGGTGAAAGACGCTCAGGTGAGGCTAGCGTCTAAGAACGAGAATGTCTGTGGTTCAAATCTAGACACACTGGAGATTTGTCCCTGGGCAAGACACTTTACTCACTTTGTCTGTGTGAATGTAGTTTGAGCATGTCATTTGCAGCACCATTTCAAGGTATTTGTGGTTGAGATTGACCGATATGGGTTTTTTCATCACCGATGCTGGTACCGAGTTTTCAGAATAGAAACAAGCTAATGGAAAATAATCTTTGCCGATATATTTGGGCTGATATGTCGGGCAGCTTTTTATTATTTTGCCCACATCCACAAATATGTTTTATTACAAACCTATAAGAGAGCAGAAAAGTCCCATTAAAGCGTTCAAGTAAAGCTTTTAGTGTATTCTTTAAGCAGCGGGTTGGCCAAAACAAAATATCGGCCTCTGCTGGAGATTTCAGGCCGATAACAAATACTCTTTAAAGTGCAAATCTTTGCCAACCGATATATTGGTTGGCAAATTAGTTGTATTAGTAACAGTAGAAGTGGTGTTAAAAAATTAAAAGGGCTCTACGAACGTTTGTTTCATGCAAAAACGTAAAACTTGGCTTTCCCCAGTACAGATAAAAGCAGCTCTTAAGGTCAAAATGAGATTGCTGTGTGCTGTGTGTTGTGTGTGGCTGCAAAACTGGCCTTTGAAAGTTGTGAAAAGCGCTTATAAACTCATTGCAGTGAATAATATAGATGCTAGAGTGCGTTAGGAAAGTTTGAACCACAGCAAACAGTTAAAACGGACACGTTCTGTTCTTTTGTTTACATTTGTAAAGCAGTAAAAATCAGGTACAGCACCTTTAAATAATCATGATAGATGGAGTAGGTCACGAACTTGTCTAGAGGCTCAACAACACTACTGCTTTTCTCCAAGTTTTGTATTTCTTTCTACACAATAATAACAATATATTTCATTAAAAAGAGGAGGTTTTGAGCCGCAAAGTCAAAGTCGAATTATTCTGGTCCAAATGGAGAGGCCGGCTCCTAAAACCTCATTACAGGTATGGGAAACTGTTATCTCACTGTGCCGCCGCTTCTGCAGTAGAGGTCCAGAGCTAGAGAGTATTAGCCGACGCGCTTTAAGAGAAAAACTTCATTAAATACGTGGGGGATTAGCCACAGTGTGTTAAACCTCTCCACCTGCACCCGACACAGTGGCAATCTCATCCCTGTATGTGGACGTCCGCGGAGCTGCTGTCTTTAAGAGGGAGCTCGTCAGAATCCTCACCTGAATGGTAAAATGGTAATGAAATCAGCCAATTTAAGAGAGAGGGAGCGAGAGGGGCGCGGGACGGACAGCACCGGAGCATGGAGCGGGTCTGCACTCTAAAAAGTGACTTCTACAGCAGTTCAGATGACGTAAAGGTAGAATAGTAATCTTGTTTTGTGTTTTTGTTTGTTATTTTTAATGAAATGTTCTTTTTTTAAAGCAAATATATCTGCCGGCGCACTGCAAAAATGGCGGGAAGAATGTTAATGTTTTGTTCTCCTAATACTGTATATATTTAATTTTTTTTTTTTTTTTTTAAGCAATTATATCTTCCAGTACACAGCAAAAATGAATAGCAAATATAGGTAAAAATACTTGAATGAAGAAGATTTGTTGGAAGAATATTGGGGGGGCAGTTACACTTATTATAGATAGATAGATAGATAGATAGATAGATAGATAGATAGATAGATAGATAGATAGATAGATAGATAGATAGATAGATAGATAGATACATACATACATACATACATACATACATACATACATACATACATACATACATACATACATACATACATACATACATAGCATTTATAAATGTTCATTAAACAAACTATAAACACATGTTTAATAATCACTAAGGTTGGGGTCAGTATTAGAGTTAGTTATGTTAATGTTACTGATAGTTATTTCACTTTTTTGTAGTTAGTTTATATTTGCCAAACATCTCATAAATATTATTTTTCAAAATGTACAATTTAACTAGCGTATATATCTTAATTTTTCTGCAATTTAGATTTCTGGTATCAATTATACTGACCCATTATAATGTTCTCAATACTGGTACTTATGTTTTGTTTTTATCTCAATTTAGAAAAACAAAATAACTTTGGTATTTTAATAAATAAATACAATTTGGACAAATTTGCTAGACACTGGGACAGACGGGGCCGATCCATAGGCCTCTTTTTAAGGCTACTCTACTACTCTTTCTGTTGTTTCTCATTTTGTTTTTAGATTACATATTACAAACTGAAAAAAACAAGAAAGAATAAAGAAAAAATCTAATCAACTTGCACCAGTAATATAAACAGTATTTTCTAACTAAATGCATCAAACTAATCAACTACTGCACAAGCCGATCAATTTGCGTAACTCAGGTCACATCAACCAACATTTTTATGTATCTTTTTTGCAGTGTAGTTGTTCAGACATGGAGGGGGGTGAGAATGGGGGGTGAGAGTGGGGGGTGAGTGTGGAGTCAGTGGAGCCGCTCACCTCATCAGCCCCAGATTTCACAGCCCCCGTCGGCCTAATCCTGACAAGCCCCGGCCATTAGAGCGACCTGACCGTGGACCACCTCCCTCTCCCCGCCCCCCACCTACCTGACACACACACACACACACACACACACACACACACACACACACACACACACACACACACACACACACGCACACACACACACGCACTGAAACCAAAGTTAGGGTTACAGTAGAGAGTAGGGATATCAAGATTGTTTGTCAATAATCGTGGACTAAAAACTGACATTCATGACCATTTTAGAAGTTAAAGGGAACATATTCTGCTCCAGTGAGATTTTAACCATGTTCTAACAATGTTAAGTCATCAAAAACATACCTGGAGTTGCATTTAGCTGCATTCACGCTATTTTGATGACTCGTGGTTAGAAAATGCGCTCCTCCCCGACTGTCAAAAACACTTCCTGCTGAACTCCCTCGATGGATGATGCTGTCACTTATCCGAGAATCTTCTGCTGTTTTTAGTCCTTAAATCATCGCCAGACTCGCTCTGAGCATTTCTACTACATTAGTTTCTGCCGTCCATTGAGTATTAACACATTTTAATTCATTAATTCATTGTGTAAGTGCTATGCAGCCAGAAGATGGTGCATAAACTCAGTTAGCGCCACGGGAAACAGCCGAGATACAGATGTTCGTTTTGTTTTTTATAAACATTTTCTTTTTAGATCTAAAACATTGAGATGCCAAACTTACCAGTACTTAAGAGCATGTTAAAAGGCCAACAACAGTATTAAAAACAAACTATATTTTCCCTTTAAGTTATTTCAATCCATCTTTTTTAAAAAGTAAGCCTAAATGTAAAAAAAAAAAGGTTTAAATGTCTGTTTATATCACATTAATTTATCAATCAGAGATAAAAGTGGACGATATTGACAAAAATGTATATCTCAAGATTTCTTGGAATATCACAATAACGATATTCAGACGATACTATGTCAATCCAGCAGCAAGTGTAAAAACATATCTTTGAAAATATTAGTTGAGGTTTAGTTATCAGACAAATGTGAAATGTCACGAAAGTGCAGAAATATCACTTTTTACCTTTATTTGACAGTTTTTTACAACATAAAGTTTATTCATTCATCAATAAACAATATACTCAATATTCAACTTTGCATATCTTTAAATTAGCGCTCACAATATTAAATAAATAAAAACATTTCGATTTATTGCCCACCTCTATTCATAAGGTTGGTCACATATTTGAGATTGATGATAATCTGAGAGAAGATTGAGGATTTTACTGTTGTTGGTCGTGGCGTCAATATGATGTCAATCATGAATAACTGTTGAGTCATGTTGAGTTTTTCTCACAATAATCAAAAATTTGATATTGTGACATGCCTATTTGAGGTGACAGATGCATTCAAAATCCATGAGCAGGTAAAAGACTCCGAGTAACACATGCTGGATACAAAAATATCACGTAACCATAAAATAAACATGACAATCTCTGTTTGTTACCATGAAATTCCAGTCTGAAAAGGCGGGGCTTATCAGTTCTGCAGGAAGTCAGTGGATCCATTATACCCATAGTGACATTTGGCAAGCAGAAAATTGTACATGTTTTTATTATTATTATTGAAAAAAGACTAGGTGACATTTATTAACCCTACAAATGCATGACCCGGAGAATATTTAAGTAACTGAGATAAGAGAGAAGTGGGCGGAGACAGGGGGAATGTGAAAATAGGTATTTTCTGAATCTTCATGAATCATCCATCCATCTTCTTCCATGTATCTGGTGCCAGGTTGCAGGGGCAGCAGTCTAAGCAGGAAGGCCCACACTTCCTTCAAACCAGACACTTCCTCCAGCTCCTCCGGGGGGGATCCCAAGGCGTTCCCAGGTCAGCCCAGAGACATAGTCCCTCCAGCCTGTCCTGGGTCTACCTTGGGGCCTCCTCCCGGTGGGACATGCCCAGAACCATGCTCCCGAGGGAGGTGTCCAGGAAGCATCCAGAGCAGTTGAAATACTTTGAGTAAGCTTGAGTAAAGGAACACTGTTATGACATGGCTAAAAGCTCATAAAAATCTGTTTCACATAAATATCCCCTTTAAAACCTACAAATGAATGGCGACGTCAAGACAATTCAACACAGAACACTGCAGCATCATATAAAACAATCTTCCTCAAACCCATTACAAATACATGGAGTTACATGTGAACAAAGAGGAGCATGTATAGACTTGTGTTTGTTTTCCAACAGATCTCCAAATCAATATTCCAACTCCAGGAGCCTTCAAAGGCAGCCAAAAGTAACCAAGTGAAAACAGCAGACAAATCAAAGCGTGCTGTACCAATTCTGCTCCCGACAACATCAAATATGAAGAATACCAACGAGGAGCGCACCGACGGGAAACGGGGCCACGCAACAATCCACATTTGGCGTTAATTAATTGCTTAATGGCAATAATACCGCTGTAATGTGTTGCTAATTGCTGGGTAATTATGTAAACGATAGCTAACTATGATGATCAACATTCAAATGAGCATTCAGATCAGCGCCGCGTAGCCCACCTCTCGTAATTGCATTAAAAAACAGTACACAACTTTGAAATGCAAGCACCACCTTTTGAATGGAGCGCCCCCCGCCCCCCTTGCCCCCTCCTTCCTCCCCTCCCGCCCCCCTCTCCACCTCTGTACTTTTTTTTTTTTTTTGCGCGCGGAATCGCAGAAACATCTGTTCAGTTGGAGCAAATGTCAGCTAATTATTTCACCAAAGCATGTTTTTAATTGATCAACAGGGGAACAGCTGTAGAGCGCTCTCCCCGCGTCACGGTGCTGGGCTCGGTGAAGGCTGGGGAAGGGGAGGAGGGAGGGGGAGGCTCGTGACCCCATCCCCGAGATGTTTATTTAAGACCCACGCTAACCTCGAGGTGCTACGCTAACAGACTTGAACCCGGCGTCAAGCGCAGATTAGCAGGTTCAGCGTGGGGGAAACTCTTCTGTAGAAGCGCAGAAGACAGTTAATCAGGAGAGGTAACCTGGTTCTACGACGCACTGGAGGATGAACTGTGATAGGCTTCAAAGTGATTTCAACATGGACCACGGGGACGAAGATTTCTTACACTCTTCAAAAAATATGATAACTAACTTGTGAATTAATATATGTTCCCATTATTTTTGACACTAGATGCCCTTCTTCTTAGAATACTCACATGCTGTAAGAGGAGTGGACAATGTGAGTGAAGAGTGGGCGAGGATCAAATCAGACAAATCGTAGTTAGTGAGTGATCGCTTAACTCACTGTGCCACCGTTGCCGTATTCATTTAAAGTCGGGTGTCCTCTGCGTGATGGTTTTTGTCCTTAAAGAATTTTGGATGGCGCACTACAAGACGGGAGGGGTTTAAAGTTGCAGACAGGATGGTTTGTTCATGCACTCAGTCGTATAAGCTCCGTATGGGAAAGTCACTGGTTGGTAGTGGCTAGTGCTACATGCTAGTGCTCTTTTTGCCTTCCTAAATATTGGTAAATGGAATTGGAAATGGGGAAATAAGGCCCAGATTTACGTAGATACAAAATGTGCAACATGTTTGATCTGAATCACAGCTCGTCTTTGCTCATTCAATCATAATAAGTTCAATCGTTGATCCTGATCCTGTCTTACTGAGGCCAACGAACCACGATTTTGATACGCGACTCAAGATTTTTTCCTACTTTCAGAAATCTTTCATTGCAGACTGCCAAAACTGTGCAGTGGACATCCGGTTTTAGGTGAGACACTGTTGCTTAAAAGTTTTAAATTTAGAGATATCAATTTCAAAATTCCTCCTTTCAAATTGCATCAGTGGTCAACTATTGTTAACTTGTTTTCTTAAAGCGTCAAATCCTCAGTTGTCCGTCTCAGCCGTTGATAAAAAAAAACAGCCAAACAGGGAACAACTTGCCTGTGTCCTACTGCCTCTGTCGCGCTCCAATTTGTGTCAGTCATGCATGCCCATTAGTCTGAGTAGATTTAATTATTTCACCATGTACAAACGGTTAAATATGTTTTCTATCAGTTGATGTCTTCTTAACTTGACGTCCTTTCATGTGTAAACAATAAGTTGATAAAAGTTATTTTTTGTAACGCTCTTGTAAAACATTAACAATTTTATTTTATTGAGAATGATTCCGGATTAACCTACCTAATTAATAGTAGGATATGTATTTATTATTCGGAAGTTAATATGCCTGAATCAATTTTAATAAATGTGTTCATTATGAATTCATGCTTTATTAAGGCTAATTCGTTTTTTTTTTGTTTTGTTTTTTTCAATAATACAACATCTACAAAAATTTATCATATAACTAGAAATCAGAAAATAAAACTGAAAAATCCAACAGTCCCTCACACATTCACAGACAAGCTTGAACAAATGGACATCAAAGAATAAAAACAAACCGAAAAGTTATTGTTAAATAAATGCAGGGTTAAGAAATATAATAAAAATGACAGCATTCGTGCCTCTAATTTCCAAAATTGATCATGACACACAATAATTTATAGCTCCCATAATTTTACATATTCCCTTTCCGTTTGACAATATATGTCAGTCTTTCCAGTCCTAGGTGTTCAGAAAGTTCCTTGATCCATTCTTGTATTGAAGGAGCAGGAAAGACGCTCTTTCAGTCCAAAATAATAGCCCCTCTGGCATTTAGTAATCCAATATGGTGGAGTTTTTGCTGTAGTTTATTAAGAATCATTCAGGTTCAAATAATTCTTAACCCCTTCATTAAATATTTACTTTACTGAATCATTTTCATTCATTCATTCATATTCTACCACTTGTTCCTGTTAGGGGTCGGTCGACTGGAGCGTATCCCAGTGACTTTGGGCCATAGGCGGGGTACACCCTGGACAGTGGCCAACTCGTCGCCCATAGACGTGGACAACCATTCACTCTAATATTCATTCACTTGGGGCAATTTAGCGTTGCCAGTTGACCTACACGTGCATGTGTTTGGACGGAAGGAGGAAGCCGGAGAACCTGAAAGAACCCACAGTAACACAGGGAGAATATGCAGACTCCACCCAGAGAGATTGCGTGATGTTGGTCTGGTCCGGGATACAAACCTACAATCTCTTAAGCCTGAATCAAACAATAAATAACATAGTTTGTTTACATTGTATTCCCTGTATTTTTGAAGTTTTGCATGGACTCTTATTGACAATTGATACTTCTTCCATCAGCGAGCACCAATGACAGATGCGGAATCAAAGAACTGCAGCTTTCAGGGAACAACAAGCAAACAAAAATGCGATGCGCCCTTTTAAAACACCCCTTTCCATTGGGCAGCGGAAAGCCAGGCCTGTGAGTCAAGCGGTGCACAACACAAAACAGACTCGAGGAACCCACCGCTGTTACCGTGATCCAGTGTTTACATGCTCCGTGCTGACAGGTAAACGCTCCCCGGCCCTCCAGCGCTTGACAAAGGTGTGGACCGTGACATATGCTCCACTCCGCTCCAGGTGAGGCCCTCTTATCGCATCTGTCAGCCCAGGAAGAGTACCCCTCGGGGCAAGGGGGGACGGGCTGTACGGGGAACGCTGCGTGGCCAACTGACATGGAGCTGTCAGATCCAGGTAGGCCCGTCACGCGGAGGTAGGGCCCGCGAACGGACACCTCGATGTGGGTTAACCTCCTCACGGCTGTCCCCCCCGGCCACCGCAGGAGCAGCTCTGCGCTTACCTACGCTTTCACGGCCGCGGAACTGTCACATTTTTTAAGCGGCCAACACGTAAGCGGTAAAAAGTGTCACGGTAATGGTGCTAAAGTTTACCCAGCGGTCAGGAAGGTGCAAGGGGAGAGAGGATGGATGACTGAAAAGCTTAAAAAGTCAGCGTAATCTGTCGGGGCAATGGAATTTTGTGTGTCAAACTGATGGGCAATAGGTGCTCTCGTGTTCCGTTGTGTTTGGTTAAAGGATGGTTAAAGTTTAACTGTGCAAAAATGGGACTGCGTTGGGTATTTGATGGAAGAAGTATGTTGTTGCTAATTCAAAGTCAGTAACAGCAAGATTGTTGGTTAAATTCGCTAGGATTTTATACGGTCATTTACATCGCACGCACGCTTTTGCTCTCAAACCTGTCCGACCACTCTTGTCCCAGTCTACAAGCGGTGAAAATAACCAAATTAGTGTGAGTGGCAGCTAAGTAACATTCAGTTGCATCTAGCAATTTAGCAGAAGCACCAAAACTTTGCAGCTATAATTGCTAATAAAAAAGGCAATCATACATAATCAGAAACATGTCTGTTTCTTACTTGGTGCAGCTGGTAAGAAACAGCTCCTTGTGCTCGAACTGCAGCTACATGTAACAAGAATACTACAACACACGGACTTCTCATGTACCATTATTATTATTATTCATTATTATGATGAAGGGAAACTATCTTTACAGGGACAATAAAATTGACCTTAACCTTAACATACAGTTAATATCCATATCGAATGGATTTGTTGTGTTATATAGTTTGATGAAACCAGTCACAACTTATATAACAAAATATATGTTCATCACCATCCCACTGGACTTCAGAACTTTGTGTTTGAGCCTCAAAACTCCTGCCATGGACACAATAAATGGATATCTCTGAAGTATGCTTTTGGCAGCGACAAAGAAGGCCGTCACAAAGAAATGGATGAAACAAACTGAACCAACAATCAAGGACTGGACTGATATTTTGACATTTGTAAAATGAAAAAATAGTAATAATAATACATTCAAACTGACTTTGAAAATCGACAAATTCGTCAGACCAAAGGGTATATTTATGTTGGACAATGTGTGCCTTAATTTTATCTTTTGCTATTTCTTTTGTTTTCTCTCAGGTTGTGTGTGCGTTTTTCTGTTCTGTTTTATACGTTGACTATACATGAATACAAAATTATAAAAAAAAGTTGTGGTTCTAAAATAATTAGAAATAAAGTCATTTCCATATGTGTTAATTCCCTATGCCATAACACAAACATTACTGTCCCGATAAGCACCTTCCCTCAAACTGCACACTCCTAAATTTGGTTTCGTCCCAACTGAAAAATGGCGTCTGAGAGGCAGAGACGAGGAGTGAAGTGGCAGCAGTATGGACTGGCGCACGCTGGAGCATGACTAAAAAGTACATTCAGCGCTAGTCAGTGAATTGTGCTCCCTATTTGTCACTGCCACCTTGGAGAGCAGTGGGCATTAATAAAACATGGGGCTGGGGGAATCTATTAGAGGCTACCCTTGCGGAGAGGAATCAGAGGAATCAGCTGCCGGTGCAGGCTGTGCACAAAGTTCAGACATCACAGGGCCTGAACTGGATCTGAACAGGACGACAGCAAGGAGCATTCACAATAATAATGGCCTGGGTGTACTGGGAACAACGACTCTTTAGACCTTTAAGTGGCCCTATTTTTAAGTAAACATACTGTATTATGCTTTTCTCAGGTACTATAACATTGAACTATAACATAAGTAGATCGTCATTTTACATGTTGCTCATTGAAAACCACAATACTGATCTAAAACTGCTCAGTGAATGAAACAGATTCAAATTAAGCCCCGCCTCTTCATAGTGACATTTCACCGTAGCAAGCAGCAGATTGTCATTTACACGTTTTTATTTTTGAAAAGTGGCTACATGACAACCGTACATGTATCACTCAGACACAACTAAGTACAGGGATGTGGGTGGGGATAGGGGGTAGGTGAAAACAGGATTTTCTGAGCACTCAAGCCTCAGTTGCAGGACAATACAGGATTAACTCAAACATGCAGGAATCATCAAAATGCAACTAAAGGTAGAGTAATGATAATGAAACACTGATTTAAAAACAATTTAAAAACTGATTCTGTGTTATCAGAATCAGTAAATGTTAATAAAAGTTATTAGCAGTTACTTCTCCAAGTACACTTTTGTAATTCACTGGGTGCGTTTACTGCTTAGAGACTTAGAGAACACAAATTCTTACTGTAAGCGAGCTTGCCTTTCCACAGATCTGACCTGCAACTTACCGGGTGGTGTCATCTGCTTGTTTCCATGGAGATAGATAAAGCCTGTCATGACAACACATTTTGTTTGCAATAAATCGTTGTAATTAACAATAATGATTTAAAAACGTCTTTATGCCACTAATACATCAACTCTAAAGTAGCATAATAAATCTTTTTCTAAACAAACATTACATAAAAACTGCAGTATAAAATAACAGAATGAAACTGTTAAGTAGGTCCAAGTCATAATATGTTTATTATTCCACTCTCTGAGGCTCAAATGTACATTTAAGACAAATAAATACAAAAAAATTAAAAACTCCTACTAGTACAGAGAACATTTACATGCAATATATACTGAGCCCCAGAATATATTGTTAATGTACCATATAATGAACAATAATTTGATATAGTGATTATTGTGACAGGCCTAAGATTATACATAAACATAAGTATAATGTCATACTGAGGAACATTCCAGACAAAGCAATTCTTACTGGGAGAGGCTGCAGACCTTAATCCAGAGTCGCCTCTCTGCAGACCTTAACCAGGAGGCGCCCACGTGATCTGTACCTTGACCCAGAGGCCCTACCAGAGCCCGGATGTGTCAAAAATAACTAATATCAACACGCACGGCACCTTATGTTTTTAATTCAATCATTCCTCTTCTTGTTAATTTATAACTAGGTAGAAACTAAATGAAATATTTGTCTATCCGCTGATTAATCTTAACAAAATGTGATGATTAGAATTTGTATCGTGCTGTGAAGTGTGTATTTAGATATTACAGCACCACACGCTCTTTACGTTATCGCTTCTAATGTCTAATGTTAATGGCGTTGAAGTGGAGTTTTAAGTCACATGTTATGAAAAACTAGGGGTGAAGTTTACTGTTAATCGCAAATTTAATGTGAATTTGTAGATATAGATCCATCGTCAATAATGATGCAGACTGGAATCTGAAAACAAAGAATACGAGGAGGAGTTGGAGGTTTTTAAAATCTTATTTGTTTGTGTGGAAGAACTGGTGGATGGGAGGGCTTTGTTTTTTATTAATGTAACGAGATGAATGAGTGTAGTAATGCATGTAATCTTTCTTTCAAGTTTTTAATTTTTTCAATACTGTTTTTTTATTTTCTGATTATAATGTTCAATATTTTGATTTGCAGTGTTTTCAATATTTCCATAAACTGTCAATCTTTCATTCAGTTTGAATGTTTTCTGATTGTTTTTAAACATATTTTTACTAACCTCTTACTTAGGTTAGTAAAAAGTAACATTGCGGCGTAACCTTTTTTTTATTATTATTATTTTCGTCCGCGCAACGTACTTCCGGACCTGTGGGTTAAGGCGCCTCTTGGTTAAGGTCTGCGGGGCTGGCGACTCTGGATTAAGGTTTGCAGCCAGACACCCTTGCCTACTGGAGACAGGGAAACATGCACTACATTGAATTTCTACACATACAAAAACATTGTAGCCAGCAGAGGTTGAAAAGCAGATATACACCAATAGCTACAAACTATTAGCAAGACATTCTTAGGAGTGAAGGCAATTTGAGCGTGGAACAATTACTGGAAAAGAGGGGCACCACCTCATGACATCAGCAGGTGGGTCGCAGTGATTATCTCTAATACAAGAGACGAACTGAAACGAAACACTCCAGATATGTTTTTGATCATGATTCAACGTTATAACATGCTCAAAAGTCGTTAAAGTGCATGTGACAGTTTTTATGACCTCCTAGTTTTGACTGTATTTAGTCGAATAAAACCTGTTGTAAATATATAAGATAGTTTTGCACCAATCAAGAGTCAGTTTGTGAAGAAAATTTGAAAAATATATAGAGATTACCAGTTAGTAGATAGTACAGTTTCCAACCAAGAAACACATTTTTCTAATCCTTTAAAAAAAAAAAATCAGTATTTTTCATATTGTTATTAGCCTTTAAACATACTTTGAGTGCCTTAAATTTGCCATCTCATGTTTAAAATGTTTCTTATTCATCCAATAACTTTTTTTTAGCCACTATGAAATGACACTTGCTGAGTGCATCCAGCCAGCAGATGGCGCCAGCCCAATATACAATCAAGTGAAGTCAACACTGAAAAGACGTTATGGGTTGGATTTTGCTGCAGCAGTTATTGTGTTTAGTTGGCAGAAATGCTCAGAACAAGTTTAGCGATGATTTAAGGACCAAAAACAGAGGAATAATGTTGGATAAGTGACGTAAATTATCTAAAACTATTCCCCGGATCAAGGGAGTTCCGCAGGAAGTGTGTTTGACACTCGGATGTTAGCAGAATATGTGTCTTTTAAACATTAATTCAACAAAATAAAGGTGTTGCCATATATTTGTCAAATAATAATTGACATATCTTGGCCCAGTGTGACATGGTTGCTCGGTAACAATGACAGAATTTCCTAGTGTGGTGTCATGATTTACAACCAGGAAGTAAACATTTTAACCTGAAAAATGGCCAAACTGGGATGAAAAAAGGTAATTCTTCAACTGAATCTTAAATATGATGATCTTAACTGTGTTTTAGTAAAATGAGTACTAGTACATGGGCCCTTTAATTGTGTATATTTGTATATTTTGATGCAATAATCCTTTCACTGGACTCTTAGTATGATATGTAAATGTGTAATCTATGGACTGGTGCAACACTGAAATGCAGGAAATGGTTGATAAATGATGCTCGGTCGTACTGTTCATGTGTGATGTTGTGTGTGAGTGCGTTTGAGTCAGAGCGGACATTGTGAATAGTTCTTATTGTTGACTGGGTGTAAATGCATCGCATAATTTATTCGTGTAAATCAGGGACTGCAGATGGAAACGAGTTATTAAGCTATATACAATTGGTGAGGAACATCTGTGTTTTTATTAGCTTCATGTCTCTGTACATTGTCCTTTCAAACCGGGAGTAAACTAAGCACAACTAGAGCTCTTTAATTACCTTTAAATATTATAAGTCATACAGTATTATGCTAAATAAATGTTTTCAAGCTTTTACAGTATAATTTACAACAAAAAAAGCAAAATATCTCCCTTTTAAAAGTATTTAAAGTTCCTATGACAGATTGGACTACTCATATAACTAAAATGTGGGTAAGATACATATTGTACATTGTATCCCATGCAGTTTTTTTTAGATTTGTAATATCACTTCCTGGTTGTAAATGATGACATCACACTTGGAAATTACTTTGTAGTCAACTCAAATCAACTAATGTCACAGATTTTTTTAATCTGACATATCAAAATATTTGTGAACACCTTTATTTTGTTGAATTAATGTGTAAAACGTCAAAAAACTGTTCTTTATTATATGTTTTTTTTTTTTGTTTTGTTTATTAAATTGTGCATAACCTTTGGATGGAATGAGTGGGTGTCTAGCTGGTGTGACGTCATCAACTTGTTTTGACTTTTTTTTTTTAATTTTCAACAGATTTTTCGAAATGTTCTCCAGAAACTACAACTTGATTGGTGTGAAACTATAATTTTTATGTACAGTAGATATTAATACACCAAATAAAATCAAAATTGTAAAAACCTTTCATAAGCACTTTAAACTTTGGATTATACCTCATGTCAATCTGGACAGAGCAGACTTGTGTGTGTGTTCAAAGTTTTGTCTTTGACGCAGGAACATGACAGGTCGGCCCTGATGGTCCTCACATGTTCAAACTGTCAGGTCCCCCGCGCTCCAGGTCCTCGCCCTCATTGTTCTGGGGCCAACAGTAAGGGGCCAGATTTATTCCACGGGCTAAAACGATTCTGCACAGACATGTTGGACTGAAGTGAGTCGCTTCAAAGATTTCATTGATACTGGCCCTGGTCTGGATGGGTTAAACAAAGTACTCATAGTGTTAGCGTAACTTCATGCTAGTGTGAAGCTTTTTTTTTTTCTTTTTGGCTGAAAATTTTAAAGGACACATAATCTGCTTCAAGGCAAGGCAAGGCAAGTTTATTTGTAGAGCACAATTCGTACACAGGGCAATTCAAAGTGCTTTACATAAACAGGAAAAGTTGCATTAAAATCACAAAACACAAAAAGACACACAGAATCATTTTAAAATCATTTTAGAATAAAGTGCTTTAAAAGAGAAGAGTGCAGATAGATCTTTCAGTCGTATGCACGTCTAAAGAGAACTGTTTTTAGCCTGGATTTAAACATTGTCAGAGTGGAGGCCTGTCTCACATCTTCGGGGAGACTGTTCCAGATTTTAGCTGCAAAAAACTGAAATGCTTCAGTGACTTTTTAAACTTTTCACCATGTTATAACAATATTCAGTCATCAAAAACACACCTGGAGTTGCATTCACGCTGTTTTGAGAAATGTTGATTAGAAAATCCTCCCCCCTCCGAGCGTCAAAAACACTTCCTGCTGAACTCTTTTAATCTGAGACGAATTTTCAGATCATCTACGTCACCTATCTGAAAATCTTCCGCTGTTTTTAGTGCCAGACTTGTTATGAGCAATTCTTCTGCCTAAACACGATAACTGCTGCTGCTAGCTTGGTAATGGCGTGTTGCACAGCTCATATCACTAAATTGTGCAAGCACTTAGCACCATCTACTTGCTGGATGCACTAAGTAAGTGTCCTTCCAGACTCTTTTTTTTGTTTTGTTAGTTTTTTAACATGAGATGCCAAATTAAAGGTAGTCAAGATCATGTTTAAAGGCTAATTACAATACAAAAAACTATATTTTTTTTCCCTTTAAGATGTATGCAAAGCCAACCTAAGCACTCAAAGGCCCTGAACCTGATTTTTACTATTTTGAAACATGAAAAACAGAACTAGTTCATTTTAAACACTTAACAATGGTCACATGTATCACTCACGTATCTAAAGCAGTCCTTGCATCCTAAATATTCACCATAATGAGTTTGTAAGCACTTTTCACGAGTCTGCAGGTTTTACCATTACAGGTAATGCTAAAAAACATTAGCATGCTATCGGCTACGTGACATTTTAGAACTGTATGTTTCAACATGAGACTTCGTAAATAAATACATTGAAGTGGGCGGGGATAGGGGGTAGGTGAAAATAGGAATGTTCTGAGCCCTTGAGCCACAGTTTCAGGACTATACAGGATTATTCAAACAGCAATCATCAATCATAATCCAACTTTGGGTAAACTAATGATGAGGAAAAACCATTGTAACGAGGTTAAAAGTTCAATATAGTTGATTTTTGCAGAATATGTCCCCTTTAATAACTTTTCCACAATGTTCTAGATTAAAAAATATCCCATTTACTCAAGTCCAGGAAGAGAAAAGGCCTACATGTACTAGATTTTCGAATTTCAGACCTTTCCAGATTGCCTAAAGACATACGGCGTGGTGCGACCTTCTGATGCGCGGTGGGACCCTGCGCCCAGATCTTCTTATTAATAGAAACCAGTAAAAAGAGTGTCTTTTGAAGTAAGTTTGCAAAGTGAAAAAAGTCGACAAACAGCACATCAATAGGAGTTGAGCAAAGTGAAGACAATCCAAACAGAATGCGAGTGGTTCACAGCAGGTGGTCTCTGCTCAGCCGTTTCCTCAGGCACAAGCAGAGTGTGCACAGCAGCTGCGCACACGTCCACACGCACCCGGGCCGGTCTGACACGTATATGTGTGTGTGTGTGTGTGTGTGTGTGTGTGTGTGTGTGTGTGTGTGTGTGTGTGTGTGTGTGTACGTGTGTGTGTGTGTGTGCAGATTAGGCCCGACACAGCTCCACTGCTCAGGTCCGTGGAGTGTGTCAGGTTTGCATAGCTCAACCAAAAAATACATACTTTAAGAAAAACAACACGCCATTGTTTTCTTATATTTTATGTGAAAGGAAAAAGTGAGTGCAAATAGTTCCAAAACATCTACAAGGATTACCTACATGTCTGATAGAAAACGGTGGCTTCGGACCAGTCAATTTTGTTCAATTTCACTCAAATTAAAAGTGCACTATGTGACTTTCCGCGACTGTCTTGTGAATATGTTATTGCTTTGTATGGAATGTTCCACTGTAATAATATGATGTGAAGGTTTTAACAGGCTCTGTGTACAATAGCGTCAGAATTGTTCAGTGTTAGCGCCAGTACTTCCTGTCCGAGTTTATCTTCATGGGGGTTTTGCTGAGTCACGCTAAAGTCAATAAATACCTCACACAGTGGCCGAGCTGCAGGAGGACGTCACTGAGAACATATTTCAGACTTTACAAATGAAATGAATACTTTACTGTTTGTAAAGGAGGTGTTTGTAGATCAGTGCTAACGGTAATGCAAATTTTTGAGGCATAATAAATATGAAAATAAAACAAATTTAAATAACAAATTGAAGTAATCTACATATAAAACTAATTTAAATTTGAATTGGCTGTTTATTTATATTTTACATTTTAATAAAAGTTAACATTATTTGTGAGAAATGGTTAGCTAGCTAAGCCTGTGCACAGAGCCGTTGTGATACCCCAAATAGAGTAAGTGCAGAATTTGCAAAAAAATTTAATCTGCGCATTCCCAAATGGTTCTGCGCAAGTGCACTGGCCCCTTAATACAGCAACTAACTACACCTAACATGCTATATATAGCTTTTAAACTTAAGTCAAATATGAGCTCAAAGTTAATGAAAACACAACAGATCTGTGCAGAGAAATATGAAGGTCATCTGATTTTATTTAATGTTTATTGTGACGACGGCAGGTCGAGATTTTACAAAAATGGATGTTATGAAACGTTACTAACAAACTCTAATGAACTCAAATGCCTGGATAATTAAGGCTACATCTGATAATATCATTACTATCCATTTTTGGCTTTTAAAATGATTAAAATATAGTCAAGATAAAAACTAGCATGATTGACTCAAATTCGGCAAATTACTCAAATTGGGGATTTGAAGTGCCTATTGCCAAAAATACTTCAGCGGAGTCACCTGCTTGTCTTCATGGAGATGGCTAAGTTTTATGCCATTTTCTGCGACAATGGGTTTCAAACCCTCGCACCACTTACACAGTGGTCATATAAGAGTCTTTCATGACTTCGTTGCCATGATCAGTCCTAACACAAGCTCGTTTCATTCGAATTTTTCCATGCAACTAATTTAGCAAAGTGTGTGAAACATGCATTGGCATCTACACCTTTTAACATTATCCCTTCATCAAATCACTTATAACGTGTCTTTTATTACGATAAAAGTAACAGCTCTTTGGAAACAAACCCATTGTGTCTGACATGCAGAACAAGGGCTTTGTTTGTCGTCACACCGTCAGGACACACACCATCTGCCACTTCCACTTTGAGCCCTTCCAACTTCAACTCTCTCGGGGGTTTTTCTCACCAACCATGCAAATGCCAAACGTAACTTCGGACAGGTGGCTTCACGTGGAAAAAAAACAACAACTTTGTATCAGGTGTGGCGCCCAGGTTCGCGTACCCCCCGAGCCGCAGCAGCAGCAGGCGAAGTCCCACGGAAACGTTGGAAAGTGCGGCGCGGTGAGGAGCAGAGGGTGGCTTTAGCACACCAGATGGACCCAAGCACTCGGGCTCCGGGCCTGTCTGCCCCTCCACTCTGCCATCAGCCGCTTGGCCCCGCTCGAAGTTTGAAGAGTCTCCATCAAAGCGTTAGCAGCACATCTGAAACAACAAATGGCTCGCTGTATTCTTCCTGTGTGCCGGTTTGCGCCCTCCCACCTTCGCCGAGCACGGACCTGGCCAAGAGGACTGACGGAGCAGAGTGACGGGGGGCGAGGAGAGCGCCCAGTGAGCCCGTCTCGTGATCCAGAATAAATAAATGATGAGTGTGAGAACAAAGGGACCTGCTGCTACAGAATACATGTCCGTGTAAGCTCGCACCGCTTTGATTCAGCCCGTAACAGAAACAGCATAACACGCTAATATTGGTTCGGTAAGTTCTGTTTGGAAGTGGATTTATTATCGAGTGCAGTTTAATTTTGCCTCCTTTTTTTTATTTTTTATTTTTTTTCACTCGCAACCAAAGCCAATACTTCATCCACTTTTAAGATTATAGTATCTGTTTTGGTTTCAATATGTTGTCTAATCTCAAGCTAAATGAAATGACAGTGTAGAGCTTTTAGTGTAGGTATATTTATTTAACAAAAAAAAAAACCACATACTATTTAAACTATTCAAGCAAGATTCAACTGGAAGTCCTACTTTTTTCTTTTTGATGTTTCCTGGTGGTCGATGTTCACTTCAAATTGTGTCTTTAAGGTGGTACCTAATTTTTACTTTCTTAAAAATGTGAAAAACAGAAGTTACTTTTAAACTCTTAGCAGCAGCTCACGTGTACTGCTCACTGCTCATGTATTCATCTGATTGTCTGACGACCATTGTGGTGTCCACAAAAATAGGCTCCTCGCAGATTCTTTCTGCTGCAATGCTCCGAGGTCAGTGTAACAGGACGCACTGAATTTAAAGGACACATATGATGCTAGTGACTTTTTTAATCTTTTAACCATGTTCTTATAATGTCTTGTCATCAAAAACATACCTGGAGTTGCATTTAGCTTCATCCACGCTATTTGGAGCCTGATCATTGCATGTCGCACTGTCTCTTAAAGCGATAACGTAACTAAATTGTGAAAAAGCTAGATACTGACTGCATACACTCAGTAAGTGTCAGGGCAAACAGCAGAAACACTTGTTTTTTTTTCAAAACATGGAACATTTTACACACTCAAGAGCATGTTTAAAGGCTAATAACAATACAAACAATGCAGAGTATTTTCACTTGAATCACTTTACACATCTTTGCGTGGGTCCAGAACCGCACCTGCCTCACAGTCAGTGTACACTTGGCCCTATCTGGTGCAGTCCTAGAATCCTAATCATTCACTGCGGTGAGTTTATAAGCTCTTTTCACAACTTTGTCCTAACGCTAAGGTTAACAACAGTTAGCATGCTACTAGAGCACTGCAGTCTCATTTTCACCCGAATAGCTGCTTTTACAGTGTATCTAGTGCAAAACAGATTTGATTTCACATAAAACAAATCAGGTACAGCCCCTTTAAGGGACAGTTTTGACATATTGTGTGCCCAGAGATATAATCAGATTATTCTGTTGAAGTTAAATTTTACCATATTAGCCACAGTTAGCATTCTTAAATATTTACTCAAGGCACACATTATTGTTTCGTGTTTGTCTGTATGTCAAGGTCAGGGTCAAGGTCAAGTTTATTCATAAAGCACATTTATAAAACAGCCATCACTGCCCCAAAGTGCTGTACAGTTAAATTATGACACAGTAAAAATAACAACACATAATAAAATCTATATACTGTAGACAGTAAAATAGATCAAAGAATGGGCATAAAAATGTTCATCTCATCTTGAGTTAAAAGCCAATGCAAAGAAGTGAGTCTTTAAAAGAGAGAGTATATGGTACACTATAACTTGTATTGATAGAGCAGCTCTTCTACATTAAAACGGTTTGCTTATTTTACAAAACGTTGTGTAAAAGACAATCATTATATCAGACAGACTTTACCTTTTGCTGCTCTGTAAGTGATCAGGATAGAGCCGCTGCTCCAGCCCGTGCAGCCTCGGGGTGAGCAGGTGAAACAATAGTGTGCGTGTAATGGTGCCTGGGTCTGGTGAGGTGCTGTGGATGTGCCTGAGTGCTCCGTTTGCTCACAGCGTGTCCACAGCTCTCCGTCTCACCTCTCCTCCTCCTGGGTTTGATCAATGACCTCAATTAGAGGCGGTGTCCTGAGGTTCTCGGCGTGCTCCTGTCTGCCCCCTGTCTGCTGCTGCCCGCTCATGCATCACCCCGCCTCACCTGGAGCCTCTGCTTTACCCCGCCAAACCGCCTAATAACTCCTACTCCGTCTGCATCGCTAGGAATTGAAAATGTGCTTTTATCCAGCCCGAGAGAAGAAAGATCATTTGGAATTCAGGTCACCCATTTTTGTAAACACTTTGCCTGAACTTAATAAAATATTTGTAATTTGCTTGCAACAATTAGCAGCGAGTGAAAACAAGCCAAATTGTTCACATTTTTGCTAATGGACTTAGCCTTTAGCCATCCTCTAATTATTCCTATTAGCAATTTCAGTCATTACGGAAACTCCTTCCTCTTTGAGATCATCAAGAGTGGGAAGTCAGTTAATAAGGCTGCGGTAGATTCGACAGATAAAACTCCAGGTGCCAGTCACTATGGACGACTTCTGCTACTGCTACTACTACTACTACTACTACTACTACTACTACTACAGAGCACAACAGTGACCGTCCACCACTGGTTTGGAAGTTTATAGTTAACGTATCTTTCCGGCTGATTTGTGGTAAAATGCCTGACGAAAAAGACTTCCAATTCAAACTGAAGCTCTTTCTGAAGCTTTTGGAGCACAAACAACTGGCTGGACTCTTTGTGAAGCTGACCCTCTGTAGTTTTGGCCTGCAATGTCCGATTTACTCTAATTATATGTGATAACAAGTTCTGCCCTGAGGAATATTAGGAGTAAAATACCAAGAGGAGTGAAAGTGCTGATGGGAGATTTTGATTTACATACAGTAGATTTAGCATTTGCTGGGTTTTTAAAGTTCCTTTTTCAAAGCTCAATCTAATTTCACAAATAATGAGACTCGGGGACTTAATAAAGTGAAAACGTTTAGGCAGAATGTCCCTGTGTCGTCTATTAAGTTTTCTAATTTCGGGGTTTTTATTTTTTTTACAAACTGATACTGATTCATCCTGGAATGGCTGATTTGACTGCAAATACTGTGGGTTATAGATATTTTATTTATTTATTTTTATCATTTAAAATCAGTTCTTAAACCGTTGTAAATTGCTGAATTTTATTTATTTTTTTATATTGAATTGAATTATGTTTAAATGTTGTATTTTAATTTGTATTTTATATAGTCATTAGTTACAACATAGCTGGTTCACCTTCCTTGTGTAATTTCAGAACCCTACATCATTTTAAGTCTTCAAATCTTCACTGCTATGCTCAAATGCCAAACAAATCGATGCAACTTTTATCTCATCCAGTAATGTTTTATGTGTATATTTTTTTGTACAGAAACACAGACCAAGAAAACTGTTGCAAGTATAAAATTGTATTTAAATCTTAGTGTCTCACCTGGACATCCGTTTACATTTCTTTAACTTACAGCTCAGCATTAGCCTTATTGTTTCCATATGAGTTCATTCAGATGAAACACGTCAAAGTGGCAAATAACCCATCTCCCAGTTGCTCGGACGGAACACAAATTAGACACTAACTTGGCACCGACTGCTCGATTTACAAACCAAAACGGTGCAGCCAGGTGCTTTGTCCCCCGTCACTGCGAGATATTTTTTTACTCCCACAGATTTAACGTCCTTTGGTGAACGACACATAAATTTACCTTGTGGCCATATTTTCCTGAAGAACCATTGCATAAGACACGCTCCCATGCCCCAGGTACGCCTCCGTTACGTCCTACACAGGAAACCAGCTCACACCACACACTTCCAGCGGCTAACCAACCTCACCGCGAAGGGGGGCACCGGCTCACCTCCCTCAACCGTTGGAACTTGTCGAAATCTTGCCTTTGCCTCCGCTTACGTGACACAGGTTGTTCACACTTCCGCATGTTTCGCGTTCTCAGTTCTGGAAGTGGTAGACGTCGTCGCACACTCGGGTCATTATCGAGGTCCTGATGTTAATTGAGCAGCAGCGGCGGCGACGGCGAGCATTGTTCTTTTGCGGAGCACGGATACACCTGTGCTTCGGCTCAAAGCGAAGTGTGAGCTCCCGAACGTGTGAGAGGGAAGTTGTGAAGAGAATGGAGCGCAGAAAATGGAGCCAAGGGTTGAGGATTTAAAAATGTCCCTTTATCACGTACAAAACATGCGAACGTGCGATGTCCACCCACTAAAGGGACGTATAGCTAACCTGCATTTGTGTTATAGACTATGGAATCAGCAGGAGAGAAGTTATGTTTTTAGCTTATTGTTAAAAGGAGCATTGGAGGCCTATTTGGACAGGATTAGTTTGACCTTGGAACCTCGTGTAAATTGTAGATTCAAACGGTTTTTGTCTATATCACGTCCAAATTTGAAGTAGAATAATATTACAGATTTACCACGGAAGCTTCTCCAATTCAGTGCTCTGTGTATAACAGCACCTGGCTAGCTCAGTGTTAGCGTCAGTACTTCCTGTCTAATTCTATCTCCGTGGGGTTTTCAAGTGTAAAATGAATAAATACGATAAAAACTGCGAGACTTGAGTGATTACTTCAACAAAGGACACTTGTGTTTATAAAGGGACATGTTTGAGTCTCAATGCTAATGGTAATTCTACTCTTGAGGCATGAAAAACAAAAAAATAAAAATAAAATAATAATAATAAAAATTATACCATGTCTTTACTTAAAATTGTCATTGATTTTATGTTTTAACAAAAGTGTTTTGCTGTGTTTGCTGTGAGAAACCATATTCTTAGCCATCTGTAGCCCATTATTGGTTATTTCTTTGTTTTTTCTTGTTTTAAGGATTTAATTGACAGGACAGTATGGTCAGAGCTGGATTTGAACTCACAACACTGCGGCCCACTCTACATGGCAGTCATTTGTGCTATTCACTTGATCACAAATAAGTAAAAAACACAAATCTAACTGAGGTAACGACGTGACCCCTGGACGTACAACCCTTTTGTTATGCCAAGCAGCATTGAGACTCTGGGGGACTCTGGGAATATTTTGGTGCTTTTGGTGCAAAGTTTAGGTCGAGAGAGAGGTCCGGCTGTCTCATAAATCTGATCACATGGATGTCATTCTGATCCTGATCGCAATAATGTGCTAAAGAATGATGTCTCACGCTTCAGTACAGGTACATAACACTAAAAACCAACATACAATGTTGTTGTTGAAGAAACACTAGAAACAGATATGAATTTAAAGGTTCTGATATAAATGTCTATACCAGTCCATCATATCCGGAAAAAACACATAAGTTACTGTCACTCCTGATCCCGTGTGAATGCTCACAATCAAACACTGACATCATGGGGTAAATTAAATTTCATAGACATCGTTAGGTAAAACTAATCCCATCCGAATAGGGCTTATGTAGGTCTTTTTCGCTCTTAACCTGCCAACATTTTCTGTCTGCATCTGGGACGTCCTCTGCTCTACACCTGCTCTGAAGAATAACAAGATTCATCGATAAAAACAGAAGACTTTCTAAAATTTACGTTCAAATGTCCATCCCCTGTCCAACGTGATACTCCTTACCACTTGGGACGTCCTCTGCCCTGAACCGGCCCATGTCACCGGGGACGTTCCTTTGCCTGACGCTGCGCTGCTTTGAGAAGGGGCTGGAACTGGGGCAGCACCAGGACGTCCACTTAGGGAACACTCCAAATATGCCCTTTCATGTGTGCTATTCAAACGGCCCCTGCAATTAAAAATTAACTTGGATTTCTTATGTACATATTCAAATTCCTTCAGTAAATTCTCTCTCTTTCCTGTGACAGTGCTGCCGACTACAGCACCTCCGATTTAATATGGACTAGGCTTTGAGAATATTTACATGTTTTTATATAAGTATTTCATGGAGTAGTTTTAGTTTCGATGGCCAGACTTGAATTGTGTCCAAAGAGGTGTTGGTTCATGAAGACTTTGGGGATTTGGCTTAATAGAAATGTAAGTATAAGACTGTAACATTTTCTGATACACTACTAAGAAATGACCTCTCTAGTGGCACAATCTTCAGTGTATTTAGTGTCACACATTATTAGAGTCATAGTGTTTGTTTTCTGTTCAGTCATGAGTTTGCTGCACTGAACCAGATGCCCTCCCTGTCAGGCTCACTGAGGGCCCCATGTGGAACCTTGCTCCCAGGTCACCCTTGAAAAAGAGGTCTCAATCTCAATGGGTTAAATCCCTGCTGGTTGGTGTATTAATGAGTTAAGTTACTTAGTTTATATTATTAAAGGAAAAATATTATGCATGCTTCATTTTGTTATTAGCTTTTAAACGTTTTCTTCAGTACCTTTAAGTTGCCGCCTCATGTTTTGAAACAAAAAAAAAGGTTTATTATGGAATAATAATACGTTTTTCTCCGCAGAGCGGAAAGACACTTAGAGCATCCAGCTCACTAGATGGCGACAAGCGCAAGAAATGCTCAGAAGGAGTCTGGCAATGATTTAAGGATTCCAAACAGCAGAAGATTCTCAGATAAGTGATGTAGAGGATCTAAAACTACGTCCCAGATCAAGGAGTTCAGCAGGAAGTGTTTTTGACGTTCGGAGGGGGGGGTTCTAATAAATATTCCTTAAAACAGCATGAATGCAACTGCAATGCAACTGAATGCTACTCCAGGTATGTTTTTGATGATGGAACATTGTTAGACATTGTTAGAATGTTTAGAAGCTCAAAGAAGTCACTGTAGCAGAATATGTGTTCTTTAAAATGCAAGTTCTGACTAGGACCCAGTACCAAACCCACGGCAAGACATTAAATTAAGGTGTATTCATTGCTACATAAAATCTTGAAATGTACTGTTACTGTGAGCGGACGCGTGTCTTCACTTATATGACATGGTACTTGGCCTGATGGCTGCTTGTCTCCATGGAGACATGTAAGTTTAATGCAATACTGTGGATCATTCCGGGCACAGCATGGAGACCAAGATCATAAAGATGTGTGTAAGATGGCCTCATATTTTTTGCAATGGTCTGTGCTCACTGGTGTATGGTGCCAAAAAAATGTTTTTCTTCTGCACTTTCTCTTTTATACAGGCTAGGACCCCCACTGTGTGACGACAGAAACGTTTGTGCAAACAGTTTGTGAAAACGGTAGGTCCCTGTCAGCTAACATGAGCCGCTGATTTAACAAAAAACTGGCAGTCAGAGAGCGTCTTATCCAGTTCATATTACAGATCCATGATGGCAAACAGGTGACAAACACACCAGAAAATGTGACCTTGTGCACCTGTAAAACCAAAGCACCAGGCATTCTCAGACACTCCTCTGCGATTCTCACCTGGCTCCTCCCTCCCCCTGGTCCCGGCAGCAGAGGCGTTGACAGCGGAGGAGCAGAAGCTGGCTCTGGTCCTCCTCTAACAGGCCCGGGCTGATGGATGGTCTCTGGCTGCCTGCACGATGCATTCAGGGACCTCCCGAACGCTCCCAGACACCTGCCTGCTGATGGATGCCTCCGATTTGGCGCCGCGAGAGAGCAAGTGCACCTCGACATGCACCTCGTATATACATGGCCAGATGTGGGTGGCCAGGGGGGAGCCGAGGGGGGAGTCGGGAGGCAGGCGGGCAGGAACTGAGCAATCGACGGCGAGGAGACAGACAGGACGAAGGGGGGAGAAGATAAAGAAGCGGAGCCAGCGACCTACATGTGTTTCTCATTAGCCTCTGAGTGCTAACAGCGTAAGCTACATAACTCACCGCACATGCTCAAACTGGAGACGGACCAAAGAGTGGAGACGGGTGCACCTGCTGTGGACACGAGGGGAGAAATAAAATATTAGGTATCGCAAAATGGTTGTTGATTCAAGCTCCTGCAAGGGAATTTATGTAGTGTTCAAATATCATTTTATTTAAGTCTAGTAGTCAATACAATCTTTTCAAAAACAGATCATTATTGGCCAAGACTAGAAACGGCTTCCTCCTGGTCAGTTCATGACAACTTAACCACTTTCA
Organism: Rhinogobius similis; assembly: GCA_019453435.1. Lineage (NCBI taxonomy): Eukaryota > Metazoa > Chordata > Actinopteri > Gobiiformes > Gobiidae > Rhinogobius > Rhinogobius similis. Next base: position 47,870,715 of record CM033620.1, read on the forward strand.
CCCTCCAATATGAATATCTGAAGGCGATACAGGTGAAGTGGATTGGATTAGATGAGGATTGGACCGGTTATTATCTGCCACCTGCTATTTCAACCTTCATGTGGTTGATAATTGTATCTTTAAAAGGTCTCGATGTACCATAGAAATAACAGTTTGACTGGTCGATTCGTTGATAAAAAGAATCGCTGACTAGTCGAGTGTTAGCGACCAGTTAGTTGCAGTTGTATAGACTTTTAAATAAAAATAAATATAAATTCCAAAATGGAGGCAAAAGTGAAGTTGGACATAATGTGATTTGAAGTGATGTGAAAAAACTAATATATAAATGTGAATAAACTAATAAAGAAAACTGATGTAAGTGATATCAGAACCTGGTTTAAACACAGTTACTATTGTGATTTATATATTATTTACATATTTTACATAATTACATAATTCTGATGTTTGGCTTTTACTGGAAAAAACAGCAGAAGAAAGGTTGACTCCACAATAGTGTTTCATTGTATCTACAGATATACTACCTTTTTTAACCACAAATTATACTTTTTATGAAGCTCAAATACAATTTTGATGCTAAAAATAATAAATCTTTTGTAAAAGAAAAAACAAATTGATATTTCTGCAGTGGAAATTCAAAAGTGTTTTTTTAAGACTTAAACCCACTAGCATTTACATCTGAAGTTAGTTAATCTGTTTTTAACATTTATTTTAATTGTTGTACACTTTTTTTGATGGAAAGATACCAAACATCACCAATCTGACGTTTTAATTAAAATATGTGTTATAAATTGAGGCAAATAATGTTCGTTCCACTACTGGTTCTTTAATTTTGACAGTGGTGATTGTTTTGCTTTCTTTTTTTATGCATAGGTATGTTCAGGACAGTTCAAAATAGTATATTATTCAAATAAATCCATGTGTGAACTAAATTTGGACATTTCTTTCGAGGCACACCACTGTTCCTCAGCACACTGGTTGAAAATCAAGGAGTTAATGATTGAAAATGTGTTCTGGTTGCTTTTATTTTGAGTCCAGTCACCTCCATTCCAGAGTTTTGAACACTCTGATGACATGGCATTTTTAACAGCAGCTAACTAACACCTTCATGGAGAGTTACACAGAAAGTTACATAGTGCAACCTTAACCTTTGTTGCCCTCAAATCTGAACAATCTATATTTCCCAAATGCAAATGATTTCTAATGCCCTTCTTTGGACTTTTTCGCGCTAAGAACCCAGACATTTCCAAATGTCCAGACGCAGATGAGTGAAAGTATGTTATTATAATCATGGCCTCTCTAGATCAATGGACGGTGGAGGATGTGCGCCCTCCTCTTCATCAGGCCGTATGGAGATGAGCTGTGTGGCCCCTGGAGGAGTCCCCCACGGGCCCCGGAGCCACTTATGGATGGCTGAAGGTCAGGCCCCTAATAGCGTTTAGGACAAGTGCTCCTCTAATCACAGCCTGAGAGAGGACCATATGAGGAGTATAGGGTCCTTCGCACTTCTTTGGTATGGAATGAATGGGATTTAAACCGTAGTGGATCGGACAGGGGCAACCGTTTTGTTGGAGGGTCCACCAGATATTTCTTTACCCCTAATGTGACACAATATGACTTTAAACTTAGATATCTGGAGACAAGCAGGTGGTATCACTCGGCAAAGTTACAGGTCACTTTCAAAAAATGTTAATGAATGCTAGATCCCACACAGCGAAAAATACATGTCTAGATGAGTTCAAAATTATTGATTTGAATTTCAAAAGTTTGGACCAGTTAGGTTTAGTTTGCTTAATGAACCCACATTATTTGACTGGTTTCAAAATGTTTCTGACTTATTTCAGTACATTTCTTCATACTTCAAACCAGATTATTTGCCAATGGGGTAAGAAATATTTCCTTACCCCACTGGCCTTTTCATACTTTAAGATAAAGTACCTTAAAACCTGTGAAATATTCTATGTTAAAGAAGAACTATAAATGCTTTTGTATGTTTTTGTTGGTTGTAAATGCATTTTCGGGGCGTTTGAAACCTACTGCTGTCTCTGAGCGGAAAACCAGCCTTGTAACTTTACTGACGGCGACCCTAAGACAACGCTCCTGAGAAACCCGGCTCTCTTTTTTATATTTGGCAACGTGAAAAGTTTTTGTATGTGACTGTACTTCCTTATTTCAATGAAAAGGAAGTGGAGAAAACAAAAAAAAAAGAGAAGCTTTTTGCGTCTTTTTACTGGTAGTGTAGTTTCACAAGGGACCTGAAGGGGGAGCTGTATCACTGAAGTTTCTTAGTTCTGCTTTAAATAAACAAATCCAACAAATGTAAAATTCTGAGTGCACCTTTAACTTTTTACCAAGGTTAGGCTCAGTTCTGTGTCCAGATCTTTTAATTCATAACGACTTGTAATTAATCACTGGCTTTATATAGCGCCTTTTATGACCGTCACAGCTCTTTACAGTGCATTTTTCATTCACCCATCACTTGGTGGTGGCCTACTTTTGAAGCCACAGCTGACCTGGGGCAAACTGACAGAGGCGAACCCCCCCTCCCGACCATAACAAATCATTCACTCGTATACCACCTTCATACTATTCAACGAGGGTGAAGTGTCTTGCTCCAGCCGCTCCACTGTGGCACCTCGTGTTCCAGTTTTTACCACGCCCAACCTTGCTTAACTTCTGCGATCTGGCAAGATTGGGCACTGACAAGCAGGGAAGGTAACAACAATAACTTGGTACAAGACATCTTTCCAAGACTCTCAAAAAAACGACACACTTGCGTTTTTGCACCGAAACGTCATAACATTTACTTCCACTTTATCTCCATCAATGTCACAATAAAATAATTTGACTCCTCTCTTTTTAGTCCCAAAGTTGACTGCTCTTTGGGGAGTAATTCATTAGAAAACACATCTCTCCTCGCCAGCAGCAGCAGCCCCGCCCCCCGCTCTCCCAGCATGCCGCGGTGAGCTCATGTGTTTACACTGTAAGGCAGGTTAACTCTGACAAATTGAATTTAATGCCCAATTTGGAGCTTACGGGGCAGGTGCTTCTCATTGGCCTTCTTATAGTTTGCCCGGAATGTTTTGGAGAGTTTGGAAACGAGTTGAAGCTGAACCGTGGCTTGATGAACCTCGCAGCGTGGCCCCGGGCAAACCCAACATCTCCACATATACCATACAAGCCAAGAGTACATTAGCGCTCATTTGATTCAACTTCTCCTGTTGGCACCGCACCTCACGGCTCTTGCGCGTCTCGTCTGACATCTTCCTCGCATGTCAACAAACTCTCAATTAAATTTTCACAAACCAGCTCCCATACCATAACCCCGGAGCCCCCCGCAACTCCAAAGGCTACAGGGAGCGCCGAGCGTGTAATCAGGCCTATTTCTGAACCCAATTCCTCTGTGGGCAAAGAGAAGAGAGGAGATCGGGAGGAGATCGCAGGTCATCCGCAACAACAAATTATGCTCATAAATATACAGCTAAATGATAAGTAATCTTTGTTTCCTGGATCACCGGTACGTCCCGCTCATCCCGGCCCACACACTGGCTTTCGGGGGCAGCAATACGTGACACGATAATGTAATAAGGTAAGCTTCACTTAAAGACAGGAAGGCCGTTGAATGTTTTCTCTTATTTTGCGGCTTAAAACGGAATGGATAATGCGCTGGTGATGCCTCCAGGGGGCGAGGGGAGACGGGAGGGGGGTGGATGGGGGGCGAGGGTACGGGGGGGGGGGGGGGCGAGCACACATAAGCTAACACTTCCTCCCGGACCGGTTTGTTTTCCTACGGCTTTAGACGGGCCACATATCCCACGCTACAAAGGCGCGCTGCAGCTGAAACCGGACCTGTCCTGCGCACATGACCCCGCCGTGACCCCAGCGTGACCCCTCAGACAGGAAGCGTCTCAAGCCGAAGTATAAGGCCTTTTTTGTAATGTATAAGCTACAGCCGCTAAAAAAAAACAAGAGAAAAGTAAAACGCTTTCTAAAAACTATACTTAATACAACATAAACAAAGACTTAATTCACAATGAGCAAATACTTTATTAAGCTTGATTCAAGTTGAATTAATATCCTAACCCCTAATTAAGTAGTTACTGAGGCTGAATCATGCTTAAGAAACTATTAGTTTATTGTGAATTATATCTTTGTTAATGCCTTTGTATGGCTAATTAAGTGAAGTCATTAATAAGTGATAGCTTTAGAACTCTAAAAATGAAACCTTTAATAGCGTTAATAAAGCATGAGAGAAAAAATTCCGAGCAAACTATATACGGAGGTCAATGAGAAGACTTAATTCCTAATGAACAAATAAAGCTAATGCCTATAAACTATAGTCAAGTCTTTGTTCATGCTTTATTAAGGCTAATTAACTTTTGTACTGAAGTACTGAAGATGGTTTTATCATTTTTCTTGTCTGAATGTCACAGGTTCAACTTATTAGTAGTGGCATCTGTATTAATCTGTATTAATGAGTCCATATAAAGACTTTTGTCACTAAGAAAATGGCGTGAACATTTTGTAATTAGTCCTCAATCATTAAGAGTGCAAAAGAATAGTATACATTTGCTCTTCATGTTAGTGCAAAAGGCTATTATGGTCACATCATTTTATGGTGGGTGACAAACAATTATAGAACTCAAAAACATCAGTTACTATTTCTATGCCGGAAATTAGACGTTGTATAAAAGGTAAAACACAAATATTTTGTCCAAAAATGTTGGGAAACGTAAATGAGACTATTCATGGGTTTCAACTTCCTGTTATATACAGCCTGCAACATTTTCAGAACTTTTTCCATTCAAAAGATATAATATTTTGTTTATGAATATTAATAGCTAGCAATGGTCCTTTTTTAAGTGCCAATATAATTTTATTAAAGGTGTCAGACGAAAAACCATAGCATTATTGCAATCTAACTAATCCTTTGGGAACAGATATTGAATTAGCTGATAATAAACAATAATTTAGGCGATATTGTTCAATGTTTTATGTTTCTTCTATTGTATTGAAATTAGTATGTAGTTTTACTGGTCTAAAATGCAGTAAAATAGCACGGTATAGTGAAGCAAATACACATTTTTCACACGCTCATGAAACAAAACAATCTACTGCTTGCATGTATGCCGCTAACTAACACCAATATTTAGACCTGCCTTTTGTTTCGCTCCATGCTCCAATAATTCTACTGTCTTTAATTTCGCACATCCAGACCTTTGCTTGAAACACACTTTGTTCGGAGCACCTTGGAAGTCCGGGGTTCGAACCTGGGAATGGCGTGGGCGCGTTGGACTCCTGTTTTCTTTCTTGTGTGCTTGTTGCCGAGGAAAACAAACGCGGGCTGGTTCCCCTCCGGCTCTCTCCCACGTCCGCGGCGGCTTATCCTCACATCTGCAATAATAAGGCAGCCTCATTTGTTGTGATTAGGCCTTTTATCTGCGACCTGCATCTTGCCTGTTCCTCTGCACCTCGCCGCCGAACACAGAACGTACGAGGCTCATAGCCGGGCTGGCAGGCGCGGGGCGAGAGGCGACCACCAGGCGCATCAACATGGTGCAATAATCCGCGGAACGACTGTAAGAGTTACCGTAGATGACCACTTCATTAAAATAAAGAGGGGAAGAAAAGCCGGCGCTGTATATACCTGCGCCTGCACAGTCTGTATCATTAGCAAAAACAAAGCTAGCCATCTTCAGCGAGTCTCATTAAAAAGACTGTTTATTTGCTGGCATCGTATGCAAAAGTTACATCAGGATTGCTCCATATTTAGATATTTATAACAGCAAAATATTGGCTACATCAGAGAAAAACAGAAATACATTCACCATAGACCCGTCTAGGAGTGTGTTTAGAATTGTTGCGCACACAGCCTGATACTGATATAAACGTTCTATCCTATTCATTTAATAGGACAGCAAAATAAAAACATTCATTTTGATGTTTGTAGGCTGTTCAGACAAATGCTTGCCGTTTGTTACATTCGCTAAAGAGTATTTAGAGTCAATATCTAACTTTAAGGTTCATTTTCTAAAATGTATCTAATGTTGTATGTCCTCATCAAACTGTTATGGCCCACTTGGTTATTAGTATTTAAGCTACTTGTGGCCCTGATTGCGACATCAATAAAACTAAACTGTGCTACATGTGGTGATGTTTTCTTACAATTGGCGTTACTCGTGTGGTTGAATCGTTGTCAGTCACAAACTCAGCCCTGTTTGTTCATAGTTTGCTGTATTTTGAGGTTAATGCTAACCCCCCAATCGCATTAAAGCCAATGTATGGATCAACCTTCAGAATGCAAGTGGTCTGAGTCGTAGAAAAGGTTTCAGGGGTTGTCATCCGGACGTTGTGTGACGATCGAGACGTTTCGACTTCTATCCAAAAGTCATTGTCAATCAGAGAGCTGGTCTGGGAACACTGGCTTATATGCTACTCTAAGTAGTGAGAGTCCTGCCCACCAGGAGGATTCACTGAATGCCTGTTTTTGATTGGTAAATCGTTTGCTCTGTCTAGTGTCACCTGAACCTGCTAATGGCCTGTCTTTGTTAGGTTAATAGTTGGCCCTGCCCAGTTTGCTAATGAGGTCATCAGCAGTGATGAGGGAGTGACAGCCAGCTATCAATAGAACAATAGATCTAAGACTGTAATCACAGATGAGCCACAGGTAAAACTGGGCAGGGCCAATGGCCTTATAAAAGGAGTTGCCTGCTGTATGCAATGAGTGTATCCAGCCAGTAGATGGCATATATTGCTTACACAGGTTACTATACCGCTGTTAGCGATTTTAAGACATAAAAAGTGCTAGCCATGCAGTAGCAGTTATCGTGTTTAGACGGCAGAAATACTAATAATAATAAGGACTTAAAACAGCAAAAGATTTTCTTTTCAGATAAGTGACTGTGAAACCTGAGAAGTGACATACGAAATTGGAGGGTGAGGATTTTCTAATAAACATTCCTCAAAACAGCGTGAATGCTGCTGAATGCTATATATGCTGTTTTTGATGATGGAAGATTGTTAGGACATTGTTAAAAGCTCAAAAAAGTCAATACAGCAGAATATGTGTCCTTTAACATTAAGCTGCATTATGTAACTTTTCCTCTTGTTTTCATGGAGATGTTACTGCAGTACACATTCCACAGAATGTCGTTAAACATATCTTTTATTTATTTATTGTTAAACTAAGTATATCATAGAGACAAGCTGGTGCCGTATCCCTGCACCAGAAAAGGTACATAGTGCACCTTTAAAATGAAATGTGCTGTATTCCCCCAATTAATCAGGTTCTTTAACCCATGTGTAAATTATTTTGGAATAGGAGCAACAACAAAAACAGAAAAGAAGAACGTAAAATGAGCATTTATGGTTTGATTTACTAAAGGGTTTTAATCAGCGTTAATATTTTCACTGACGCTGCGTTTCTCGTGACTCTATTTGTCACCACTCTTTTGTTGTATTAATCTCATAATTCATAACTGCTTTCTATGATTTTGTCTCTCTTCAGTAAAATCCTTTTGGAGAGCAGAGTGTTCCTTAACTGTGTCAGATGTTTATCCGTTCACCACACCTTGAAGCAGATTAGCGCCGCTGCTATCTGCAACCAAATCTAACAGGATTAACGGGATAAAAGGCGCCACTTTCCATACAATTACCTTTTGGAAACAACCCTTGAGTCTCGTACTTTATCTGCTTTTGGGTTTAAACGGGCTCTCTGCACCTTTTCAGATCGCGTTAGATCAAATCAGAGGTGTTGCTAGTGATCTTCTCTGTTAAGAACACACTTAGATAAGGTCTTCTCTATCCACTGTTCATTAGTATATCATTTAAAGGGGACATATTGTGTATAACCAACCCTAATGTTCTCTTAGCGTTGTGTACACAATTTTAATTATTCAAACGTTTCTATTCTTTTTTTTTCCATTCAGTTTCACATATATAAGGTTTAAAAATGTCTCATAGCCATCTTTCAACAATAAAAACAAAAAAACAGTTACATTGAGTCAAGGGCTCCTTTTGACAATATTTTGAAAAGGGATTTTTCAGATCACAAATAACTTTAAAAACAAAAAAGTAAAAAAAAAAAAAAAAAATTCTTTAAATGGGCTCTGTGCACAACATCAGCTGGCTAGCTCAGTCTTAGTACCAGTATGTCCTTTCTAATTCTATGGGGTTTTTGCTAAGTCAGTCTAAAACGTGTTAAAGATTATGCAAATGAGGTGAATAATTACCTGGTGGACACTTCTGTGTTTATTAAAGGACTTGTTTGCTTCTCTCCTGTTCTAAAAAACTAACCATAACCAAATGAACTGTGCCTAAACCTAACCCAAATCCCACCTGACCCTAACTGTGAAAAAATATACCTTACACACATTTGCTACCATAGCCACCAATGCAAGGTGGCGGTCGAGGCATTAGTGGATTGAGGGGGAAAAATTATGCATTATGCTAATTCTAATGCTGTTGTTGAGGCATACAGATTTTGAAAAATTAATCAAATTACAATTACAAACTGAAACAATCTTCACATAAAAACAATTGGCCAGGTGGTCTGTAATTTAAAATTCAATTGGCCATTTCTTTATATTTTTGTACATCGTAATAAAAGAGAAACAGTAGGCTTAGCCCACTGCTGCTGTGCACAGAGCCCAAAAAAGTAGTTTATGTGGCTGCTTCTAACACAATAATTGTACTTTTCCTGTCAGGAAGTCTTGTTTCATAAAGCTGGTCATATACTACTGGAACAGTAATGTAGAATGAAAGAAAATTATGGATTGTTATTTGTTATGTGTCAATAATCATGAATTACTGTTGTGATGTTATATTGTGATCATAACAATCAAATTCTATAGCGTGACATCCATGCTTGTTGGACTATGCAGAATTCATTCAGCCAATCACTGCAATGATTCACACAATGTGTCGTCCACAAACAGTAAAGAGGAGAGGAAAATCTATAACCCGCACACTCACAGCAGTACCATCCCACCACTGGCTGAAAACAGCTGATTGTCTGGACCCAAAGAGATCAACACGAGTCAGCTGCAAGAACGCCAACATAGAATGTCAACAACAATGTATGGACTATTGTGAAGAAGGTTGATTGAAGAGGATAAACTAACAATATCTACAAAAAAAAAAAGTCACATTGAAGACATATCTGTTACGTTATGATTTTCTTACAAGTCCATTGACTCAGTGACGTTGTTGGAGAGCGAGAGTGTGGTATAAGTTGGCCCCGAGCCCTGTCCCAGTCTCTGCACAGTCAGGAGCCAAGACGTTTTTCCTTTTTTCATGATTATTTTTGGTCCAATTCCACCAACATTTTTGCCATGTTTTTTGCACGACTGGAGAAGGCAAATGAGTGCCTAAACGCAGCATTCCAACGACGGACCGGACTAATGGGAATGATGGAGTCCCTGGCAGTGCGCGCTGGCAGATGTGGAAAGGTCATGGAGCTGTGGAGCGGCCAGAAGTGAGCCGCGGTGACACCAATCAGAGTGACGCATCTCATCTCTCTAACTATCTCTGTCCTCTGCTGCATTATCGGCCTGTTTAAGGAGCAAACACCTCACGCAGATAAAAGGAAGATTTACGCAGATCATATCAGCGGAACGGCAACAGATAACTCCTGGAAACCTGGGGATCTCCACTGAGCCGGCGCGACGCTGATAAGAGTGCACAGAAACAATTGCACAGGAGACGTAGGACCTACCTAATGCGGCTGTTAGACATGCACCTCCAGAGCTGCAACGGTTCAGCGCCGCGCTCCCTCTCGCTCCAGATGTTTGCTTTGTGTGTGGAGGCTATTATCTGTGCGCTTTGACAAGATCGTCTGGGCGAGTATTAGCCAGTGGAGCAGGAGACGGTGAGCGCGCTAAC